>JAMAGL010000025.1:52780-340294 GCA_023626215.1 Talaromyces sp. PL2406 | reverse complement strand
AAGGCCTCTGGTTTATAGATTTTGAGTATAATGCCTTTTTCATTCTTTGTGAGCTTTGCTCAATATATATGCTTATATAAGCCCCTATTCAAGCCTAATAGATAGCTACTCAGTAGAGGAGATAGAGAATAAAACAATATTAGTTAAGAACTCCCTTATTAAAATACTTAGAGTATATACTTAGGAGATTAAACTCTATACCTAGTTAAAATACTAATAAGGCTCTTAGATAATTAAAACTTAAAAAATCTATATAAAGGCTTATAAGGCATATTATACTAGGGAGCTTAGTGAGGAGGACTATTAAAAAGCCTAAAAAATCTACTATACTACTATATAATAAGCAAAAAGAGACTATTAGGAGGCCTTCTTATAAAGAGTAGATAAGAGCTCTAAAGCTAAAGAAAAGTGCTACTAGATAATATTATATTATACTAAGCCTACTACCTACAGCACTATACCAGCCCTCCTTAACCTAGATATAGAGCAGGTGATAGTAGTTATATTTAAGGAAAAAGAAGCTATCTTTAGGGAGTAGACCTTTCCTTAGGCCCTAGAGAATGACCCTAGAGAAGCCTTCTAAAGAATAAAACTCCTAAGATCTAGTAACGCTTATAAACTAATAATAGAATTAACCATACAAAACATAATTTTTAGCTAAGAGGTTGATAAGGCTTTAAAGGTTAATTTACTTAATTTCCATACTATTCAGCTGCTTTAGTAACTAGATTAGGCCTATATAATAGCTCTTATTAGATAGTATATTAAGCTTAAAATATATTCTAAGGCTTAAAAAACTACTAAAGAGGTGCTCCTGCGGAAGTCTAATAAGAGCCACTATATAATAGTAAAATATTACTAGGTAATAAGCCTACTAAAGTGCCTAGATAAGATAATAAAAAGGCTAATAATAGAGTTTATTACTAAATTTATAGAGTTTAAAAGCCTATTCTATAAAGGCTAATTTAGGGGGTGTTAATAGTGCTTAGTAGTAGATATAATAATATATCTTATAGGTAAGATTAAGCATACTTAAGATAACTATAAGATTAGTATATATCTATTTATAGATATCTAAGGGGCCTTTAACTATATAATAAGGAGCAAGCTAATAGGGGGTCTCTAAAAGACTAAGCTTAATAAAGATTTAATATACTAGATAGCCTTCTTCTTAATAGATCAATAAATATTCCTTATTATTAATAGCCACCTAGGCCTAGAGGCTTTTATCAACTCTAGCTTATCTTAAGACTCCCTAGTATCACTAATCCTCTTTATATTATATATATAACTGCTAGTAATCACTATCAAGACTGTAGTCCTAGATATTAAAAAGCTATCCTTTATAGATAATTAAAGACTTATTATAGCAGCTAAATTAATAAAGGAAGCCTATAAGGCCCTATAATATACTGCTAAGATAGTAGTAAAATAGGGGCTTAAGAATAGAGTTTAATTTAACCTAGATAAGATAGAGCTAGCCTTCTTTATAAGAATATATAAGAGCTGATTTAAAGAGGAGATTAGAGATATAAGAGTTATAGTTAAGAAGGTTAGCATTAAAATAATACCTAATATAATGCGCTAGTTAGGTATAATATTAAATAGAAAGCTTACTCTTTAATACTACTATAAGATATGTCTCTAGAAGGCTATAGGCACTAAAATATAGCTCTACATATTCTATAAGACTAATAGCCTTACTCTAGAGCTAGTCTAAAGGCTTTAGTACATCACTATATAAGCCTAAGCTCTTTAGGGTTTAGAGCTCTAGTAGTAGGACTAAAAAGTATAGACTTAAGGCCTATAGCACTTTATTAACTACTAAGTAAGAGCTATCACAGATATACTGCTAAAGGCATTAATAAGGGCCTTAATCCGCGAAGCAGCCCTAGAGCCAGTAAGTATGTTATTAGATGTAAAAAAGATAAGATATGTGGTAAGACTACTAACATTACCTAATACACACCTAATAGCGCAGTTGCTCCTAGCTATACTCTGGCATGGGGACGCCTATGCCTAGTCTAGAGAGTAACCCCTGGACAACTAAGAATAGGCCTAAACAAGGACTTAAACGCCTAAGTAGATAGACTAATAACTAGCTAGGCACCTAGCTTAGCGCCTAATCAAGGATCTGTTAAGAGGAATTAAACATATTAAAGAGTGGGCTTGAGAGGCCTTTCTAGGGACTATCTAGATTACTAATATAAAAATAACGCTATAAGAAGCAAGCTAATAATATCTAAGAACAACCCTCTAGTTAGATAACTCTAAGTAAGAGAATAAGCGCACTAGTGCTAGTATAGCGCTCCAGCTAATATCTAGAGCTCTATAAAAAAGCCTAGTAGTACTAATAGATACTAAATATAAGATTTTTAATATAGAATTAGTGGTAGTGGCTTTAGCACTAGAATAGGCGCTAAATAGACACCTCCTAGAACTAATTTATATCCTCCTAGATATTTAGAATGCTATTAGTCACCTATAAATAACAGAACTAGGACCCAGATAAGCTCTAGCTCTTAAAGCTCATAGAGCTACTTTATATCTAGCCTTTAATAGTCATCTAATAACAATACAGTAGATACTAGAGTATAGTAGAGTGGAAGGAAATAAGTATATAGACTAAGCTACAAAGCAAACCACTATTAAGCCTATAGGGCCTAGATTTAAAGGCTTATTATTAGCCTAGGTTAGGCATGCCTGTACTAAGATAAGAAGAAAAGTAGTATAAATATAGACTAGTAAGAATACCATTCAAAAACCTCACTAGTAAGGAAAAGTCTATAAAATACTATAAAAGTAGATACTAAATAGAGCTACTAAGAAAGTACTAAAGCACCTAGCTAGCTATTATTATTAGTTAAAAACTAAACACGCTCTAATAGGCCTATATCTGTATTAGATTAATGCCTAAGACTCCCTAGAGTATAGAGCCTATAGCGTACTAGAGGAGACAACCACCTATATTCTCTTTAAATGCTATAGATATTTCTAGCCTAGAAAGATCCTCTATTAGAAGCTTATTAACACTAGAGTCCCTCTATCTATAGTAATAGAAGACGCCCTAAAGACATAACTTTTTAATAAGCCTAGAGCTATACTAATACTATTCTATTTTCTTAGAGATATTAACCTCTTTAAGAATAATATTTACACTACTAAGGAGGTAGAGCTAAGAGACTAATAAGAATAGGAAGCCCTAAAAGAGTAGAAAGGTAAAAAGATTAGATAGAGAGATAAATACCCTAGTACTTAAGCAAGGCCATTAGAGCCTTTACTTACTAGGAGTGCCTCTATATTAGAAACTAGGAGGGATCTATATAGATATAGTAATCTATAAGCATGCCTAAAAGCCTCCAGTAGATACACCATATAGGGGCAAGACTAATGCCTAGATTACTACACTGTTGGGAATATTTAAGGGTAAGCCCCTAGGCCCTAGGGCCTAGAGCCTCACCCAGCTTATGTCTGTCATAACCTATAAGGTTGCATATAGACGTTAAATATGAATAATAATATCCTCTTCGTATCAAGTTCCCATAGTAATCGGCTTAGCAAGTATTTTGTAGCCCATACCCACAATCGAACTATCGTTCAACCCCTATCGTTACATGAACTCTGTTGTAAGGCTTCTTGATTATAGATTTTGAATATAGTGCCTTTTTCTTTCTTTGTGAGCGTTGCTCAAATATATATGCTTATAATTTTATATAATAGTTTTATTTAAATTTTTCTTATAATTGGTTCTTTGAGTACTTAAATTAATTAAAATAATTAGAATAGATATAATATATTCAAAATTTTGAAGATATGATATATATAGATATATAAATAATAATTAATAAAAGAAATTAATTAGTATTTATATATCTAAAATAAGCAATTTTCTATAGATTTATATAAATTTAGATAGAAAGTTAGTAGTTTTAGGAGTCCTCTAAGACTCTATAGATGGGTAGAAGGACCCCCGCCCAGTCCCATAGATAGTAGGACTCTGAGCGCTCTTATAAAAGTAGTAGCAGCTAAAAAAAGGAAAGCTCCATCTGGTAGGAAAAATCAAGTTCGACTAGCTACCTAGGTAGCTGTACTACATATCAATCTGTTATCCCAACCCTAGTGGCTTCGGATAATCCTTTGCTCCACCGTGCATTAGCTTCATACAGATGGTCTAATCCATTGGCTGTGGTCTCCTCGTGTCTTAAAGTCTCCTTGTGTATCGACCATAATTGAGACATTTTGGGAGAGGTCGCGATATCGAACTCCAAGAAGAAAAAAATGGGCCACGATCCGCAAGACAATTGGGGTCAGCGATATCATCTAAGCATAACCTATCGCAACTTGCAAACATGCATCCTGACACATCTCTCGTCGAAGTTTTCGAGCGGGCAAAGCAGAAACTTCATCTCTGTCCAAACCGTGTCTGGGCCGTTGCCGGGGATAACCTCCCAGACTTAATACCGCCAGACGGCAAATCGATCCCAGGACATGAAGGGCATGACCTGTGCACGTTCGATTTCTGCGAATACTCGCAGCGCGATTTCACGGCCGTCGAGCAGCGGCACGAGTGTAAGGAAAAAGAACAGTGTCTACGACTGCAGGGTCTGTTTTCCAGGGATACGCTCGATGAAGCCGCCAACGCTGAAAAGTCAACGGTGTGGAATTTGGACGGAAAGTCTTTGATTAAACCTCCCGCGCCATTTATGGCGGTCTCACACGTCTGGTCAGATGGAACTGGAACAGGGCCGTGGTCAGGTAATGGTGGAGGAAAAGTCAATAGATGCCTCTACACTTTCTTCGCCGAAATTGCGACTCAATTCCAATGCGATGGAATCTGGTGGGACACCATCTGCATCCCCAAGGAAAAAGCTGCACGTACCAGGGCTATCCAGAAGATACAACGCAATTACCAGGATGCCAGAATCACTCTAGTGCACGATTGCTTCCTCCGAAACTGGGAATGGGTGGACGCTGAAGCTGCGTGCTTTGCCATCCTGATGTCACCTTGGCTTAGTAGAGGTTGGACTGCGCTGGAGTTGGCAAAGTCGCGCAAGGTCAAAGTGGTTTTTAGAGGGCCGTATGGAGGTCCTCTCATCAAGGACCTTGATGAACAGATTCTGGCAAGGGATGATGCTGATGTGTCTGGTCCGCACAAAATGGCAACGACTATCATCCGAAATCTCCGGGATGGAGTCAAAACACTTAACGGCCTTTAGACCGTCTTGGGCTCGCGCTCTACGTCTTGGCCTAAGGATAGAACCGTCATTTCAGGGCTTCTACTAGACGTTGAGGTGGGACATCAAAATCCGCAACAGGATATCTGGCAGCAAGATATTTACAAAAGTATTCTGAAAAAGTTAGGCAAGGTTTCGCCAGGACACCTTTTCCATAATTCGGCAACCATGTCCCAGGGGTTCAGCTGGTGTCCAACCAGTCTTTTTAACATGCCTGTTACGGATTCGGAAGCCTCTCTATGCGTTACCCAAGGCCTAGATCTTGTCTGAAAGTGGAGGATTATTCTCGTGGAGAGCGTCTCGAATGAGAAGTACATCTGGAATCAGACGCATCCGCTGATAAAGAAGCAGATTAAGCTTCATCTACAAAATTCGGACAGTTGTGTGCTCTTGGCTGAGTGTGGCACTGAGCCGGTGGATAGGGCTTTGCTAGTGAAGGCAATGGTGAAAGAAGGCACTTTAGCAACTCTCTATTATCGATACATTGGGGCAATTCATTTCCACCCTGCCCTGACGAGGGAGGAAGTCAACCAAGACGCCTGATACCTGGCACGAAATGGAAGGAACCCTGTTAGGGGATGCAGAAGGGACGGCAGAAAATGATAGAAAAGCTTGGCAGCTTGTCATGGAGTTGTCGAAAGAAAAGAGTGTTGAGCAGTCCCGTCAGTCAGACACAGTCAGACATGATGGTGCCAAGGGTCGAGAATGCAACGCTCAAGCAGCGAACGAAGAAGACCAAGCTCATGACAATGAAACCCCGGGCAGGGAGTTATTGCAGAGGACAGCTCTACATGATGCAATCTGGAGAACACATCATGGCCTATTCTCGGAGCTTATCGGAAAAGCGAGCTTAAATGTGCCGGATGAACTTGGGAAGCAGCCTCTACACCTCGCAGCTGAGCGAGGTGACAAGATGATAGTGTCATCTTTACTTCAAAGGAAGGTTATCTTAGGCGCTCGCTGCGGGCGTGGGCAGACCGCGCTGCATCGTGCAGCTTGGGGAGGCTCAACGGTCGTTATAGACCTATTGCTGAAGGCCGGAAGTAATGTGAATACCGAGGACAGCGATGGAAATACTGCGCTGCACATAGCAATTGAGAAGGGATTTGAGCCTGTTGTTGAACTATTGATCGAAAACGGCGCTGAGATTAATGCGACAAGTCAAACTGATGTCACGCCTCTACATCATGCATCAATGACCGGACACGTGGGATTCATCAAGCTTTTGGTCCAGGAAGGTGCCGATGTCAAGACCGAGGACAAGAGCGGCTGGACGCCGCTGCATTGTGCAGCTGAGAATGGGAGGTTGGCGGCAGTGCAGTCGCTGCTCGACAGTGGTGCTGATGTAAATGCCAAAACAAGGTCGGTTGGACGCCGCTGCATGAAGCGGCAGCGAAAGGGTACGAGAAGACTATCAAGGTGCTTATCAACAATAGCGTTGAGATCAATGTCAGGGACAAGGAGGGTTGGACACCGCTGCGGTTTGCGGTAATGAGCGGACACCAGCCGGTAGTTAAGCTGTTGGCGGACAATGGTGCTGTCGTGGAGACTGGGAACAGCGAGATCGGCTGGACACCTCTACACTGCGTGGCATTGAACGGGCAATGGGAAATAGCCAGGATGCTTGATAACACTGACGTTAATATTATGAGCGAAGGTTGGACGCCGCTACGGTTTGCGTCAGAGAACGGGCAAGAGGCGGCAGTCAAGCTACTGATCGAGATCGATAAGGGGGCTAATGTCAACGCGAAGGACGTTAGCAATCAGACTCCTCTGCATTGGGCAGCAGAGAAAGTCCAGCAGGCCGTAGTCAAGCTACTGATCGATAAGGGAGCTAATATAAACGCGCAGGATAGCGACGATCGAACGCCGCTCCATTACGCTGCTGAGAAAGGGCATACAGGAGTGGTCATACAGCTGCTCAATAATGGAGCCGGAATTAACACAAAGGCAAAACACGATCAAACACCGCTGCACAGGGCTGCAGAGAAAGGCCAATAGGCTGTAGTCAAGCCACTGGTCGATAAAGGAGTTGACATCAACGCGGTGCACAGTGAGCGTCGGACAGCGCTACTCTGCGCAGCCGAGGATGGGCACACGAGCATAGTTAAACTGCTGATCGACAAGGGCGCCGACGTTATGGCAACAGAAAGGAAGGAGTTTTGGACACCGCTACATTTTGCTGCGGAGAGAGGCCACCATGGGGTAGCCAGGCTGCTAATCGGCGCTGGCGCTAACGTCAATAAAGCGGCGTATCCCAGGCGCGAGAACAACGAGGCTCGAACGCCGCTTGATTTGCTTGCAGAGAGTGGGCATGAGGGTATAGTTAAGCTGTTACTCGACAACGGCGCGACAGTCTGGCAAATTGGGTCGTATCTGAGCCGGACAGCACTACATTATGCCGCAGAGAAAGGGTATGAGGGCATAGTCAAGTTGCTACTCGACAATGGCGCTGACATTAACGAGACGTACGGCTACGATCGTACGACGGCGCTGCTTGGTGCGTTAGTAAATGGTCACGACGGGACTATGAAGCTGCTCCTCGATAACGGCGCAGACACGAACAAGGGTAAATGGCATAATCGGAGCCCGCTGGGGTGGGCGGCCATGACGGGGAACGAAGCGGTAATCGAGATACTTGTCGACAAGGGTGCCGATATCAACCACAGAACGAAGTTCGATAGCTCGCCATTGCAATTGGCAGCGATGAATGGGCACACGGCGGTAGTCAAGATGTTAGCCGACAAGTGCGCTGATGTCAACGCGAAGGACGATGACGATCGAACGGCGTTGCATTATGGTGCAATCTATGGGCAAGAGGAGGTCATCAAGCTGCTCATTGGCAAGGGTGCTTGTATCAACGCGAAAGACAATAGCGATCTAACGGCGCTGCATTGGGGCGCAATGAATGGCTGTGAAAAGGTAATCGAGCCACTAGTTAGCAATGGCGCTGTCACAGAGGCCAAGAGCAAAATAGAGGGTTGGACGCCACTGCATTATTCGGCCATTGAAGGGCACCAGGAGGTCGTCAAGCAGTTGGTTGGCAACGGCGCGGACGTCAACGCGAAGGACAATGTCGGTTGGACACCTCTGCATTTCGCAGCCAGGGAGGGGGAACGGGCGATAGTCAAGCTGCTGGTTGACAATTGCGCGGATGTCAACGCAAAGGTGATGGACGGGTGTGATTGGGCCACGCTCCGTAACGGACCAGTAATCGGCGGGCAATATTACAAGGACGACAAAGATAAAGCGAGAAAAGGCTGGACACCGCTTCACTTTGCTGCCGAAAAGGGGCATGAGGGGATAATCAGGCTGCTCCTCAGTAAAGGCGCTGGCATTCAGGCAAAGGATGGACAGGGTTACACGCCGCTGCATTGGGCGACCAAGAACCGGCGCGATGGGGCAGTCGCGGTGCTCGTCGCCAAAGCCGCTGAAATGGCAAAGGACAAGGGTTGGATATCACTGCCATGGAACTGGTGACAGTGCAGATGACGCGTAGTGTAGTTCCTGGCCAGTGCTACTCCATCTCAACCACTGCGCATCGGGTCAGGGGAGAAACCAGTCTGTGAGGAATCCCGCGTGCAATGAACCACTGTGTGAGAGTCCAACCTGTATAAGGCGCAAACAACGGGATTGTGTTCTGAGTCGAGCTGGTCCACGGGCTTTGCTATTCAGTCAAACGTTGTCCTGAAACAGATCGACTGAATTCAACCTGGAATGATAGTATCAAATCGCAGAATTGAAAGTATAACATTGCTCCAGATACCGGCGTCTGAAAGAATGCAGTAGATAGTATGGTAGACTATCATGAATGAAACACACCGAAAGGTCGTGGCGGGAGAAGTAGCTATGATGTCGCCTCCTTTTACGTGTCCTAGTGCTTACCCTAAACCAGGGAAATATGCATGTCATGTAGTTGCCAGTGTCGTGGTAACTACATATTTAGTTAAATGCTCAATTCTGCCTGAGCAGGTTATAAGGAGTTCCATTGAGTACCAGTAGTCTCACAGGCAAGGATTCGAAGACTTCTTTGTTGGATATAGAGACCGAGTGAAGGGGGCCGAAGTGACTCCGAGTGCACAAATCTCGCCGGGGTATAACAGGGATTGTACGTTCAACGTAAGTAACAATTCGACATTGGACTGGCAGGAATTGAAATTTTCATCTTGTGCAATTCATCAGAATAAAATCAGAGTCAAGTTCGACGTGAAGAGAGAGAAAAGAAGACAAGAGGTTCTACGTCATTACTGGAAGCGGATTAGCCGTTCGGGCTGGAGGAAAAAAGAAATCCCCCGCAATTCTTTTATCGAGAGAATATGCCGGTGAGTCAGTCTCAACATCTTTTTCTTTGCACAACAACGCAGTCAACGCACACTCGCAATGGAATCTGCTCCGGTACTTACTCGCTCACTGACTACTTTTCAGTTCGTTAAGCTAATTTGTCTTGTCAGTTCTTCATAGATAATCCCAACCTGGGAAACGCCGACAGCTTGGAAGACCACCGAAGTACGTACTCGTCCGATTACCGCCACATAAGACAGAAAGAAAAAAAAGCTGATGAACAGTTCGCGGCTACAACCCCCTCACACCTCCCAACCTCCTTCAACATGAGATTGCTCTCTCCGAAAAATCCAGAAAGACCGTTCTTCAAGGCCGAAAAGATGCCGCCGCGGTCGTCAAAGGCACCGACCCGCTGAACCGCCTGCTCGTAATCATCGGACCTTGCTCGATCCACGACCCCGAAATGGCCCTCGAATACTGCGACCGCCTGCTCAAGCTCAAAGAAAAATACCAAGATACTCTCCTCATTGTTATGCGCTCTTACCTCGAAAAGCCCCGCACAACCGTCGGCTGGAAGGGACTGATCAACGATCCGGATATCGACGGCAGTTTCAAAATCAATAAGGGACTGCGTCTGTCCCGACAACTCTTTGTTGATTTGACTGGCAAGGGTATGCCCATTGCTAGTGAGATGCTCGATACCATCTCTCCACAGTACACCGCCGACTGCTTGTCCCTCGGAGCCGTTGGTGCTCGTACCACCGAATCCCAAGTCCACCGTGAACTCGCGTCCGGATTGTCTTTCCCCGTCGGATTCAAGAACGGTACCGACGGTACGCTCGGTGTTGCTATCGATGCCATTGGCGCCGTCAGACATCCTCATCACTTCTTGTCCGTGACGAAACCTGGTGTTGTCGCTATCGTGGGCACGGATGGTAACGATGACTGCTTTGTGATTCTTCGTGGCGGTACCAAGGGAACAAACTACGATGCTCAGAGCATTGCGGAAGCAAAGGAGAACCTGATCAAGAAGGGATTGACACCGCGTCTCATGGTGGATTGCTCACATGGTAATTCGCTGAAGAATCACAAGAACCAGCCCAAGGTGGCAGAAGTTCTCGCTGAGCAGATTGCTGCTGGTGAGACTGCTATCATGGGAGTTATGATCGAGAGTAACATCAACGAGGGTGAGTTTCGTCCTTTCCACCGAATGTCATTAGCTAATCCAGGTATAGGCAACCAAAAAGTTCCCCCAGAAGGCAAATCCGGCTTGAAGTACGGTGTCAGTATCACTGACGCGTGCATCAACTGGGAAGATACCGAGACCGTTCTCGAGAACTTGGCGCAAGCTGTTCAGAAGCGCCAGAAACTGGCCGCTGCCAACGGTAACTAACGTCGGAACGTGATTTCTACACCTAGATATGATTTGATTTGAATTAGTCGGAAAACATTCATGTTTGTTTCTGTTGGCGATATCGTTTGATCTCGGGAAGGAGATGCCATAAAAGTTGGGGTTTTGGTCCATGAACTGTTGAACAGGATGGACTTGCTCATGAAGCGATGTTGATAGTTCAGCTGAGAAAATAAGCTTAGAAAATAAGGAGCGTAAGCTAAGACTATTTAGGACTAAGGGGACAGTTGGGTCGGTTTCGTCATAGCGCAAGGAAAATCCAATGGGGTAACACCTTTGGATGTTTTGATCTTGACAACTATTAACTATACTCATCTTTGCGACATGCTGTTTGCTCGTTCTGTTATACTTACTGTTCGTCTTTGAGTTTTATTTTCTTAATATTCATTACTCTTGGGATCTCCTGTCTTTCGCGACCCGGTCCTTCCGGCGAGATACGATCGTCATCACGCGCAACAACCAAACACAGCACATACACATGCCTCGCCGATAGGGACCTTCCTTATATTCTTGCGCGCCTTTCGAGCCTCGACTCGTGATGTCAGCTACAGTCAGTATCCCAACGCCGGTCCGGTTCGCGGCAATAGCAAGTTCCACAACCCCCGGAGACCATCAGATAGACTGGGGCAGTCAAGCGAATGGAGGTCGAGACCTAGCAACGCAGCTCGTTATCAGTGTGATTCTTGGGTTGAGCGCTTTTTTCTCGTTTTGTGTATGTTTATTCTTCTCACTCGAGATGTAACGCCATCTGACTGATTGTTGTGATAGCTTCTCCGGCCGAAATGGACAGAGCTTTATGCCGCGCGAAGGAAACGGCGCAATGCGGCCTCCTTCCTCCCCGAACTACCGGATAGCTTCTTTGGTTGGATTCCCGTGATATATAGGATAACGGATGAGGAGGTGCTGGAATCTGCCGGGTTGGATGCTTATGTTGTATGTGTTGCCAGATATGACGGGTATGACGTCTTGCTAACACCATGGCTACAGTTGCTCTCATTCTTCAAGTTCGCTACGAAGTTTCTGTCGGCCACCTTCGCCTTCGCTACACTCATAATCATGCCATTGCATCTGAAATATGCCGGTCAATGGGGCGTTCCGGGTTGGGACCACGATGACGATGATAACGACGACGACGGACAATCGCTGTTTGCGAGGGACATATTGCTTGGAAACGGAAATAAGAAATTCAAATCAGACCCGACTTATTTGTGGATATACGTGATATTCCCCTACGTATTCACCGGTATCGCCATATATCTGCTCATCCAAGAAACCAACAAGATTATTCGCATCCGTCAGAAGTACCTCGGCAGTCAAACGTCGACAACTGATCGCACATTTCGACTATCGGGAGTTCCGAATGAATTGCGCTCAGAGGAGAAGATTCAAGAGATTATTGAAGGTTTGCATATTGGAAAAGTGGAAGCCGTCACGTTGTGTCGTCAGTGGCATGAGCTGGATTTGTTGATGGAAGAGCGAAAGAAGATCCTAAAGCCGTTGGAGCGAGCATACACAAGGTACCTTGGCTACAAGCAGAAGAGGAGATACAACGATACACTGCCTTTGGTTCGGGGTACACGCGATCGCTCACCCAGTGTGCATTCTGAAGCTACAGAGAATTCACAGCTACTTGGAAGCGAAGATGGACGTGTTCCGGTAAGAACTGAGGACAAAAAACGGCCGACTCATCGATTATGGTATGGTCCATTCAAGCTGCGATACAAGAATGTCGACTCGATTGATTACTACGAGGAGAAGCTACGTCGCATCGATGAGAGGATTTTAGCCGCTCGGCAGAAAGACTGGCCAGCCACGGATCTCGCCTTTGTCACGATGGAAACTATTTCTGCTTGTCAGTTGGTCGTTCAGACCATCATTGACCCTCATCCGACTCAGCTAGTACCTAGCCTCGCGCCGGCTCCTGCGGATGTAGTATGGAAGAATACGTATCTCGCGCGCTCGAGTCGTATTTCTCGGTCCTGGCTCATTACGGTTGTCATCAGTTTCTTGACTATCTTCTGGTCTGTGCTCTTAGTTCCCATTGCATCTTTACTGGATTTGAACACGCTTCACAAGGCTATTCCTGGTCTTGCTGATGTGCTCGCGCGACATCCGATTATTGACTCTCTTGTTCGGACTGGATTGCCCACTATTACCATCTCTTTATTGACCGTGGCGGTGCCTTATCTATACGCCTGTAAGTGCCTTCTCTCGTTTTAACTACAACTGCTAATAGAACCGTTATAGGGCTTTCGAGTCTTCAAGGCATGACTTCTAGAGGCGACCTGGAACTGTCCGTCATCTCGAAAAACTTCTTCTTTACCTTCTTCAACCTCTTCTTCCTATTCACCGTTCTCGGTTCCGCATCGAACTTCTACGGTTTCCTCCAAAACCTCCAGAATGCGTTCAAAGATGCAACGACTATTGCGTCGGCTCTGGCAACGTCTTTGGAAAATTTGTCGAAATTCTACATCAACCTCATCATTCTTCAAGGTTTGGGATTGTTTCCCTTCCGACTGTTGGAATTCGGAAGCGTCGCCATGTACCCTATTAATGTGCTGTACGCAAAGACGCCTCGCGAATACGCCGAATTGTCAACACCGCCCAAATTCAGCTATGGATTCACTATCCCCCAGACCATCTTCATATTCATCATCTGCGTCGTGTACAGTGTCTTTCCCAGCTCATGGCTCGTATGTCTCTGTGGATTGATATACTTCTTTCTTGGACACTTTATCTACAAATACCAACTCTTATATGCAATGGACCACCAACAACACTCTACAGGCCGCGCCTGGCCAATGATCTGCAGTCGTGTGTTCCTCGGCCTGGTAGTCTTCCAGGTTGCAATGATCGGTGTCCTCGCCCTGCGTAAACTGATCGCGCGATCCTTACTCTTAGTACCCCTTTTGGGCGCAACAGTCTGGTTCACATACTTCTTCGCATACACCTATGAACCATTGATGAAATTCATTGCTTTGCGAAGCATCGACCAAGACCGACCAGACCGCAACAACGGCAACGGCAACAACTCGGACGACTCCGTCAGTCCACCACCTCTCCTCTCACCACTTTCGGGCTTGGATCGCGACGCTCTCCCCGTTCTCATCGGTGGACGCGAGATTGGTCTCAGACTCAAGAAATACGTCAATCCAAACCTGACTATCCCCCTGGACGGGGCTTGGGTGCCGTGCAGTGATGGGTCGATTGTCATTAGACCTAGTGCGGTTGAGGAGGAGCATATGGGTGGTGAGGTATAACTATCTACACATATATACATAAATATGGAACCATCCCCATATTCGACTTCGTTTTCTTTCATACTCATCATGGATGTAAGCATTCTTTTGTGGACTGTGGCTATCTGCTTTTCTTTTGTTTTGTTTGCTGCCTGCGGTTTTTGTTTTGATGTTTTGAAGATACCACTGAACCATGCCTTTCATTTCCCAGCGATAAATAGAATGATTAACTTGAACCATATAATCCAGATGTCGATATATTACCAATTTCACTACATAGTACTTAACCAAAAGTGCATACATGACATACATAACATGATCAAGCTCGGGACTTTTCTTTGGTATGTATGACTGCCATGCACATGGCATACCAGCCATGCCACGAGTCATAACCCTAATCCAGGGTCCGACGGCCGAGCCAGCGAGACAATTTGCAAAGAAGCGAGGGCCATCCCGCCACATTCCAATCGGCTTTTGCTGGTAGACACGAAGTGGCGGTATATGAATTGTACAAGGAATTGTGAGTATGCCTTGCAGACTTCTAGATTGTAGCTGAAACGACATTCCTGAGCGAACTTTATCTACAAACTGATAGACTCGGATGGACCGAGGGTTCAGGAATGTAGCTTATTTACGGCAATGGTTCCTTGCTTTTAGGCTCTTGACTTTTAGGGTTTGAGTTGAACCTTCTCTCGAGCCTAGAGTGATATGTTTCAGATACGTAGTCCGTAAATGAATGAAAGCCACGAGACATGTAGTTGACCGTGTGAAAACGTTCGTTCGGAGATCCGGAAGAAGGAAGACTTTCCCGGTGGCAACCATCCTACCCATCATGCCATATGCCGTACTTTATCTGCGATATCCGGAGTAATCAATCGACTATCACAGCCAAGGGAGGGGAGATGATTTGACAACCCATCTCTGCATGCATTAGATTACGGTATGCATAAGCTGGCAATCGTCATACGCCAGACATCCGTTGCGGCGGTATCCACTGAGCGTGCGACTACTGCAGTATACGCAGGGGTGCTTCACTGCTGCGAGAGGGCTCGGAATAGCCTCTCTAGGGTAAGGCTGGATGATCTTTTTCTGGAAGTGCGCACACTCAACAGTGCGAACGGTACGGAGTAAATGTACCCCACGCTGACGTGAGGTCCGCGATGATCGTCGCGTTGGTGTTCTTGGAGTATGGAGTACCCCAAGCATCGTTATTTTTCTAGATGAATTGGAGACTATAGATTGTTGGAGTGGTGATGTGTGCTATGTGGTAGACTCGGTGGTGTCTGCATCCGGCATCAAGCCCGCTGGCCGCATTCCTCGGACGTGAGTCCACGCCCTGCGTGGCGATCTAGACTTTGAATGAGTTGTAAGAAATAAGAAGAGACGGTGTAGAGCGACCAAGAGGGACTAAGATGAGATCACAGGCCCTAGCGCACTATAGTAGACACCCGATAAATTAGGCAATCTTCTAGATGCGCGACTGCCGCGTTCTGTCCTTGCTCCTTCCTCCTCCTCCTTGCTCTGTAACAACATCAACTTCTTCCTCTCTCGTACTTACACCTACACACCCTTTCATTCTCCATCAACCAAGCCACATCTTTATCATGCTTCATCTCTTATCAACTATCGACTCGTTCTACATGGTCATACTGTCACGTCAACTTCCCGACTCGTCTAGCGCCATGGATCCTCATTTTCTAGCCGGCTCCGCTTTTGCCTCTGGCTCCCCAGTAGCGTGAGCAGTACGTCCAGCTCCTGGCTGATTGAGGTATTGATCCACCCCTAATCCCATCGGCGCCATCGCCCTCGTTGCGCGAGTCCCCAGTTTTTCTCGTCGTCTCATTCCTGTCGGCTAACCGTATCGACGTCAGCCGGACCATGGTCTTCGAAACTTCGAATCACATTCAGAGGGCCTTGCTCTCTCTGACTCGGCCCTTTGATTAATCGAAATGGGCCCACTCTTCGAATGCCCGTTTCATGGGCCGGTTCTCGTCAGACTTTTCGCTAGAAGGGCGTTCCATATCGTGGTTAGCAAGTGATCATCTCATCTCATACGTCGTGCATATCTTGCTGTCTCGTCAGCAAAAGGTTTAAATACTTCTCTTGCTCGAAGCTCGCTTTTGATTTTATATACTCTGCTATGTTATGTTATTGATTTACGTTTACTCCGGAACTCCATCCATTTCTTCATCAAGCCTACGAAACTCATTCGACGCCACCGAACGAGTCTAGCACTAACACCATCGTTCCGCCCATCGCCCGCCTAGCTACATGTTGCGCGTGACCTGCTGATTTTGGTAGCTAGTCTGAATGTGCCGTTCATAGATGGGAACAACTCAAAATCTCGTCAGGGACAACAAATATCATACGTATATTAGTTTCTGCTGACTGGAAATGCAAATGACAGCTCACCGCTGGATCTTGCTTTTGATTCTTCCATCTTCTCCGGGTTAAACTGGGTGGTCCCTCCTTTTGCATTTGTGCATACTCCATACCCATAACGTTGTGATTCCGGTTTTTGAATTCAATTGTTTACTACGATAGTCGGAACGCCTCGTTTGGTCTCGACCTCGAAAGTCTACTTCTAGACCCCGGTTCGTGCGATTCATCGTCTCCAACTTAGTCGCGTTCCAGGGGCTTCCATTTACTGGGTTGATTTCGGTCTTATCGTCTAATTATAGTATATATCTTATATAAATACGAGAACGTCCTTCAAAGCGCGGACGTTCTCTCGCATCTGCACAGTTTATTATGTCCGACAGCTCTCACGCTGCACCAATGGCGCCTTCTTGGTGGCCAGGTCAATCAACCTCCGGCAGTCTACCCCAGAAGCCCTTGCATTGGTCAGATGATTGGGATCCAGCGACTGAACCTTTTCCAGAACTCGCCATTGAGCCACACAGTGTCGAGGGCTCAGCGGGTATTATTGCATTAAATTCTTCTGATCATCGAGCGACCACGCCTCAGTCGAAAGGGCATCATTTCGGGGAATATCTGTCATCGTCGCCCTGCGTTTCGGAAGATACGACGTTATCTGACAACGACGTCTCATCTCCGGGTAGTTCCAGTCCAGATCTTTCAGCAAGTGGGACGTCGTCGGACGCAGAATGGCGAGGTATAAGCCAGGCCGGCAATGCTTGGGAGCAGATTCCCGCAGCAAACAGGACACCTCCAGAGATATTATTCCAGATTTATGCCATGCTAAGTCCTCGAGACTTTGACAACGCCCGACGAACCTGTTCACAATGGATGCGTGCTAGCTTGCAACAAACACTTCTTGAAGGTATGCTGAAAAGGGCTGGCTGGTGGGATGCATGGCGGCAGGATTGCCAGACGTACAAACCTGTGGACGGTGTGGAGGAAAGCCTGGTTTGGCGATTGAGCAAGCGTTTTTCCACCGAGTGTGTACTATCTGGCCGAAAGGTCAACGTCGAGAAGACTGGATTCCTGCCGACCGGTGTCGTTGATTTTGGACAGTTGTCGCGGGAATCATTGCCAAAAGAGTCTCCGGGATTGTCACGAGATATGTTCAACGGCTCTGCGCCGAGACTTACAGCTGCGCTGCGAGACCCGGCCTTTTCTCGTTCGATCAAATTCAGCGTTAGTACATGTGGACATTATGTTCTCGTTGCCACGGGATGTATGATCTATGTGTACTACCTTGGCAGCCGAAAGCGAGGCGACTCATTACCTCCTCGTATATCAGATGCCACACCATCAGACTTGATCCTCGGGGATAACGATCTTGACATTTTGCCTGTGTCAAGCATCGGCTGTCCTTATGAAGTCTTGTCCGCTACTATTGATACAAGCACGCCCAAATTTGTGATTGCTGCATTGCTACGAGGCCGAGTTGGTATGATCTGTGATATCAATGGAGTTCCGATTCATTCTCCTGCTGAGCACACTTCGCCCTTCCTACGCAAACGCTCCACTACCAGAGAGGATATTCCTGCAGAACACGTCAGAAAGATGGACGAATTCAGAGATGTCATTGCTTCGAGTGCAATTATTGAGCATGCTAGCACCCCAATTGGGCGACCACGGATGGCCCCTCGTACTGTTTCCACACGTCGCACGATGAATCGTTTGACCAGAGCGCCGAGAAAGTACTTTCACGATATTTGTTCTGTGGAAGATCCTCCTCGCAGTGTATCAATTTGCCCTGGTCGTCGATGCGTGGCGTTTGGATGCGGTTCCGGTATTGAGTTACACTGGGTTGATGAAAAGACACGGGAAGATTCTCGAAAGATGTTTCCACTATCTCAACCAGCAGAGGTTTTGCACTTCCTACCCAGTCGTGTCGAAATCGACGAGGCATCCAAATTACGCTTGATTTCGTCACTAGCCGGTCCCGGTGCTTCGGGATGTCAATGTCATCGTGCAGCTAACGGTGAAGATGTCGTCTGCCAGTTCCATCTCTCCTCTCGCGTCAACTCATTCACCCATTGGACTCCACGGAAGAATGGTCGTTTGAGTCTGGTCAAGGCGACGCATTGTCATCATTATCGGGCCATGCCGGTTAATGATGGCTTGCATATTTTGTTCATAGAGCCTATCACCGGTTATCTTTGCATTGGATCCGATGCTCCAATTGGCGGGCCGACAAATTTAACCCGTGCTATGATCTGTATACCCCCTTCAGACCACGGACTGGACTCGGCAGAAGATCGCATTCCAACTATCTTTGCGATAGGGTCCGATTTGAGCCGGGGTCTACGTATAGTGGCTGCTTATCAGGATCGCATTGTCCTGTACACCGTACCTGTCGATGTGTATAACGTCCTCCGACGAGAACGACAACTCCAGGGTGACAACGTCATAGGCGACAGCGATTTGGCGCGCGATTGGTTCCTTGACAATGAACGCAACTCCAATCGTCGCGGCAGTCTAGCCCAAAACCAGAACGGTGACTGGGAGTTTTTGCTGCGAGTGAGTTACCGACCAACAGCTATGCTCTGGCCATTGAAGATTTACGGCAAGGAAATTGGACGCATGGACAGGGTTGTCGAATTTTCAGTCCAAACGTCAAATGGTGGAATTCGAGTGTGGGCATTTGGTGCATCTGGCGAGGCTCGCATCTTTGATATCGATACGAACACTTCCAAGACGAGGACAAGTATGGATGTTGCCATCAAAGCTTTGACTCTAGCTTCTGATGGTAGCATTGGGTCCGCTCAGCTCCAGGACCGCGCAGAGTCCGGCCTTTTGTCACCACTACCCATCAAGGCTACACGCAAGCGAAAGCATCTCAGCCAGCCCGCAGCATTCGATCGGAAATTGTTGACTATGTGGAACAACAGCAACACATCCACCACCGAGGACGACGATACAACCCCTCCCGATCTCTCAGCAGCCCCACCATCAAGGCCAACAACCGGACTGAGCACCAGAACCACCCGCCGCCAATCCTTCGCCGCATGCATTATGGACCTCAAGATCCCCGAACTCGGCACGCGAGACGGCCAATGGACAGATCCCAACCGCGCCTCAACGGTCCCTTCAACACCCGCCTGTGGCCTCGACTGTGGCCTCGACAACGACCGTTTCGAGTCCGCCGAATTCCACGACGTCGCTTCTTACGACCCTAAAGAGATTAGAAAGTTTTATACTGTTTGGGCCACGTCTTCATCGAAGCCATCTGCTGGTCGATGGCGATGATTATATGTATATACACAGATGCGATGCTTATGGCTGATGTGATGATCTTTTATGATATTGTTTTGTCTACTACCCCATTTGATTATAGCAAGCGTTGCATATTCTATTTTTTAATGATGTATAAATACATATCTTTCTACATACTTCCGTACAGAGGTCCTTCCTACTTTTCAATGTTACTGAGAATATATTTCATTATCTACCTATGTAATTTATGTATTTATATAAAAATAACTATCTACCTCTTCACCTAGCGTACCTAGGTAAACACATCCGCGACTCACACTGATGATAATCACTTCGACGCCACCTTGGACGCATCATAGTACACATCAAGCAAACACCCCGCCGACCAAGCTTGCGTAGGAGACTGATCCATATCGTCAGCTCACAAAACCCCCCAAAAGCATAACCAGGGATGAAAGAAAGGGGGAAGGACATACCGAATCAGCACAATACCCACCATCCTTATTCGTCAGCTCCGTCAACCCTTTCCACGGACTCTCTCTCAGGGCAGCTTTACACCCCTTAAGCCGTCTAGTAACCTGCTGAAAACTCTCCGTACGTTCATGAGCCGTCTTTCGTCGCAATAAATCGAAATGTAGCATCGCTCTGAGAAAGAAGCCTCGCGGCCAAAGCCATTCGGGTCCCTGGTGGTAGTTCCTACCTTTCGAGGTGGAGAAGTCAGACGAGTCTTCGGAGTTATTGTAATTTGGTCTGTAGTTGAAGTCTGACGGGTCGAGGGTTGCGACGCCGGTCGGCCCCAGGAGGATGGTGTCGGCGAGGGAGAGGCATTGGAGTGCGTGGTGGGGGTCGAAGAGGTCCGGTGCAACGGTCATGGCGATCGGGAAGTTGGCGCGGAGTTGGTAGTCTTCGTATGGTTTGCCTGACCTATAAAGGTCTTTGTAGATGCCTCGTCTGTTGACGAGAGAAGAGTCAATGTCGTAGTTCTTGTCGTCCGCGCTATCAACCGGGATGTAGTAGCAGCGCTCAAAGCTGGATTTGATTTTTGACGCCCATTCGGCGAATGTAATGGATTTCTTGTCAGCGGCTAAGACTCCCTCATGCTCGTACTGCCCGTTTGCGCGGAGGTCTTCGACCCATTTCAATGCACTATAACACAACCCGGTAATCTCAATGGCGGCGCCATCTCGTGGTGTGCCTGGGACTCCTTTGCTTCCCGCCTTTTCGCTTTCGCCCATTTTATCCATCCATGTGCCACAGTTGAATTGGTTGCCTCCGAAGATGATCCCCGTGTCCCAGTCTACGTTGACGTCGATCTGGAATCCCTCGGGTTTCATTTGGACGTCAAGCGCGGGCCCGGCGTTGTATTCTCTAAAGCTGAGACCTGATGCATGGCGTTGGAAGACTTCTTGAATGATTTCGCGAATCATAGATGATTGAGAGTATGCGCGAGGATCGTCATGCGGAAACCAGGTATCATCATAAGGCAAAAATCGTCGAGGGACTTTTGCATCCAGGATTTTGATTCCGTCAGGCGCCATTTTCGTGTAATCCTGAATAGCCTGCAGGAAAAACCAGACCGAGTCTCGAGAGTTGTATCGTGGTAGCTTACCGCTACTCAACAGGTTAGGAATCATGCCGTGTTTGAGAACGCTGGCGAAACCAATGATATGTTCTTTGGCCTCGTCAAAACGACCTGTACAAAGGAGCAAACCGCGCAGTGAAATAAAAACATCACGACCCCAGCATCGTGCCCAATCGACGGCGAAATGGGGAAGACCAGCGGCAAGACTTGGTACACTCTTGGTTGGCCACAAGGATGCCGATTTGACGTAGCCGACTTGCTGCACGCTGACCATGGCTAGTTGATGGATGAATTGCTGGCCCTGCTGAATGTTCTTGCCGAATAACTGAATACCTCGTCGCCATGCAGCCGTAAACGCACTTTGCACAATAATGGCAAAGTATCGCGGAAGAAGAAAACTGGGCAATGTTCGGACCACATCGAAGCGTGATCGTAGCCAAGCTGCTGGCGCTTCTAGACGGGTATACATTTCTTGTTTGCTTGCTCGCTCCAAACGACCAACGATATAATCCAGTGCCCACTGTCCCTGACGAAGATGGTCGCACAGTGGGTGTGCCAAGTCGTTATATCTGATAATGTTCTCGAGTATACTCCACCAACCCTGAAGACCAGCATAGACTAGCGGACCATGGTTCGGGATACTGTACACACCATCTTGACCATTACTGGAGTCTCGTTCTTCGGCTTCACATTTGTAGAGGAAGAAGTTGAGATCGATAAGATCGAGTTTTGAGAAAGCCTCGTCGGCGCCGCTGGTAATGTACTTATCAAAGCCATCTGCATGCTCGGCGCTTGGGGTCCAGGTCTCGAACAGGGCAATGGAGCCAGGGACCAAATGCTCAGTGACGGATACATCCGCGTCATCTCCATTGATGCAGACTGTAGCGCCTTTAATGCCGACCACTTTACTAGGTAGACCTCGTAGAGAGTTCTGGTCTTCCAGAACGTCCTTTCGAGATTTGTCACTAACGTCGACTTCGAGTTTCCAACTTCCGAGCAGCTTGGCATGAGTACCAGTGAAGTGAGTTGGTGCTAGTATGCCATTTCCATTGCCACACCCAGGGAAGGCGGTATGAGCAATCAAGAATATACCTTTCCGTGTCTTCGGATGCACTCTGTGGACTGTGATGTACTCTCCATCATGATGAATATATGTTTCATCATACCCTTCTTTACCCATCTTGGTATGAAGCTCGTTTAGAAGCTTCTTGATTCCACCGATGCCACCCTCGCCAGGGCCGACTTCAAGAGTCTCGCTTTCCGAAAACTTGGACGTATACAGACGAGTCTCAGAGACAAGGTCAATGAGCTTAGGGTATATCTCGTCATATCCCATAACACTGCCAGTAGCAGACGCACACATTGCAACCAGTGCAGCATTTGACAATGTATCTCTTGCATCTCTCTTCTGAGCTGGAACTTCATTATCGTGTGTGCAGTCCATGAATAGCGCATGAACAGGACTTTGTCGGATATGAGCAATGGTCTCTTGCTCGTTTGATGTCGGCGAAGATCCTGTAGGGAGATCCAGCTCGAAGCTTCCAATTGGTCGGCCGCCGTGTCGGTGGACCAACCGACTCAGTTCGGCGGTGCTCCATGCTTGCATAGCCTCTCGAATCAATGCGCTTAGACCTAGACGCTTCACAAACACGTAGTCAGTCTCTTCAGATCCAGTAAAAAGTTCGGCGAAAACAGTCAAGTTTGGTCGAACTTTGCGCGCTTCATCGAGGAGATACTCGGCCACAGGCAAAGGGGTGGAATGGCAGTTGTCGACACGGAAGCCTGAGAAATACCTTGCCATAAGTCGCGTGTATTTGGCCATGTACTCCCAAAGGAATTGATTATCCTCGGGCGAAGATCCGTATCTCAGCTTGACACAATCACCCCACACAATGACTTCTCGGCGGAGATACGCCCGCGAGTCCGGCCCAGCGTTGTCTTTCATAGCATCGGCATTCCAAATCCAGCCGTTGTTGACCAAAGCTAATGACTTGGGGCCATGGCGTTTGGTTGTCTCATTGACAGGCAGTCGTGTGAAATAGGTCTCTACAAGAGCACTAGATTTGGTCACAGGTCCCAGCTTTGGGCCGTGATCATCAAGCCTGACGTACTTGATGCGATTGAGCAATTGATCCAAGATAACTTTAACATCTGCGTCGTACTCCTCATAGAACGGTTGATTGACCTCGTCAAGAATATGGCCTATTTCCGATTCTACAGCCAAGCTGTCTGCTTTGTCTTTCGAACTATATAAAGCAGTAAGCAAGCGTGAAGCTTCTTTCTCATCCACCTGCCTATCAAATCTTCCAAGAATACGAGAAGCATTTGGAAGAGCGTTCTGACGGATAAAGTCTGCTTTTTGCTTCAAACTCCACGACTGAGCACCGTCAATGGGCTCTGCCGTCGCTGAGCTAGTTGTCCACTCTTTGAGAATTCGAGCGGCGTTCTCTTTTACGTCCACAACGTAAAACTCCCACAATTTGATCGCATCAATGACATGCTTGCGCATCCCAGTGATCACTTTTAACAGATCATCCACGGTGTGAAACTCAGTCGGCAAACCAAGTTTCTCCAGATCGTTGCCGTAATTGAGCAAAGCAGTGTCAAGCTCCAGAGCGGCTTCTAACCACGGTGCCGTTTCAACATTATATCCAGCCTCGGGATGTTCCTCGAGCCACTTGCTGTTGTTTGCAGTGTGATTCCAGACGACATCTGTCAAAGCCAATAGACCGTATTCCTTGCTCATTTTCTCCACTAACTCTGCTACATCCTTTTCGCCGTTGGGGAACGAATCTGAATCAAATTGCATCTGGTCGTAAATACTGTAAGGTGAATTAGACGAACCACGCTGCATCAGCGGTGTGAAGTGGATCATGTTGTAATTTCGTTGGGATATGCCGCGTAGGTGACTATCCCAGTCCGCCGGGTATTTTCCCATGAATTTGGAGATGACCGAAAATATCGAGAGAGCATCCAAGGGCAGGTTCGCACCCCGCAGAGACAATGCCGGTGACACGTCGACATAGTGGACTTCACTCTTCTCCTGTTCTTGTGACGGAAGAGAGGACGCCGTGAATTCGGGGAGGGGCGAGTAGGTGCTATAAAAGGCAAACGCCCCCGCCTGGGTTATGGGTACGTCGATATGGATATCTTTGTTAAAGTCCGGCTGAAGACTGTCATTGAGTCAGTTTTCAGCCAATGCTTTCCGACAGGTTCAAAAGACTTACGTGAATTGGCGAAACTTTGATCGCTCAAATTCTGCGCCTTCCTCTGGTATGTTCGTCCATAAGCTTCCCTCCCTGCAAATAGAGCTTGTGCCCTCGATCACGAAGCGCAGCACATAAGCGGGGGTTGTCGGAGGTGGTAGGTAGATGTACCCGCCAGGAATGTCCGGCGCACCGTCATCTGTCAGCGACAGCAGATAGACCTGTCGAGTACCACCCATTGTGACTGCGCAATGACTGGAGAAGCAACGAAGAGGTGGTGGTTGTGGAATTGTGAGAGAGGAATTGCGCCGGCGTGTGGGATTAGAAGGGATTTATTTGGCGTGGATTAGCTCATGGTCGGTCAGCCAGGTCAGTACGTAGTACGCTAGGAGTGCTAACACACAGACTGCATATCCACAATGACACAGACGGCTTACTGTACATCTAGACGTGGAGTGTAGAGAGAGAGAGAGGGAGAGAGAGGGAGAGAGGTGTTGCCGTTGTGGTTGGTGAAGAACTTCCCGGCTTTTTGGCGCTGTCCCGCGGGGCTAGACCGCCCATGACATCATGCGGCATGCCTTGGTACCTGAGGCTGCTACTCTGTACGTACATATTTACTCCTCTTAAGACACTAAGAGAAGAAGAGAACCAGACCGCCCATGCAAATCATCATTAACTCATTCTCAGGATAATACATCATCATAAATACTAATCCTCTTTCCCTGTGTGCCCTGCCCTTTGCGACTCCTTCCTCTCTAATACCGTACATTCAACAAACCCCGCTCAAGAAGAAGAAGTTATGAATTAGAGCTTCGGCTCAATGGCCCCAGGAAGGTCCTCAACGCTCATTTCGCCCTGTAGAATGCCTGGCTTCAAGTTAGCAACTGAACTGTCGAGTCGGAGGGTAAAATAGCTTACGGTAAACCGAAGTGAACAGAGGATACTCCTTCTCCACGCCCTGCTTCTTCAAAAACTTGTTGACATCAACGGCAGTCAACGTACCCTGCAGCTTCTGGCCGTTAAGCTCCTGCTGCTCTATCTCCTCGATGGGAACGCCACGCTGAACGCTAAGCTTCGCGCAGCGGAAGTTGCGCCCACCGCTACAACTGGTGATAAGATCCGCAACACCAGCACTTTCTTCGGTGAACGTTTTCGTGTCAATTGAATTGGCAAAGAATTTAGATCCAAACTTGACCATCTCCAACAATCCCACACGCATAACTGCGGCCTTGGCGTTGTCACCCCAGCCCATGCCATCGACAAACCCAGCAGCAACCGCAACAATGTTTTTAAGCGCACCTCCAAGAGCGACACCGGCAACATCGTTGACAACACGCACATGGAAGTAAGGGCGGTGGAACAACATCTTGAAGAAACCGTGGTCAATCGGTGGGTAGTCGTTAGGTAGCGGTCGCAGCTTGACTTTAGAGAACTGTCCCGAAGAGTCCTTATGCTCGAAGGAAACGAGATCCACCTGTGATTGAGAGGGCGAGCCTCCAGTCGGGGTAGGTGCCTTGGAGTCAAGGTGGGGAGGATCATAACCAATCGTAGTTTCGCACCAGAGCTCCTTAGCGACTTCATTTGCAATATTGGCACCTGAGAGGGCACCGCAGTAGATTCCAAGCTTCTTGCCAATTGTCTCGGAGAAGAGGCTAACTCCCTCTGGCGTTACATCCACACCCTTGATGCAAGAGATACCACGAGCGTAAGGCAGGATCTTGCCCTGGAGTTGATCGCAAATGCGGATGATAAACTGATGTGGGACGTTGAAGATCAAAATCGTGGAATCTCTAACCGCATCTTCTAACGAAGGGTTGGCATGGAGATTTTTCGGGAGATTGACGTCGGGCAGGTATTTAACATTCTCGTGGAGTCCATTGATCACCTCCGTCAAATTCTGGGGGCCCTGGCAAAGGAGGTTGGTAGACTTGAAATGCAGGCCGCACTTTGGCACCTCCACCTTCTCTTCAAACACCCACATCTCAACCGTCTGGTGGAAGATGTCAGTGTTCTCCGCGACATTTTCGGAGATGATTTTCGAGATTGCGGTTCCCCTGGATACGGTCAGCTCGCAATCCCTAGCAGAAACATTGTACCACTCACCAGTTACCGGACCCGATAACGGTCACCTTGTGCTTCTTCGAGTTCGTATTGAGCAACATTTTGGCTTGGCTGCTTTGAGCGGTAGTGGAAGAACGACGAATTTGATGTTGTCCGCGCAAGGGCAATGTGGTGTAACGGCAGGGTAATATATTCTGGCGATTCGAAGAAGGCGGCGCTGGGGGAGACGTAATCGAGGTCGAAGTGGTGGTGGTGGCCAGAGATCGTTGGGGAAGAAGCCGGTGAGAGACCAAGGATTTTCTCAGCGTGGTTGTAGTGGTGGCAGCTTGTGACGCGAGCTTGGAGTAATTCATGTAATTCATCAATGGGGCGATGGATGAAGTACACGTAGCAACACAAGCCTTCTATCCAGGTAAGAGATCTGATGTCAGAGTGTTTGTTGACGTACAAGGCACAGCAGGCGTCACATGCGAGTCCCTCTTTTCTGGCCGGGCCCGCCAGACGCTCGTCGGGAAGCCGTCCGAGCCACTCCATTTTTTTCATCCACTACTACGTACTACTACTACTACTACTACTACTACTACTACTACTACTTCGCACATGCAACTAATTCAACACGCACCTTGATTTCTTGTTTCGTACAACTGTCTCTGTTTTCTTATTTATTATCTCTTTCTCCACATGGTAGGCATTCCATGATTGCGGTGCAGACCACGTCTAACCGACACAGGCCCCAGTCCCTCCGACAAGTCGCCAGGCATCCAGCGGCCGAGGCGCAATACCTTCGGTCAACAATGGCCTTTTCCCAGACGACTTCCGAACGACCAAGAAGGACAAGCGCTTGATCAAGCGCTCGGTCTTTGTGAACAAGGTGGCAAAATCTCAGAAGAAAACACCCAAGCGACGACGACCCTCGAAAAAGCTTGTCGCTAACCTCGATTCCCTCGCCGATGCCCTTCCCGACGCTGACGATGAGGCTCCCTCGGACGTTGCGAACCAAGCAAACATTATCAAACACAAGACATTGAAACATCGCCCTGGGGCTATGAAGAGGAAAGAGAAGATGGAAAAGTTGGAGCGTGACAGGTTTATCAAGAATATGGCACAGATGAGCGCTATTGAACAAGCAGCACCGAAACTGCAGGAAAATCAACCAACGGAGTCCAGCTCCACGTCAAATCGATGGGCAGCTCTTCGAGGCTTTATTTCGCAGACTATGGACCACCAGCCTGCATTCAAGAACGCAAAATGAGTTACATTGGGGCTTGGACCATGTTATTCATAATCATCACCATCAGGACATTGGGCGAATCCCAGCTTTTGGCAGTCGGCTTGAGCGACGCAGGAGTATGGACACGTCTGAAGATGCGGTCGCTCTTATGTCCAGACTCAGTCGGCAATCTCATCCTACAGTCTGTGGATGTGATCCAGGCTCAACAGTCACACGACAGTCATCGTACAGATAGCTGCGCGACTATTTTCCGTTCACAACAGATCATTGGCCAACAAATGAGATAGCGGTGCCCTTCAGCAACACTTTCAGTGTTCGGCCTAGTCATGGCGACAATATTACATTGTGTATGTAAAGGAACAGCTTGACGACGAAGCAAGGTCGAACTATAATGAATCTCCGTTACCAATGAACAATAAATAAACCACAGGCCAACCATATGCGTATTATCTATGGTCCTGTACTCAGAACCCCTTTTAGGAAGGACGAGGCTGGTACCTTCCGTTTTTACCAGCCAACGCGGAAAGGACCGAGACCTTCTACTTCAACAAAGCCATGCCGACCTTACACAAGTTCTTCGACATTCTCCTCCACGGAATCCCATCCTTAGCATGAAGATATTTAGACTGTTGTGCACAGTTTTTGAAACCGGTGTCGCTACTGCAGCAGTCTTACTGGATACTCTCTTATATCAATTCAGATTCCTACCTTCGATGCCGTTCTATATTCGCTGAAAATACGCCTACCTTGACCGGCGCTCCCAACGTCGACAGAAGCTTCATCCACCATGCGCGGCTATCGTCAAAGTCTGGGCAGAATTGCGGAGGTTTCAGAGACTTCAGCTGCTGACCCGGACAGTCACGTTCGAAACACACCTCACGATAGGACGAAGTCGGGACCTGCTGTCCATTTTCCGGATCAACTTGACGGCGAGAATTCGAGGCTTGAAGAAAAGTCACCTGAAGAGGGACTTCCGAATGCCAACAATGATCGTGCGTGTATATGGACTCGACGTCGGCTGAACTTGGCGTATGTTGGGTTTGTGCCCTATCTGTATATTGATCAGACCAAAATGACCTCTAACATCTCACAGAATATTCATCGTCTATTACCTTACGAGCCTTCAGCTGCAAATCAGCAACCATCTCATCGTCCACACCATGAGCACTTTCAGGAAACATCACCTGACAGCGACGAATGGAATTGTTGCCAGCATCATCGGGGCTGTGATCAAGCTGCCTATGTCTAAAGTGGGCAATACCTGGGGGCGAGTTGAGCTATTTGTTGCGGTTGTGCTTGTAACCGTATTTGGTAGGGACTTACCAAAAAGGAATTGGAGACATCTGCTAACAACCTCTAGGCCTCCTTTTAGCAGCAGTTGCTAAGAATGTGACGCTGTTCATGGTTGCGCAGGTAAGTTCCCATCGTAGCTCAGTACTTTTTAATTCATGTCTCATAGCTAATGAGACAGACTTTATGTTGGATTGGTTACGACGCGATCTCGTATATACTTGGTATTGGGATAGCCGAGATAACCCCCATCAAAGACCGGGGTTGGCTTTTCGCGGTCAGCAATTTACCACATCTCATCAACACGTTCGTCGGTCCTATCGCAGCGCAGTCGCTTCATAAACGCGGCAGCTGGCGTTGGGCCTATGGCGCTTTCGCAGTTATTTTGCCATTGTTCTCGTTACCGTTGGCAGCCACGGTCTTCGACGATCCACGAATGATTACGCAAACGACCCAGAAGCCTCAAGAGTCCTCGCAACGTTTGAATCGCCGTCAGAAAGTATGGAGAGTAACCAGAAGCATTTTGATAGAGTTTGATGGTGCGAGTCAATTTTCTGTTTTACAATAGTCAACGACTAACCGATTGATTAGTTATCGGCGGCATTCTTCTCGGGACATCTTTCTCTATGCTCCTGCTGCCACTCAGCTTTGGAGTGTTCTCACAGAAACCTTCAAAGGCTCCTCGGTTAACGTTTATGCTAGCTTTGGGTGTCTGTCTACTGCCTGTTCTCGTGGTGTGGGAGAGACACCAGTTCAAGACTCGCAGTGTCGCTTTCCGTGGCTTGGCCAATCCAACCATACTCGGAGTGTGTATCTCCAGTGCAGCGCTTTTTACCGGTTTCTAGTATGCATCTTGTCCATTTTCATTATTGAAGTTATCTACTAACTCGTCTGGCGAAGCTGTTTAGATTCTTACTTTCTCTCGTACCTACAAGTGGTCCATAATCTTACAGTATCGAGAGCGGGATACGTGCACAATGCCTATATTGTCGGCTCCTGCTTCTTCGCATTATGTACCGGAATGTAGGTCAAAAATCTTTTCCCAGAATATACATGTTCTAACCGTAGTAGCTTGATTCGCCTCAACGGAAAGTACACAAGTTTGGCTCTTGCAGCTACCGCTTTCGATATTCTGGCAACGTGTCTGACCATAATTACCCGTCAAGCAAACAAAACTCCGTTGCATATCATTGCAAATCAATTGATGTTATCTTTCCCCGGCGGATCAATGGGAATTTGTGGAACGATGGCAGTCATGGCAGTGGTTGAAAGCTCGGATGTGCCAATATCGCTCGCCTCGTTCAGTCTCTTTACAGGACTGGGTGCTGCCACTGGACGGGCCGTTGCATCAGCTCTATATATAAATTATATGCCCAAGTTGTTGGAGCAGTACCTGCCTCTTGATGCGAAACCATGGGCCAAAATCATCTACGGAAGCCTCGACCAACAACTCAGTTACCCGATGGGCAGCGCGGTCAGACGCGCAATTATTCGGGCTTATGAAGAGTTTATGCGGCATACGTGCATTGCAGGGCTGGGGTTCCTGCCGCTAGCTTTACTGTTAGTGGCATTCTGGGAGAACGTGAATGTCAATGAATTGCACGAAGCAAGGCGGATAGTGGTCTGAATAAAACCTCGGTGCGATGGACTTTGCGAAAACAAAAACATTCTTAATAGCTATCATACATCACTATACAAAATCTGTCATTACCAAGCATGGCAGTGCTATATGAGATATTTTTATCGAGGATTGACAATTCATTGTTATTATTCTGCCTTTGGAAAGCTGACCAACGTACAATCAATTTAGAGGAAAGAGAGCAGGCATCAAAGCTACTTGGCATGCATTCTTCGGGACGCATGAAGTAAATGAATTGGTTATGCCTTGCATCAGCCGACTCAATAATTCCAATGTATTCAAGCATGGCAGGATACGTTGAACAATGACTGGAGCTCCTAGAGGCAAGAATTGATGGTGATTGCCCGATCGGGAATGCCAACCCTAAAGCCATCTGTGGCCGATCCCGATCAAATTTCTGCCTCGATCGACCGACGTTGATAAGGCTCAACTAAGTTACCTAACCCACCTCCCGCCATCAAGTCATCAGGCCACCAACTCTCTCACACGTCAAATGTTCGTGACAACAAAGAGAGACAAACTACAAGATGTTTCGTCGACAGCGCGCCACTGAATCCGATCCGGTATCCTGGAATCGTGGGAAGATCCAAAAGCCGATGCCTGATGATTTGGGGAGGACAAGCAATGCACTATCTTGGCGTGCCAGTAGTATTAGGTATGAGTACTGGCGTGGGACCTCATTTCTTGTCGAAACTAATAATTCTGTGTTAGGTCTACACTATAGTGGTGCGCGATGAAGATTACCAACCAGCGATTCAAAAATTGGTTGATGTTGGATTCCAGCCCTCAAAACCTAGCCGCGAACCTGCCCCGGAAATCTTGGAATCGCCAACCCGATCCTCAAGCTGTAATAGACAAAATCTATACAGGATACCGGCGTCTAGATGAAGCGACTACCACGTTTGAGAACCCACAAAAGTCGTTGACGTCCGAACTCCCAGAAGATACGATTACGAATACACAATTGACTTTATTACCCAACTCATTCACGCACCTCCCACCAATCAAGGACTTAAAATCATGCTGGTGAGTATATCGCACATGATAATATATGGTATCCTTGTGAACGGGCATTGGCATCGAGTTTCGTCCAGACTGTTATTGATGACGAGGATGTCAATCGATATTCGCGCTGGATCAATGTGCTCAATTACTGAATATCCTTTATGGTAGGGTATCTCGATGTCAGTAATGATATCTTTGACGATTGAGATCTTCTCGACGAGCGGGCAAAGCAATGGTTCAGTGAGAACTTTGGGAGGGCTCGTGAAGAAAAATTTGGGCCTTGGGACCGACGCATCTCAAAGCGCCTTGGCTCTGATAAAGAAATGCCGGTAGATGCGACTTAATTCGGGTAAGTTATCTCTTTCCAACATTATGAGTAGATATTGCCGATGCAACGCACATCAAGTACAATTTTGTAAAGGCCGGCACAGTGGAACTTCTGTCCCAATGGTCACGCTTCATCGGAGGTTTCAGAAGAATGCAATCAAGCTTCGTCTTGCGCCGGGTGCTCGTCGTCTCAGAATGGCGGAGATACAGTAGTAGTTTGCACCCTCAGAGTAACAACTTACTACGTAACACTCTCTTGTCTTTCTTCCGAAACAGTGCCAAGAAGACGCTATTATAAATATAGATATAATAACTAGTGTAGGAATAATGTTAATGCGGAAATACTATATAGTAATACTGTTCCTCTCGATATCAACTTTTATTTACAATACATGTACTGTATCTTACCTTCTCATGTCTTGATTCTAGCAGCCAAGAGACCTCCCTCTTCGATGTCGAACTTCCGTTTGCGGGATTTGTGACGCCCTGGTCCATAGGTGGCATGTATAATTGTAATCATGACCAAGCGTGTAGCTACTGGACACCAGTAAGTGAAATGATAACGTCACCAACTTTGACACGCTATATAAGCAACGATGGCACCTAGTTTGTCTCTTGTGTCAATTCTCTTCTGCTACCAGAAACCCTTGCATGATACCATAAACCTAAAAGATGGTAGTCCATGTATACTACCCCCACGGCGTTGGGATACTGGGCGGCAACAGTCTGCATTTCGAAGCTAAATTAACTTCAATGCAAGATATTATATACGAAGGTATACAAGCACGTCTTCTTATCATTACTCTCAGATTTCTGAAACCATTCTCCCATGATCTGCGTTTCCTCGGCGCACAAGTTGATTTCGAACTCCGAGGTGACCCAGTCCCGGCTATCAAAAAAATCTCTCCGGAAGGACTTGCAGTTCATGTTTCTAATAATGAGATATATAGCGTACAAGAGCTTATAGTAGGAGGAGGAGCTGCGGCGGGGCCGACCCAGGCCAATCTAAATGTGAAGGAAACGCGAGGGAAAAGAACTACGTTCAAGGGGGAACGATACATACATGGCGTTATATCTGCCGACGCCCGGAAAGCGTTTTGGAGGCTATATGAAGAGCGAGGCTCCAGAAGTGGCCTTCCCCCTAACTTCCGACTGGGGATAGTTGTATCACCTCGGACTGATTTTGAAGTGAAGATTGACTTGTGAGGCGGAAGCAGTTCAGGATTTTCGGCATTGGATTTGGACGGGAGTCCACCATTTCAGCAAAGCCATGGAGACAGACTCTGAAGGAAATACTATTTGGTGATAAAATTTACGGGTGGGAAATTCCTGTATCCGACGATAAGTCGTTTTGGCAGACAATATGGGAGACTATATTTAGTGGAGAGCCACGAGAAGGACCAGTACTGACCGTGACCACAAACGACGAGAGCAATGATAAAATTATCCAAAATGCAGCCAGCGATGTGGTGAGATACCAGGCTTGGAAGGAATTAGATCCGACGCACAGAGAAAGCTTGGCCAATCTGAAAGAACTTTTGGGCTTTAGCCACTGGAATTGGAAGACTAGGAATACAGGGACTTCCTTAGATACCACGTTTCGATATTCCGCCGCGGGCAGAGAAGTCCCAGCTCCAGCGCCAGCACCAGCACCAACAGCACCAGCACCAGCACCAGCACCAGCACCAGCACCAGCACCAGCACCAGCAGCACCAGCAGCACCAGCAGCACCAGCAGCACCAGCAGCACCAGCAGCACCAGCAGCACAAGCAGCACAAGCAGTACCAGCTCTGGAAGCAGCTAGATAGTTTAATCTCCCGGACGGTGCACTGTGGCCACAAATAACTATGGGAAATTTGGATGTGCCATCTATGACGGTAGGGAGTATTATGCCTAAGACTTCTTGGAATGATGGGGATCTAGACGCTATCACAGGCGTTGGGAAGTATTACAGTGTCGCTCAAATGTAGCCAGGTGGGCACTAGCAGTCTATATCTCTGGGATATTGAATCCTGAACGAACCATCAGGTGCCCGTTTCCTCTCAAAGATCCTCAAGCGATACAGTTCGCCTTCCTAAAAAGGCTAGAGGGATCTTGATGGGATCCACCATCTGATTGGCGGAGGGCGAGATCAAATATTACTGGATCAAGACTAGCGCCAAATGGCTGTGAGCTTATCTGGGCTGCCCGATAAGAGATCCAGCTTTTGTGGGTGTGGCACGTGGATCATTCTTTTTCAACCTCTTCATCTCTTCTTCCTATTTCATTTGGTCTTGAGTCTTGCCGCCTTTCTGCTATTGCGATCCGTTCTCTATAGTCTTCTCGACATGATTTGATTGTGTGGCATTCTCAGTATTGATCAACCCGGCACCACCCCTGTCAACCGATAAGAGAAGGAGCAGCAAAACAGACACGAAGGACTACATTAACTACTCCAAAATGGCTTTCAGCCATGGCGTAATTGCCTCGGACTCAGAGAAACAGGTCAGCTTTTTGATACTACTTATCAAGGTAGACATAAGTTAATCATTGGCACAAGCTTCTCTTTCCAACAACTTCGGAATGCAAGCCGAACTCCCGGCGGTCAAGCCGAGTGATGCCGATTGTCAAGATTGCCATCACAACCACGGCTGCAATTTTATTTTTATTTATCTTGTTTCCTGCGTTGCGGCCTTATATTTTACCCAGCTCATGGAGGGCTACGGTCCCTGCAGTCGCACTAGGCGACGACGACGCGAGCTTCGGTGCCGTGGCGAGTGAAAGCTCGATATGTAGTACAGCTGGAATTGATATGTTGAAAAGAGGAGGAAATGCCGCGGATGCCGTAAGTGAATAACTCTAGTCAGTAACTGGCGGTATATACTGATTTCGTCAAGATGGTTGCAACCGTTTTCTGTGTTGGGGTAATTGGTAAGGGGCTCCGTTCCTGCGTGTCAGTCGTGTTGGGCTAATGGTCTCTAGGTATGTATCATAGCGGAATTGGAGGTGGAGGGTTTGTGCTTGTCAGATCGCCTGATGGCACCTATGAACATGTCGATTTCAGAGAGACTGCGCCGGCAGCAGCATTTCAGGACATGTTCAATGGTAATAAGCGGGCATCTGTTGTCGGTGGGCTGGCGAGGTAAGTTAATCGTTTCTAACGGCACCCACAAATTCATACCGATATAAATATTCAGTGGCGTTCCCGGCGAAATTCGGGGTTTGGAATACATACATAAAAAGTACGGCACCTTAGAATGGTCGACACTCCTTCAACCAGCTATTAAAGTTGCTCGAGACGGATTTTCTATAACGGCAGATTTGGCCCGGGCCATCAATGCCAACCTTGTCGACCACCCTGATTTTCTAAGAACCGACCCGTCATGGTCGATAGACTTTGCGCCAAATGGCACTTTATTGGGACTTGGAGATACTATCTATCGGAAACGCTATGCCGATACTCTTGGGAAAATTGCGACTGAGGGGCCGGATGCATTTTATACTGGACATATTGCTGAAACCATGATTCAAGCGACGCAGAAAGCCAATGGGACAATGACACTGGAGGACCTTCAACGCTATGAGGTCCTGATCCGTGATACTAAAGAGATCGATTATCGCGGGTATAGGATTACCAGCACATCGGCTCCGTCTAGTGGAACTATTGGATTGAGTATATTGAAAATTCTGGAAGGTTACAGTGATTTCTTTCACCCAGAGACCAAACACCTAAGCACTCATCGACTTGACGAAGCCATGAGATTTGCCTACGGCCAGGTACGTTGCGTATCATTATTCTGGGGCTTTTATGTTTGCTGATTTCTTGACTTCCCAGAGAACGACTTTTGGAGACCCATCCTTCTTACCAGGCTTACGTCAACACGAAGAAGATATTCTGAATGACACCGTTGCATCCGCGATTCGTGGCCGGATTTCTGATTTCCATACTCAAAATGTCTCGGCTTATGATCCAGATGGCCTTGAGAGTCTAGATACGTACGTACAATTTACCAAATTAATGGTTCCTAATTACCATGGCTAACTGGTATAGACCGGGAACCTCGCATGTCTCGACAGCAGATCACTCGGGGCTTGCATTGTCTTTGACAACCACGATCAACCTCTTTTTTGGCAACCTGATCATGATTCCAGACACGGGCATTATCATGAATAACGAAATGAACGGTCGGTCTCCTATCCCGCGCGCATATCAATCATACTAATAATTGTATCAGACTTCTCCATACCTGGTTCTTCAAACGAGTTCGGCTACGCTCCTTCACCCTCAAACTACATCCAACCTGGGAAACGGCCACTATCTTCCATAACCCCAATGATTGTAGAAAACGCAGATGGCTTGCTCTATTTCGTCACCGGCGCCGCGGGCGGCAGTCGTATCATCACAGCGACAGTTCAGAGTGTCATCAATTTGATCGACAGAGGAATGACTCCAGTACAGGCACTTTCCGCACCTCGCCTTCATGATCAACTCATTCCAAATGTGGCCGCTATGGAAGCTGATTTTGACGACGATACTATTAAATTTATGCGAGATCGAGGTCATAATGTCACCGAGTTGATTACTGGTGCCAGTTCTGCACAGTGTGTTCGGTTGTTATCGAATGGGACGTTCGAGGCTGCTGGTGAACCGAGACAGAAGAATTCCGGAGGGTTTGCTATATAGATGTTTCTTGCAAAATAGATGTGTACATACTGCTATGGCGATATAGACTATGATATCCTTGACAATTTCAAAACTTAACTAGCATGAAACATAAAAATAAAAGGCGATCATATGCCCGAGGCACGCATGCGTCCGTCAGGCACCAATGACCGGCAGGCGGTGAAACCATACATAAGTGCGCGCCTATTCCTCGCCTATGACTTGCTCCATGCCAGATCCCTGCCCTGCCATCTCTTCCTTTGCGAGAGCTGCTAAATTTGTATTCTGCATCATTAGAGATCTTCATTCCTACCAAAAACTCCGTACGGGGTGACCTCTCCGCACCCTTGCCGCATAAGACAACGGACAATAGCAGCATTGTTCCCGACCGGCTACAGTCCTTCAGGCTTCTATCTACACCCCGCCCTTAATAGACGACAGTCTGGCTGCCCACGTCACATCGTTGCGCCAGAGCCCACATCACTGAAGAGACTGCGTTGGGCTTTCTACAACCGTTACGGTGCAGGCTTCGGGCCGCATCATGAGCTCTAACTGGACGACTGCGCAAGAGTTGGTCGACCAGGCCCCGCTTCGCTGTGTTGTCCAACCTCACTCAATGACACTGGTGACTCTCTGAGGTGCGACTCACGCAGTATAGCTGCCCTATCACAACGGTGGGTGCCCCGCGCGCTTCCCTGTCCAAACAAGTTGTCTGACGTTCCGCTGATTTGTTAGGCGAGCTAGAAGCGATTCGCTTGAAACTCTCCGCTCATTAGTCAACCAACCTCTTACCTCCGTCCGGACCATGTCGTCAAAGCTGCGAAACATACTTAGTGACCGCGATCTGGACAAAGGGAAAACAATGGCCAAGTCCCCCAAGAGTAAAGACCGAGAGAGAGATGTGGAGAAGGATAAAGAGAAGCGTCGGTACTCCCGTCCGTCCCAAGGAAAACGAACGGGCACGTCAACCAGGGATCGCGACTCCACCATGACTTCGTCCACATCCAGCTCTCACACTCGCACTCGCCGGTCGTCTATGCCGGAGATCGACAGCAATACCGATTCTGCTGCCACTTCGTTCCTCGACTCGAGAGCTAGTCTTCCCTATCCAGCTCTAAACAAAGCACACAGCAAGGTGGCGTTATGGGGTAAACCCGACCCTGCGCGGCAGGCAGAGATTCCTACCCCAGACCCTACTGACGTTGACCACCACGAAAACCGCACGACTTCATCGCGCAATGGACACCGTCATGGCACTCCACCAAGTCCTCCACTCACCGCTGACCAACGATCCTCGAGGGTGGGAAGTTCGGCAGGCAGCAAACACAAGGATAAACAGAGGGATTCGAAAGTGAAAAGCCGCAAAGACCCAACACAGTCAACGTCTAGTTTGGGTCGGGATAACGAAGATGGCTCGCGAGTGAGCGCAAAGTCCCCGCGATCAAGCACCCCGATCAAGGTTCGACTTCGAGAATCGCCTACACCCCATCGTACATCTAGCCACCGGGCATCGAAATCGACATCACAGGGGTCTGATATTCCAAAGCGGGCTGCGAGTCATAGCTCTAGGACGTCACATTCGATCGTTCACAGTACGGACAATATTTCACAATACACGACTGATTCTGATGCGACGTCGATTGCCCCGAACCAGTCCCAACTTCCGTTACGCTCCCAAGTTCGCTCACCACAGAACCGCACAAGGAAACATTCGCCCCCGATCGAGGTGTTTATTGAAGAAGATGAATCAGTTATCAATGGAGACCACAATCATGCGTCACCTTCGGTCCCTCCACCGCCGCCTCCACCTCCACAAATGCCTGTCGCACCACCCAGGGTAGACTATTTACTACAGAATGGCGGTTTGCGATATCCAGTACCTAAACACCTTCTCGGAGCCGCGATCACGCCAGAGCAATCTACTCAGCAAAGTACTATTGTCCAAGCCTTTGAGCCTTATCATCGATTATTAGACGACTATAACCAGGTTTTGTCAAAGAACGGATCTCTTGCAGTAGCTACGGGTTATCGATCTGTGGCTCGACGGTTATTGGATCGGCTAGAAGCGGTCTTTGCGAGAGATATATCGTCCGAAACTTGTCAATGCATGATGTGTGATGGTCAGGATTCTGACGAGATGACCACGGGTGTCAGCTGGGGCGAGGTTTTGGAGCTGGTGTCTGGCAGGCGCGAGCTGCCCATTTGGCCTCCGTTCCATATGCCTACACCGACACAGGATCAGATTTCTCCTGGAGAAGAGCATATTCCTATGCAGAAATTGGATATTGATGTGCCGGAGGAATATCGTGACCACTACGTGCGGCAGTCTCGAAAGACAAAACAGGCAGTTGACAAATGGCTCCTTGGACAGACGGATACGAACGCGCCTGAAGAGGTTGATGATGAGACGCTCGCTTTTGCAATGATGACATATTTGGATAACGAACAAAGAGACATATTTTGTACACTTCTTGGCATCAAATCGTCGACTCCAGTACCTAGAAGCGCTACGCCGGCTCCGCGCCCACGTCCGGAACCTTTGATTGCTTCTTCCTTGGCTATACAACGCTTGTACCGTCTGGCTGCTCCGGCTCGAGACTCTGAGACAGCACTCTACATGTTAAAGAACCCACTCATTCATAACGTTCTTGCGACACTTGCAGCGATAAGTGATGATGAATGGGAGATTCTTATCTCTGGCCGCTTCGATGGTTTCTTGCGAAGTGGTGCCGAGGATGCATTTGCACCATCACGATCTGCTAGCCGCGCGGGAACTCCTTTCATCACACCCTCCTCTCGTGGACCTACACCCTTCCAGATGGATCCAACCTTTCGGTCGATGAGTCAGCCGTATGGTTCGACTATTTCTGCGTCATATGGTGCACCGATTGGGCTGGACGAAGACACCGAGATTGCCGTTCTGGCGGAGATCGAGAAGGACATCTTTCAGAGCATGGAAGCACTTGAAGATGCATTCGAAGCACTACACTGCAAGGCCGAAGCCGTACGACGTGCGCTACGCGAACGAGGAGCCGGGTTATCGGTTGCTAACCAAGCACGTCGAGGTTCCGCTACCAACCTCGATGCCCGACTAGGCACTCCAGCATCTATGGCCGGAAGTCTCTGGGAGAGCGGTCTGGACGAAGACGACGGAATAGACGACGACATGTCCCTTGCCCCAGACGACTCTGCAAGCAACATCAGCTCGAACCGACGACGCCGACCAAAACGAAGAAGTGAACGACGTACGCCAGCGCCCGTTGAGGAAGAGGAAGAGGAGGAAGACGAGGAGTACAATGCAAGGCGGATGCGACGCAGATAGTTATGATTTCTTTATGGCCCCGGTACCAGTCCATCATGATGAATGATGAAAACGACAGATGATGAGCGATATGATATGCATTCGATGGTTGATGATACCACACGTCGCCAGACTGATCTAGGTGACTTATCTAGGTGTTATGTTTTGTTCTGTTTGTTCATGTTTGCATCCTGCATTTTGCATTTTGAAATGGAAGTTGGTGCATAATATTTGGATTCTAAATCAGATAAGTACCTAGGCAGTGGCCGCTCCTGCTGACTCGGCCTGGGGTTCATTTGGCCCTATTTTACACGCTGGGGAGATGGAAAACATATTTTAGCACAGAATATTTTTTTTTCTTCACCGTAGCGCGATATAGACTCCTCTAATCATACGTATCCGAACAATGCTGGTGACAGCCATGTAACTGTCGACGTTGCCATCGTGCTTCACGTACATGCCATAAGTTATACATATACTGCATTACCTGGGTACACACAGTGCAAGATTAGGTCCAGCAATACTACATGTAATACCTATTATATCCATAACATCCCAACCAGCTAGATACATACTGCACGGATATCAAAACCGCCAGCTCTTCATCGCCAATATAAGCCACGTATAGAAAAGCACCACCACCACCACAATCCCAAGAAGAATGCCACAACACCAGCGCATGACCTTCTTCGCGAGAACAGCCGAGTGCGCGGAAGGGAAGATCGTGTCTCGCGGATCCAGCTCTAGACGGTGGAATGTTGTAGGCGGAGGAGTTGTGATGCTCGAATGAAAAGTACTAGTTTCGGAATATAGAGGAGTATGTTTTGATGGGTAGGGGTCCATGCCATCTATATAAGGTGGAGGAGGTGGATTCTGCGATGGTAGTGATCACGATCAGCATCTCGTAGGTACGGTATATCTGGGTGGGATAAGGTCAGGCATGGAGGTCATAGCATACTTTGTCTGTATCCATTGTAGGGTAAGTGATACTAGATTGGCTGAATAATATTATGACATTACCGACTGGAGTCGTGTAATAGAGAATGATCTCAACTCACATGCTATTGAAATAAGCTATTTAGTGAAGTTACGCCAAGGCGCGATTACGTGAAGGGTAGACAGGCTACCCCTGAGAAGAATCTATGAATGCATTTTTCTTAATGCTCCAGAAAATAAGAAGAGAGGACGGTCACTAGGAAGATCACAAGGATAGATGGAGGCGAGGGGTTAATGACAAGACATCCATGGATATACCTACGTATTACCACCATAGCTATCTGTGGGGCAGCTGAAATGGCTATGAAGAATCAATCAATCAATCAATCAATCAATCAATCCGGCGTGAACTCGCGATAGCCCATATATTTGTCTTTGTAACATGTCTGCTTGGTGTTCGGTCATATCCCCGGCGGCTGCAGCAAAACAGCCCACAGTTTAGACGATCTTACTCTACTACTACAGGAAGTCAATTAGCCTAATCTATACCGTCTGAATGATTTATTATATACCTAGGTATGTACGTATTCGCTTTTCTCCCCGGTCCAACGACGGTGGATAATTTCTAGTTCCTTGGTTTAAAATCCCATTGGGCAATTCACTCTTGAAATGAGACTTATTGTTAAAATAACATGATCAGGGGCTAGCACTACGAGTGACCAGGCAACTTGCAAGGCTACCCCTCAACCCCAAAGTCTTCAACTCCATATTCCCAGCTAGGCTATGGCATTTAACCGGTGACCGGTATCTCCGCGCTTTTCTTATGGATGATCACCAAAACAAGCACGAGTTTACTCTGGATAGTTAATTACAAGGCCTGAATTGCTTCACTGCGTTGCTGACCGGCTCAATTAGAGGAAGTTTGGAGGTTTTAGGCGGATAAAATGAGTACTTATATTCTAAGTCGTACATATATAAATGAATAGAACTGCCTGCGATCCGCATTGTTTTCTCGTCTCTTACAGTCCGTTTAAGTGTCTATCGGATTTATTCCTAATTATATACCTACCTAAGTTGCTCAGACTCAATATGCGGCACTCAATCCCTATTCTGGCCGTCCTGGGCCGTGCCTCGGCATGGAGCTATTCCCAGACACTATCGGCAAACATTCAAGTCAATGCGTTCCATAGATACCAAGAAATGATTGGTGGTGGATGTTCAGGAGCCTTTGGATGGGCCTGCCAGCAATTCCCCACGACCGGCCTGACTCCCGAGAACTCGGAGGAAGTGACCAAGATTCTCTTCGATGAGAATATCGGTGGTCTTTCCATCGTTCGAAACGATATTGGCTCTTCTCCCGGCAGCACGATCTTGCCGACCTGCCCAGCGACTCCAGCCGGACCATTCAATTACCAGTGGGACGGCAGTGATTCGTGTCAATTCAACTTGACCAAGACGGCTCTGAAGTACAACCCCGAACTGTACGTCTATGCCAACGCATGGTCTGCACCGGGATGCATGAAGACCGTCGGCACGGAAAACGACGGAGGTCAAATCTGCGGCGTTCGAGGCACCAACTGCACTTACGATTGGCGCCAGGCGTACGCCGATTATCTCGTGCAATACGTCAAGTTCTACAAGGCGGAGGGAATTGATATTAGCCTTCTCGGAGCGTGGAATGAACCGGATTTCAACCCGGTGACGTACGAAAGTATGGAGTCGGACGGCTTCCAAGCGAAGGATTTCTTGGAGATTCTATACCCAACCGTTAAAAAGGCGTTCCCGGACCTGGATGTCAGTTGCTGCGACGCTACGGGAGCGAGACAAGAAAGAAATATCCTGTATGAAGTGCAGCAAGCGGGTGGTGAAAACTTCTTTGACGTTGCCGTAGGCTCCCTTTTTCTATTGCCTTTCCAAAGCAAGGTCTTAAGCTAACCTTGGAACTGATAGACATGGCACAACTACCAGAGCAGCCCCGAGAGACCGTTCAATGCTGCCGGGAAACCTAACATTATGACCGAGTGGGCGGATGTAAGCTTAACCTCCAATCTTATCAACCTTGGAAGAGGTGCAGATCGTGCTGATAATATCTAGGGCTCTGGACCTTGGAACACCACCTGGGACGTTAGCGGTCAGCTTGCGTAAGTCTTACCTCCCTACCTGGTGTATCAATTGATGCATGTTTAATTAAAGATAGAGACTAACTCTATATAGCGAGGGCCTCCAATGGGCTCTCTACATGCACAACGCCTTCACGAACAGCGACACCTCAGGTTACAACCACTGGTGGTGCGCCGGCGGCGGTGCCGACAACGTCCTCATCTCAATCACAGGCAACAGCTACGAAGTCTCCTCACGCCTATGGGCATTCGCATCCTACTTCCGATTTGCGCGTCCCGGTTCCGTACGTATCGGCGCCACCAGCAGCGTGGAGAATGTCTACGTTTCCGCATACGAGAATAAAAACGGCACCGTCTCAATCCCCGTGATTAATGCTGCTCATTTCCCCTACGAGGTCACCATTGATTTGCAGGGACTCAAGGTCGGAAAGAGAGTTAGCACGTTTTTGACAGATAACAGCCATAACGTTACCCTTATGGATCAGTCGGAGCTTCATGGTTCTGTGCTGAAGGCCACTGTGCCTCCGAGAGCGGTGCAGGTGTTTTGGTTGGAGTAGATGTAATTGCCATTAGATTGTTCCGGACGTATTTCAACGAACGAATTGCGTTGCTAGAGGGAATGTCGTAGATTTGTGCAACAATTTATGCAACAGCCAATCTCTTCGGAGCACGATATGCAAATAACATAAACTCCCTCATAATAGATAAACAACTTCAAGTCCAGTAACAGAATCTTGTAAGTAGATTGTACCAACATACTAAGTCTACCATCAATCTTCCCTCTCATTCATTTGACTGAAGAAAGGACTCGACACATAGAACGGCCTTTCTCCAGGGGTCCGCGTAGGGCTCAAAAGCGACTGCATGCGCTCCTGAAAGATCTGATTTTGAGCCAACTTCCCAACACGCCTTTCCCCTCCATCACCAAATCTCGCATCAGGCTCTCCTTCGAAAATCGACTCCGCTGGCCCATCTTTCCACTTCCTACCACTCCGAAGACACTCATTCTTCATCTCCTCTGCACTCCTGTTAATCATCCTCTTCCAAAACGCCTCTTCTCCACCCGGAACAAGGCCAGCACCCTCCAGCACCCCAACAGCAGCCGCGAGACAATCCTGACAATTCCCAACCCCGAACTCGGGAATGTTAGCCTTATCATTCCCGAACGCCGTAAATAGATCGACAACATCTCGTCTCTGCTCGGACGAAAGACAGGAAGCAATCTCGCAACGCCCTCTGAGAACAGGGTCATGGTCGTCGAGAGGCTGTGTGCGCGATTCGTAGATGAAGACTGGATCTTCTGTGGGATTGCGGATGTGATGCATTTCGCATGTTGAGGAGCGAGGTTCATAGATAGTGATGGATATGTGAGAGGGGCGTCCCCGAGATTGGCGTTGCCGCGGCCGTAGATGTTTATTGAGATGTTGTAGGTGGGTGATGACTCCATGACTGGGATTAGAGAGGTTGATCAGTAGTACGTTATTTACGGACGTAGTTCATAGAATAGCGGGCACGCACTACGTAGAGTGCTCAAAATTTATCTCGGATTAGATGGATGGTTTCGAAATGTAGAGGTAGTCGAGGGATAAGTTTGGATCGATAAAATCAAGATCTATGCAGCGTTGAAGCAACATGGTAACCGCTCATCTAATGATGCGCGTGTCACCAAAAATGCAGAAGCCTGATCTGATGTCCTGAATCTCAAATACAACAGAGTTACCTAAGGCTTTGCCCAAACCCTGACCTGAGATAAGGCATAAACCTATATCACAAACATATTTCACAAACTATACATATAAATATATCGACAGACATAAGCGTAACAAAATGAAGGCTAATACATGTAAGTATAACAATAAGTGAAGAAAATGTTACATGGCGACTTTCGAGACATAAAACAGCAGTACCAACGGTGATAAACGAGAGCAACAGCAATAATGAACCACCAAAATAAACCTCTTATAAGAGGTTACCGCTTGGGCTTACTGGCACTACTGAGACTTGCAAATTTATCCAAATTGAGGGGGCCGGTCGGTCGATGCACTTCCTCCTTTTCAAAGGTGCAGGTGGCATCAGGACACCCAGATGTCAGAACATGGATACACTCTATGCAAGGCAAGGCAAGGCCAGGATATGTTCTTCTCGAGGACCCAGATGTCAATATATCCACTCACAACATATCTACGAGATAAAGGTGCCGGACTCTTGATCTTCCTCCTGTGATAGAGTGCTAGAAGACGGAAGGCTTGGATTATACACGATTCTGGACGAGAAAGGCAATGTTTGATGATCCTGCTGGACACCTAGCCCAGACAATGAGCTCTTATCTCGCGGTTCTATAGTTGCATGCAATCACCTACAGAGTCTGGCGATCAAGCACGATGCAGTTATCATGGCCAAGGATACGGAGGAATGCCGTTTGTCCAGGATTACTATTCTGAAGAGAGCTTGATACATATTACAACAAATGAACAAGTCTGAGCTTAGGAAAAATATTGAAAGTGATTGTTCCGTGATTCGACCGTAAAAATTCATGCCAGGCCCGTCTACCTTTGACGAATGCCAATTAAATACATGTAGATAATTAAATAAGTATAAGAAAGATTTTAAAACGAAGGTATAATCACCAACTCTTACCATCCTCCCCGTTACTAGAATTTCGATGATCCCGAGGATGATAAGGAGCAGGCTCACTCGTAACTTCAATCGTCGTCTTTTGATAAACCTTGCCCAACTCCGCAAGCTCAACATCCCTCTGGACGATGTTATCAGTCGATGTATTGTGGTTGCTGTTGTCGTGAGAATCAGTCGAGTATATCGTTTCATGATCAGGAGCAACTCGGTTTCGTCGAAATCCACCACCCTCGCCGGAATTATCAACACGACTGGTGATGGTTGTAGTCATTGTGGATATACCTTTATTATTTGACATCAAGCGACTCGTCTTCCGTTTCGAGTTGCTTTGACTACCCATATTGTCGTAATTCCCTCGGTTGGCGCTGACTTCCGAGTAGATGAGCAAGTTGCGACGAGTAAGCGTATACAACAACACATCCACAAACCCGGAACTCGTCATCATGGCTCCAGCAACGCAAAAGTATGCCGTACTAGGTGTCTTTCCTTGTGCTGACATCATTCGTCCGGCTGCGAGGGGAAGCGACAGAACGACGTATGCGACGGGATAGATAACCATGTAACTGACGACGCGACGAAGACGTTTAAGGCTCTCCATTTGACTTCCGGCGAGAATCGAGGAGGCAGCCATTTGCCGGCGAAGTTGGAAGAACATGATGGCATAGAGAACGACGGTTCCGAACTCGGCCATGAAAATCCAGATGTAGTGAGTGTAAAGGCGGTAGTTTTCGTATTTGGAATCGATCCAGCACTGACGAATTTGATGTTAGTTTCATAGCTAATTATAGTCGAGAGATAGAAGAAAGAAAACCTACCCATACTCCCGAAGGTCTGAAAACGTCTATTCCATGAGAAGCCACTGGAATAATGACCAAGACGGCCAAGAACACCCATACTCCCACAACGCCAGCAGTGAACCACCTATGAGGAACCAGTTTCCCCGAAGTAACAAGCAAGAACGTATGAGCAGCGATAGTCAAAACAAATAGCCCACTTCCAGGGTCACCGGCTTGTACCAACAGTCCTTGTAGGATACAGGCCGCTGAACCAGTTATGATAGCATCATCCGAGACCCAACGGATGCACATAACAAAAGACAACGACTGCAGGAAATCCGCCAAAATCAAGTTGTAGATGAGGACAATGTACTGATTGTTGGTAAGGTTTCGTTTGTAGTATTTCTGCCAGAAGATGAAGCGGTATGTGATGAAGCTGAGAAGCCCGAACGTTGCTAACAAGGAGACCACTGCGAGTATCGAGACGGCGATGAGGCCATCATGAGCGACCGGGCTCAGAGGGTCGACGTTAAAGGTATTGCGCGTGGTAAGCGAGTATATTTGTTGGAGTTGCGCATCGTCCATCGGATAAGGATCTTGGCTGTTATTGTTGCCGTCCCATACCGACGCCAGTACCTCCCTGGCGATGAAGCCCATCGCAGCTATCGGATGATCGATATGTTCCGGAGAGTTGATTGTTTTTTATCCCCATACATTGAGACCACACCTAAAAGAGAGTAGGTGTAGCTGCGTCCTCGATATACAGACTAATGATATACAAGCCTCTGACGTGGGACTAGGGCAAAAGAACCAGATGCCGAAATCTAGTTTTCGCTAAAACGAGCCCGCAGGCCTCTACTTTATACATGGATCAACTGTTCTCGAACACTGCATGCATGTGAATCTGGTGGCTAAGAACGGGTTAAGTTTATCCGGGGAACTTCAAGGAAGGCGTAAGCCATCGAAACTTAGAAAGGGGGGTAAGACTACGTATGCTCAGGGTTGCCTAGGTACAAAAACAAAGGAACTTTGTCAAGATAAACCCTGCAAAGAGAGTCTAAATTTGATAGTCGTTCCCACAAAGTTCGAGCTTTGCCAGTTTGATACGCAGATCAGCAGCAGAGTCTGCTAGAAAGATGGATCTTCTATGAAACAGCGAGTTTTTATGTCATGTAATTGCCATTTGAAGCCTTAAATTCCGTCCATTGGATACCAACCTGTTTTTGAGTCCAAAGTGTAAGAGCCACTTTTGCTTCAGAATTGCCGTCACTATCCACAACTATAGGAATACGTACATACTATGGAGTATATGGCGTGCTCGTGCACAACTTATAGTGGGCAATGCACGTGCGGGGGTCTATCGAAAGGCTCGAAACTTCAAAGATAATCTGCTATTGACTTTAAGTTTTGCTACTAGTATGTACGTAGTACGTATGGCCATAATGCCATTATATAGTATTCTTTGTTTTTCTCATAGATCATTGCATGATCGATCAGGTCGCTGGCTAATGTATAGCGGATAAATGGAAAAATATGGAGGATAACCGAACCCTACCTACCAGAATAACGAGTCAATGACTCGTGCGTGGCACTACGTGCGGCATTAACAATCTATTTAATATCGTGTCAGCCCTGGAAAAAGATGCAACGATATCCCAGGGGAGCCAACGAATAAGCGGACGCCAGCGAATACGCTACGTACGTACCTACAGGCAAAAGAAGCAAAAATCCGGGGTCAAAAATGCAAACCGACGAAACCATCGATATGGCTGGCTGGCGCATTTATTAGGCCAATTTAGTGCGCAGACGAACGGCGTGGCTCTAACGGCTTGGAGAAAGTAAAGCCTAAAGAGGGCCCATATTTATCCAGGAGAGGGTAATAGTGACTCGTGAGACACGAGAGAAAAATTATCATGCTGCATTGATTCATTGAAGCGGAGTTTGCAGTGGGGATTCCAGGAGGCTCCGTTTTGATATCAATGGCCTATCTCATCGCTAGAAATTCTCGAGCTGAACTCAAACAGAACAATCTTTTCGTCCGGGATCATCAAATGGAGATCCGAGCAACGGGCTTTACCCCTGTTGAATTGTTCAGGTACGCGCTCTAGTTTTTTCAAAGATTGGTTCGAGCTGCAAACTTGACACGCTATCACACGGCCTCGAACGCTCAGACTGACAGCTCGAACGAAAAAGGACATTCTTCCGGTGGCCAAAGCAAACACGGTCCCCAATTTGAGCCGCGCTGACCTAGTGATGTACATACATTGACTCCATATGCAAGTGGGAGTCGTGAAAATCTTTCTCGAAAGAAGCTTTCGGTCTGGTCACTAGGTTCAGTTGATGCGATTTGAGACGACAGAGTTCTTTTGATAGAAGATAGAAGTCGGAAGCTAAACTGTTAGTAGTCAGTACAATCAAGTGCCGAATTTCGTAAATAGTCCAGTTCCCAGCATTTCTCTTCATGGTCAAGGCTTATTTGATTCTCGATCTTCTGTTGAAGCGTTCAATCCAGAAAGATGCGGATGTTCCGGCAAATTGTTATGTAAATCCTTGCCGAGCGTTTTGACTATTGGAATTTGGGGCCTGCCTATCACAAGCAGTCGGAAATGCGTGTTCCAGCTGTCGCTAATTCTTGTCATGGATTCAACAACACTACATCCGATTGGGAAATCACTGCCTAGTGAGTGCGGTCCAAGCACCGTATCTTGACTTGGGGGATAAGCAATAAGTTAATCAGGCATTTAGGCAAAGGTTAGTTAGAGAGCGACCACTATCAGATTGTCTAAATTCTGCAATATCTGCCGTCTAAAAGTGATGTCCAGAGGTTGGTACTGTGCAAAACCGTGACACAACCATGGATCAGAAAATTAAACCATGTGAGGAAGAAGGTCAACACTTGGTTTAATTCTCCCACGTTTTTCTCCTCGCACAGACTGATGACCTTTAACCAAACAAGGCATATTCGGAACTAGTTCCGCATTCATTGCATGTTTGCCTCCTTCATCCCTGCAAAAAAAATCTGCTTCGAAATGCCCTCTTCGGTTCACCGAATATTTCAACATCTTTCCATCGCTCAGCTGTTGCCCGCTCGAGTCATGGCTCTATCCAGAACCTCATCATCCAATCCAGTTCTGCCCATCCCTGGTTTTGCTCCATACGGACGCCGCCATATCCCGGTCGTGGTCAAGAGCGGCCCCTATGAGTGCATAAAGTGCACAAGTACAGAGCGATTAGTCTAATCGCCGAATTAAAGTCAAAATCATAAGACACCGTTACCCCAGATGACTGAAATTGGCGGTAGGTCTGGATGATTCCATATTAAGCCATTTTTTGATGCAAAGCCCTAATCCCCGAACTTCCGTATGACCTCGGAGTGACTGCACGATAACCGCAAGCCATTATCATTGAGACATGTTAGATGATACGTCGCTTAAAATTAGTCGTTGATAATTAATGGCTAATAAAGTGGGCAAGTCGATACCTGGCAAGAGTTGATTGCAAGAGAAAGATTTCCCTAGTAGAGATTTTACATTGCCATTGTCGCATTTCCCCATGAGCGGGAGCAAGACACAACATCTGAAAAAGGATAATATAAATTGAACTGACACAGGCCTTTTTATTCTCAATATGACTGTTGTCATGCCGATCGAGAGAAGTAGCTATTCATATACTACAAACCTTCCCAGGTATTAGGGCTACGGTAAGTTTTTGACATGATATCATAACCTCTTACACGTTAGTTCGCCACTTAAGTTAGCGTGTCACTTGTCTCTGTTAATATAATTGAATTCAAGCTAATGATGAGAGAAATTATACATTATAGATCGACCGGCTCCGTCTTCAAAGGATCAACTCTCGCCAACCTTGAAAAGAGAAGATTTATCGCCATAACCAGCCGAAAGATGACAACATTACCACCCAAATAGCAATCGCGAGCAAACAGGATGCAGCGCGCCACCCAGGCCCTTCTAACTTATGTCTTTACTTGATGAGTCATCCGAGTCACCATCATAACCGTGAAGAGTCTATATAGTTGAGCAACGTCGAGACCGAAACGGCAAACAGTTGCTAACCAAGTACCATTGTTGCGATGCACTTATCCGGTAAATGCTTGCTTCTCGGCCTTTCTGCGAAGCATTCGCCTGTAAAGGAAGAGCGTACAAAATCCCAACACGACAAGGAAGACGATGCAAAATACAAGGATAACGCCGGGGTTTCTGCTGGCCCAATTGTGCCTCTTCAGGAGCTCATGGGTGTATTGGTGATTGTAGACCTTGCCAATGACAGCCATCGTGAAGGGTTCGGGTAGTGCCCAGTGTCTTCTTGAAATATTATACTTAGTTTGAATATTGGAGTCAACGCTCGATGGGTATTCTCACTGAATGTTTTGGCCAAGGAGAAGGTAAAGGAGCACCCACTTCGGAAGGGAGACGAGTTGAACGATCGACCAGTACTCTCTAGACACCTCAGGATATTAACGTACGTCCCGGACTGGATACGCTAGTCATAACAGAGATAGACATACCGAAGTCGAACTGAAGGGAACGAAACCCGAAGAAGGAAGTGAATCCTTCCGTACATGCAGTACGCAGATGTGTAGCTGGCGCTGTTTCTGGGCGATAGATAAATGATAGAAGGATGAATGGTGATACAAATTGTTCTCACAACGGATATGATATTTCAATAAAAGGAAAGAGTCGGATGAAGAGAATTGAGGGATGTTGTTGAGCAGTTCGTCTGTTGTCGAAGGAAGGTGTCGGGGAGGTAGGAAGGAGGCCACCACGATGAGTACTTGCTTCCGCACTTTGTACCAAGAGTCTTTTCCATTCGATCCTGCTGAAGGTTTCGTGAAGATGTGGTTCTATTGTTGAAGTATCCGTTGTCTTCCGGTCAATCTTGAAGCTGCTAATAATATCGCATCATCATGTTCATTCTTGCAACAACATGAAGATAGGCGCCGCATGTCACTACAGCCTTGGACAGATCATCGATATCAACGAAAACACAGTTCATTATTAGGATTCTCGTTTCGCCAAACATTGAGTCAGGTTGATCAAGCTTGTGATGTTGTATAGAACCCAGCGGATCTCTCCTCCGATATGCGACGTCATGATCACAAGCTCAACTCTAACCCTAACTCACTTGAGCACTATAAATATAGTATGACAAAATATCACCTACTTGGATGTTCATTGGTACTTATTTGGTCAATTCCATTCTACCTGCCAATAGGACCCCGAAAACAATGTTCATGAGCTTCTTTTTATACAAATACCCGAGCATCCATCGGTACCTACGAAGTAGATAGTGTTGGTGCAACCAACTAGACCAAAAAGCAGCGCTCGCATACTAGATGATCTAGTATGGTATGATATAGCCAGCAAAGCTGGATCATGTGGAATGAATGAGGGAGTCGGACGTTGTCCCAACAGATAGTCTCCCTTGGAAATTTGCAATCAAAGTGGGAGTGCATCAACAAAATAGGCGTCGATAGATTTCCAAACATTAGATACACGTGTGAATGTGAATCACCTGTAGTATACTGCTCTCTCATTTCTTCTTACCGTGACTTGACCAATAGGTATGTGCTCGGCGAAGGCCAGAAGCCCCGCGGCCGACAACCGTCAGCTCCGATAGGATGTCACTGGTTTCTAATTTGAGGAGAAATAGCAGGCTTTCATTTTAGCCGGAATTCGATGCGAGGATGTTTGTTTACCGGCAAAAGGATATGAGGTCAAGGTAATGGAGCTCCACTGAGACTCGGACTTGCTCCGTGGAGGAGCGTGGGGAAGATAAGTTTCCGAGGTCAGTGAGTATACTTAAACAACAAATGCCAGCTTTTAAAATCTTCAAGACCGTTTACATCCTGCTCATTGTTCACGATTTGTAAATATCGTTTGATCGGTAATATATTGTTAATAATATATAGTCATGACCTCTGCAAAGCCTGAGATTGGCTTCGTCGGTCTCGGAGCCATGGGCTTCGGCATGGCCACCAACCTTGTCAAACAAGGGTATCCCGTAAAAGGCTACGACGTCTTTCCTGCATCGGTCGAGCGATTCAAGGCAGCTGGTGGAATTCCCGCGACATCTTTGAGGGACTCGGCGGATGGAAAACATTACTATATCTGCATGGTCGCATCGGCACCTCAAGTGCAGGATGTTCTGTTTAATCCAGAGACGGGTATCTTAGATGGTATATTCCGTTTCTAACTTTACAACATTGATTTATTCTTTCCCAGCATAGAGCTGACAGGATGATTGATAGTACTCCCCCAAGGCGCGACATTCCTGCTTTGTTCCACTGTCCCCTCAGCATATGCCCAATCTGTTGAAAAAGAGCTCAAAGCCCGCGGACGAGACGACGTCCTCTTCATCGATAGTCCCGTATCCGGTGGCGCTGGTCGCGCAGCTGATGGAACGCTCTCAATAATGGCCGGAGGAAGCCCCGCTGCTCTCGAGAAGGGGAAATTCCTCCTTCAAGAAATGTCTGATGCGAAGAAACTATACTTGGTTCCTGGTGGCATTGGAGCGGGTAGTAATATGAAAATGGTACATCAAGTTCTGGCGGCGATTCACATCGCTGGTGTGAGCGAATCTATGGGTCTTGCGGCACGGCTGGGATTAGATGCTCATGTTGTCGCGGATGCAATCATAAAATCGGATGCGTGGACATGGATGCATGAGAATCGCATTAAGAGAATGCTGGAAGAAGACTGGAATCCTGGTGCAAGTGCCATGACGATTATTCTCAAAGATGTGGTATGTGGAACTCACCCAAAAAGTTGTATTAGAACGTAGCTGACCTGAGTAAGGGTATCATCACATCCACCGCACGACTACACAAATTCCCTACACCTCTTGCATCTTCCTCCGAACAACTCTACCTCACCAGTCTCGTTCATGGATATGGCCCCAAGGACGATTCATCTCTTGTCCGCATGTACACCCCTGATCCGATTGCTAGCGTGAAATGTACTCTTTCGCCAGAGGAAGCATCGCGCAGACTCCAAATGGTCATCAAGTGCATGCAATACACCAACATTGTCGCAGCAGCTGAAGCCGTTGCCTTTGCACGATACCTCAATGTCGACATGAAACAATTCTATGATTTGGTCATCAACGCCGCTGGAGGAAGCAAGATGTTCAACACGCTCGGCGTGACAATGGGCGAGGGAATCCCAACGGGAAAAGCACCGGAGGGAACTTTGAGTATTGATACTATCATCGATGAGCTTAGTGCTATTGTACAGGAAGCGAGGGATTTGTTTACGCCATTGCACCTGGCTACTGAAGCGTTGACTCAGTATATGGTAGCACAACGACGTGGATGGGGGTCCGAGGCTGCGACGAGTATTATTAGGGTGTGGGAGAACTAGATAGCTAGTCAAACGACTGTCGAAGCATAAATTAGCGCTGTAATTGCTCAAGATAATCATCCTGTTTCATTTCTCCTTGTGGACATATATTCATACTTGTATACCATCAATGATAAGACTTCGGGTATGAGAAACTGGCTCAGAAATGGACAAATATCCTTTTTATCATGCTGTAAACACGTAAACCTAGCGTACAAAAAAAGAATCTTGACATATCCAATAAAATTGAATGTATTTCCAAGAACCGGACCGTCCACCAGCAATTAGGGTTAAGACACCGCAGAAGTGTCCGATCCCTCCTCCACCCCTCCACCCCGCCATCCTATGACATTCGGCTGCCCATCGGACTTGCTCCGATCTCCGTGGAAGAGGTTCGGTCAACAGCGGACAATCAGCCGGGTTGAGGTCAGTGTTTGAGCATAAAAGCAATCGCATTCCTTATTACTTTTTATTAACATTCAAGAAATCTCATTGCGCAATTGGATCTTCGGCACCGTTGTATCCTCCACAGGTAATTGACTGCCTTGTCTTCTATTGAGGTGGCCGCCATTGTTAACTTCGCTACCCAAGATTACCATTCCAACAAAGTCAATTAGAACAGACGAATCATCATCTAAAATGCCTCACCCAAACCTCAAGGGCAACCGAGCCCTCGACATCCTTGACAATGCCCTTGCCGGCAAATACGGTGTTCCCGGAATGTGCTGCTACAACATCGAAGGCATTCTAGCCACCGTCCGTGCAGCAGAGGCCAAAAAATCCCCAGCCATGATCCTCCTCTTCCCCTGGGCAGTCCAATACGCAGATGGCTTGCTCGTTCACGCAGCCGCCGAAGCCGCCAAAAAGGCCAAGGTACCCGTCACAGTCCACATGGACCATGCCCAATCGCCGGAGATCATTCGTTATGCGGCCGACCTCGGTGGCTTTGATAGTATTATGGTTGACATGAGCCATTATGATAAGGAGGAGAACTTGGCAAAGACCCGCGAGTTGGTCGCTTACTGCAACGAGCGTGGAATCGCAACCGAGGCTGAGCCTGGTCGTATTGAAGGTGGAGAGGACGGAGTTGCAGATACCGCCGATCTTACCGGTCTATTGACCACCCCAGAGGAGAGCCATGAATTTGTTGCTACTGGTATTGACTGGCTCGCACCTGCTTTCGGCAACGTTCACGGTTCATATGGACCCCGTGGCGTGCAATTGGAGTACGACCGCTTGGAATCTATCAACCAGGCTGTTGGCGACAAAGTGCGCCTTGTCCTTCACGGAGCAGACCCCTTCACAACCGAGATTTTTCAAAAATGCATCTCTCACGGCGTCTCCAAAGTCAATATAAACAAGGTCATGAATGCCGAGTATCTGCGAGTACAGGCTGAGAAGGCTGGCAAAGTCCCCTTGACTACTTTGCATGAGGAGGCCACCAATGCCATGCAGGCGGCTATTGAGCGATGCATGGATATGCTGGGATCTACTGGCAAAGCAGCTTGAATATAGAAATTACTTTTGCAGTAAGAAAATAGTATATGCAATCTAATTATGTTTGTTATTGTATACATAATTCATTGACCAAATTCACTTCAAATCAGACCTGTAGATAACCTTGGCCCCTTTCGTCTTTTATACTGTTGATAGATAGATACATTCGGTTCATTGGTCCCGATACCTAGGTAAGCCAAATCGATGGACTCTCCTAGCACCACGTCATTGACATTCCCAGCAGGCGAGATCTCACACTTCAGACAGCTTCATGATGACTGGCGGCATCAGCAAACTCCTTATGGTCTCCATCAGTCTTATGATCCCTATGATGCTGAATCTCTTCTTCAAACAAATCCTTGATTTGAGAGGTGCGCCAAGGTTTGACGTCCGTATCAAAGACAAGGTCAATTTCTTCGAGCGATCTGCGCGCCGTCTCAGGATAAGTGAAGAAGATCTGGAAGGCCATCACAAAACAGAAAATGCCAAAGATGATGTATGTCTTCCATTGAATGTTCGTAAACGCGGGAGCCACGAAATAAGCGAGGACAAAGTTGAAGATCCAGTTTGTCGCTGCGGAGATACCGACGCCTTTTGCACGATATTTAAGGGGGAAGATTTCTGAGACGTAGATCCATGCGCCTGGTGCCTATGAAATAAATTAGTAAATGCTGTAGATGATGTCAAACAGAATCGAAAAAATCCATACCCAAGTCAAGCCGTAAAAACCGACGAATATGTAGGAGCAAGCAATAACACCCTTGGCTGGAGCACCGTCAATTGACCATCGCAAGTTACTGTTCCCATTAACTTCGTTGACATAATGGCCGTAGTTTGCCATGAGCCCTGCAATCGCAAAATGGCATGCCATACATGCAATCGAGCCAAATAAAAGAAGTGGACGACGACCAATGCGGTCCACGCGTGGCAGCATGATACCTGTAGTTACCAAGAATATGACATACTGTATGGCGGAGGAGTACAGAGTTGTGTTTCCGCTCTGAGAGTCATGAAAAGTTAGCCTTGGCAGCCTGGAAGATAGAAGGATAAAGGACATACCATTCCAGCCATCTCAAAGATATAGACGACATAGTACATAGCCACATTGCCTCCAAGCAACTGCTGCCACATCTGAACAGTCATTCCACACATCGTCCTCTTCCAAATACGAGGACCGAATAACGAAAGAAAAGAAACATCCTGCGCCTCATGCGCAATCCGAGCAGCCTCCTGTACTTCCTCAAACTCAACCTGAACAACAGGATCGTTGCGGTCACCTTTCGCATGAAGTGCTGCCAAGGTATCAAGGCACTCTTCCCATCTCTCCTTTGACCCCAGCCAACGAGGTGATTCTGGGAAGAAGAATAATGACGCAAGCAGAATCACACCCGGCACGCCTTGAATACCCCAGGCGATTCTGAAAGCGGCGGGTCCGGAGACGCCAACAGAGCAACCATATGCGATCAAGTACATGATGAGTATACCCCATTCAATGGCCCATTGCTGTATTCCGACAATTCGTCCTCTGATACGAGCTGGTGCAAGTTCGGCGAGGTAGACACAGACTTGTGACGACGTGATACCGACTACATAAAGGCAGAAGTATCAGTATACCCCCCTGCTTTTGGAATATCAACAATTTTGGAAAGAGGAGACGGGAAAAAAATACCTGCGAGGCCGCTCACGACTCGACCAACGATCAAATGGGCTACATTTTGAGCACTGCACTGAATTGCAGCACCAATCACCCATATACACGCAGCAAGCATGAGGGCACGACGTCGACCAAGATAATCAGATATGGCACCGGCAGCGATCGCACCTCCAAATGATCCGGCGGACATGGAAGCCGTAATCTAATAATTTCACCAAAATCAGAATACTCGTTATCCTAGAGTCCTGGAGAGAACCGGAAAGTTATAAAGTCAACATACCCCTCCCTGCAAATTCGAGTCTGGATTGCCGAAGTAATCAAGGTATTGTGATGTACCAATCCATGCGCTCATGGAACTGTGTGATTGTCAGTCACAAATGAGGCTCTATACCTGAGTGTATACTGAAACATACCTAACGTCAAACCCAAACAGGGCGCCACCAATAGTGCCGAACGCCGCTAGGACTAGAATTCATTCTCTGTCAGTCTGCAACGGGTTTGTAGTTCCAGCAACAAAGATGCCTGCTCACCGTAGATATTCGTGATTCGATACATTTTGTCTTGTCAACCAAACTACCTGGTTGGCTAATACGGTGTACGGAGCTATGGCGTCGAAAATGGCGCGTGGCTTGCACCATCGATCATACTACTGAAGAATTGGGTCAAGTGTAAGATGAAGGCGTCCTTAGAAGATCGCGATTTATATAGTTATTTCATCTTCAATAAATTGCTATGTATGAAGTTTCAACATGATAAACCCTCAGCTTGCGTCATCTGTTTCTACCACGCGTCTTTTCCCAGTTTCACTAGTCCTCTGAATGCCCCAATCTTCATACAAGAGCTGGAGAATATCCCCACGAAAAAGGCGGATCTCCACAATTTGTCTTCACAGGAATGATGTATGTTGAAGTCATTGGCTTTCCCTCACTTCAAGTCCCACCTGAATTTAGGCGAAATCGGTTAAATTTGTGATAGATTGCTTCACATTCCAGATTCAGGAGTGACTGACGCGGGGCTCCGCAAGAAGCCTCGAGTTTTGATCTGAGTAGGGGTGGGATTGCTGAAGTATAGTAAGTACATACTTTGGTTGCCGGTACTGGTATTCCGCCTTGTTGATTCAACTAAGGCACAATAATAGTATGTAGTATCCCAATGCCCATCGCCAGTCCTGTTTGCTCCGAGAATTTACTCTCCTTTTTGCGCAAAACAACATATGTATGAACGGAAAAGTATTCTAATATCAACTGTCTTCCCGATGATATCATTGTTCGTGCCGCTCGGCGCTCATCCGAAACTCTTATTGAAGCGTCCTTACCGACTCGGTTAAAAGCCGATTTAATGTACCGAGTGCTGCCGAAGCAACTCGGGATATCAGCGCAAAAACAAGATGCGATATATATACTTCGGCATACAATGCAACTCGCAACAATGGACAGCAAATGGGTTGATTCGGTACTTAAGATGTCTATCAAAATCGATTCTTGACCTGTAAGTACAATGACGAGCGCCGGCTAAAGAATATTGGTAGGGTTTGATGGTTTGATATTACTCAAGACTTCGCGCTGCAACAAATGGATCCAACTACCATAATAGAGTCAGATTCCTAGCCTTGTCAATTTTTTTCGAAATTCAGCAGGTGAAAGTTGCCGATAGCTGATAGATGTTGAATTTCCAGATTATCTGCAAATGTGATCAATGAATTCTCATTTCGAGCAAGTACTTTTCGGAGTTCGTGAGTTCTAAAAGTGGACCCTAGGGTTTGAGCATATAGGGCTACCCACCTTCCCCTAGGCCATAAACCCACGCCTGGAGATTTTCATATTGCGAAACACGCCGCTCTGTCTTTCGAACTTCTCACATCACTAGCTTGCAAATGAAATTCAGTTCGTGAGCCTTTGTTGCCAGTCACGGGGAACTTGATGATTTCACAATCGAAGACATGATGCAGCATTTGAACCAATCATCACTGTTTCTAGCCGGTATTGAGCACCGCATTATCATTTCTGGAGTTACTATTTTCCTGCGAGGATGAGCGCGTCAACCTTTCCCGGTCTAGAGCCGCCATCAATGATTTGGGCCATGGAACAGAAATACGCAAAATCCACACATGGAAATGTGAGTTGTATCAGGATCTATAAACGCACAATATTGAGAGGAGCGCTAGTGACAGAGGTAAACCATACCAACTATTGGACGTTGAACGGTTCAAAGAAAACTGTATTCAGGAGCCGTGAATATCATAGCTAAGGAAAAACTATTTCGAGCAATGGAGGATGATGCCAGCTTTATTGAGTGGCCTGACTTGTACCCGTGTATCAAATCTCAACAGTCTCATCGTAACGTAACGTGGTCAATATGCCATTTGCTTAGTGCATACCGGTACCATATTAAATGAGATGAGCCTCTTATTCGAACGTAATTCCTGGCGCTTATTATCACTGGAGTATCAACAAGAGAATCAACTATACAACGAGTGCTATGGGAACTGCTTTATGCCAAAGTTTGACCGATGTACTTCTGGCACCATCGGCCGATCCGGAGCGCCATATCTACCCAATACTTCTGCTCCTCAAAAAAATGGCCCTGGGATGGGTAAGTGACCAGTTCAAAAGGCAAGCCGTAGCTGCGTAGCGCGCGACGCAGTCCCCAAGCCTGCGACACAGGGCACCGGGCGTCTGCCTCGCCGTGCAGAATCAGCATCGGTGGCACAACAGGTGCGTTTTTGAGAGAAGCCCGCTGTGCGGCGTCTTTGAATGCCCATAGGGCGCTTGGGGCACGATTGCGTGTATCGTCGTAGTCCATGTTCCAGGCTACGCCGCCGCGCGAGAGCTCGGGCTCGAAGGCACAACCGAGGTCGGAGGTTAACGCCATGGCATCGATGTCGCAGATGCTGGCGCCGGAAACGGCAGCACGGAATTGCCAGCCACCGTAATGCAAGTCGTTGCGCACACAGCAGAGATTTGTCAGAAACCCGCCTTGACTCCAACCACCGACTAAGAGCCTTTCTTTGTCTGCATAGCCCTGGTCTATCGCACACTGTGTGAGCGCAATGACGTCGGAGTAGTCGTACACGCCGAGCCCGCCGATGGAGTAGGACGCGAAATCCCGCCCACGCCCGCTACTTCCACGGTAGTTCGGCAGTAGAATTCCGTAACCAAGCGACAGCAAATACGGGGTTAGCATATAGTAGTATGTGTTGAAGGCGTTAGTGAGGCGCGTGTTGGGTCCGCCGTGGATAAGCACCACAGTTGCTAGTGGGTGACGGTTGGCGCCGTCTGACGAGGAGGCCGGAGTCAAGTAGAGGGCATCCAGCTCGACCTCGCCGTCCGCGGAAATGCATGTCAGAAAGCTACACGTCCCAAAACGATGGCCTGCAAACTCTTGTCCGTGATTCGACATTCGTGTCATCGCGCCACCGCCGGGCGAGAGTGTGGTGAAGACCTCCGTAGGGTGGTTGATGTTTGAAGTCGCGACCGCAATAACAAACTTGCCGTCAGTTTCAACTGCGGAGTCGAATGCTTCGAGCTCCTCCTTCCTACTGTATAGCACTGTGCCGTCAAGTAAGCACACGCGAGACTCTAGCCGGTGTTGCACCTTGACGAAAATTGTGCCACCTCCACGCTGCACGAGGCCGATGGAGTCATCTTCAACCCCAAATCCCACCCACTCATAGTGGTGCGATTCAGTGGCAGGATTAGTACGATAAACGCCATAGCCAGCGAACATCTTGTGGGGGGGCACACCTCCACAAAAATATAGACTCCCGTCCGCAGCCCATGACAGGTCAACGACCATTTTAGGAAAGTGGCACACGTCTTCCACGGAGCTAAGGTCGACGTCAATAGCTGAGACAGTAGTCCCTGTGATGTGAGGCTCTTCGATATCAGGTGATAGGCAGCTTGAGAAACCAATGCGAGTCCCATCCGGGCTCCAACAGATGCTCCTTACGTGCCTGTCCAGTCTGGCGCAGCGGACTTGCTTGGTACGCAAGTCGACGACCCTCAGGCGTGTGAATCGCCAAGTCTCGCCCCAGGGCCGCACGTCGGGAGGACCATCTCCTGCCGAGGCAAGTTGGATATCCTCGTCGGGTGAGAGGAACGCAATGCGGCTGCCATCCGGTGAGAAGGCGAATGCTTCGATCGGACTTGCGCTCGTCTCTGGCGTTATCGGATACGGCTCGCAGCCGTCTTGCAATGGTAAGAGATATATCGCCCACTTGGAGCCGGCATCAGCACGATCTGACACAAAGGCCACCGCATTTCCGTTCGGACTCTATGCGGGCGCATAGTCGCGAAAGAGGCCTCGGGTGAGCTGTCGTGAAGAGTCTGCATGGCCGGTGGAGGCCAGCCAGATGGTGGAGACGGGGTGTTTCCCTTTACGATGACCCCAGGAGAGTTCGGTCGAGTAAAGGACACTTGAGCGGTCCGGGGAGAGCTGAAGGGTCCTTGGAACTTGGAGGTCGCATAGGGACTGGATGAAGTGTTCTTGCGCTTGGGCCATATTGTGTATTGTATGAAGCTCTAGCAATATATGAGACGTGCGGTAGAGTATACCTAGGTATATACCAGAAGGAATGAGGGGCACGAAGGCAGCAGTTTAAAATGCCACCTAGACTATGTAAGCGGATACTATGATGCCCCATTGTATCGTGACTAGGAAACTACACTAGGAGTTAAATGTCAATTATCAGATGAAAATGCAGTCAACAGAATTAAAAAGGTTTTCAAGAGGATATGCGGGGAATATATTTGGTAGAACTTTCCAATGAAAATATTTCCCGCTGTCAGGCATGCCAGAGCATAGCCGAAGCCGCTCCGCGGGAATAAATCTGGTCTCGAAAGCCAACAGCGCAAAAAAGTTGAGCGTAAAAATCGATTGAACTTTCCAATTCTATGAACTTGCTAGTAGTGCAAGCAGCGAGAATATAAGGAGCGCCCAGATGTAATTTTTCTAGAGTGTATAGTAAATTTCGGAACACAAGCAAGTTCCCGCGCCGGCACAATGTACCCGCCCGCTGGTCTTCCGACCATGGAACCGACTAAGCTACCCGCCCGTCAGGTGCCTATCTTACCACCTACGTAAGCGGGAGGAATTGCTTATAAGGAGGTGCACTAATACTATATCTTCGTAATGAAACGTATCGAATGATACATGGACGTACGGAGTACACAGATTACCAGCCTGTATTGTCATATGAGATGCTGAGTAGAATACATACATAGTAAGGTTGAGGCAACCAAGTAATCAACCAATAAAAGGATCTAGTCCCTACTAAACGGCGATTATACAGGCAAGTTAATGCAATGGAACCAATTCACTGATGAGATAGCTCACAACCGCTGTCACAGTATGCTTCCAAGTTTCTTGCTAAGTGCTTACACGCAGGAAAATACGCAGTACTGCTTCAGGGATCTTGAATCAAAAATGAATTGGTATGCGCTCGATGAGTCTGTTATGGCGATATTTGTAGATACCCACATCAGGAACGAAAGACTCGAGCATCGGCAAACCAACCTTGTATAAGAGATCTCGATCGATAATACATCACCCAATGAGCGATTTGAAATTGTAGCACGCCTCTAACGCCGAGTAGAACATCAGACTGCCCCTCATAATAACTCGAAGTCCTTTATCTTTGCGGTATTGTAGCCCGGCATACCTCAAATGTCTTGGAACTACGCGGTATACTCCGTCTCCTATCTAGTCCGTACTCCGTACTGGCCGCCTTTTTTAGTCTCGTGAATTGAGGCCGTTCTTTGACTAAGCATGCTAAATTCTGACTAGTTATTTACATACAATTTCCGAATACCTGGTACCCCAAGATCTGCTGGCTCGTGCTTGATGCATAAGTGACTCTTGCCTACTTATTAGAATTTCAATGCTTCATATCTCATAATCAGCGATCTACGAATAAGAGCTGGAAGACAGGTTACGCATCCAGACAAGGAAAATAGTAAACGGACGAATATCGAAAATGGATCTTAACAGGATTGTCGAATTGGCGATATCAATCTCTCAGAATGTTCAAAGACTGATTCATATCTAAGGTCGAATGGGTTCTCGGGTCCATCACTTCATATTGATACACCATTTATCAACAGCTTTCCAGAAGAGATAGGAGCGATTAGAGATGCCGTCCTCGAGGCTAATCTGGAGCTGAGCGAGTTTCTTCTGGGCCCGAGGGAGACGTTTGTTGAGTATCAGGCCAGCATTCCCCTACATTGATTTATTGAAATAGCCACGAGATTACGACACTAGTATAGTACGAAGTCATAATATTGGGCGTAAACACGATGTAAATACAGACGTGTATATTTCCTTTTTTGGCTAAAGGTTATGCGCGGACCGCAATCCCCGCTTGGCCCCACCAGGACCCACTAGGTAATCATGCCCACCATGCCACAGGAGTCACAGTACGTACTGGCCTTTAACCCCATTCCTTGTATGTAGTAGTACGTATGTACCTTGATTTCGAACTGCCGGACAGGGTCCTCTGTGTTCAGGGTTCAGCTAATTAAGAAAATCGCATTGGTAACGAAGTCCGTGGCTTTTAATGTGTGGAGCTCAAACTCAAAGATCCACGGAGTTTATCATGGGATATTGTTTGGTTTCAAAGTTCCGACCAGGAGCTCAAATTGTAGGCTTCTCATGTTTTGCCGACTTTCAATTGACTATTTATTCACCTGAATGACTATCTCGGCTAAGTCAGCTCACGTCGCAATAGGATACAATGAGAGGTAAGTTTCAAGGAATTCGATATGGTTCAAATTAGTGGGTTACGTATTCGATGAATATTTCATCAGGATGAGAATCCTTGCACTGGCAAGTTTCATTCTGTGATTCTCAAACGATCCTAGTCAATAAGCAATCGTCAACTACACCATCGGAGGTGCTCAGAGTTCGAGTTCACAGATCAGTGGACTGTGCTGTCAGTAGAGGAACATAGTAAGACATTATATCATCTCATGACAATGAAGAGCATAAATTAGAACTAGCTATTGATCATATCAAACGATGTATTTCAACAGCCACAGATGGCATGAGCAGTATGCACGAACATATCCATAGTTCATTCTAGATTAGAATACTAGCGTTGCCGCTCAGTACACCATATTTCTTACAGCGAGTTGTTGAGATAGCCCTCAGCTACGTCCTTTACAATCTGTGAGATAAGTACTCCGTACAGGGTCCCAGCAAGATTTATTGTAACCGGACTATAAGGTTCGAGGGTCTATAATATCCTTTGACATATATGCTCGCTAACATTTGAAATATTCCGTGCTTGATGTTACATTAAGTTGCTTATACATGCTGCAATATTGAGGGATCTACATTCGACAAGGACCGACCAAGGCAAATTACCCAACGATACCTAGGTAACTGAGGTGTGGATTGTACTTATTGACCTCGCTGATCTACTAGGCTCCCGTTACTCTTTCTCCGTAAAAGATAACATCAGAAACCGAAGGGCTTGGCACTAGGATACCAAAAAATCTTCATGTCCCATTAAGATGTACAGTAGCTGAAGGAAGTCAATCTGCCATAGATTAAAGTAAAAGCACTATCAAAATCGGGCACGTTGTAGCAATAACCAACTGAATTGGTTGGTGGATTTTAATACCAATTTTATATGGGTGATATTACTGCATTCACAAGGAAATCAACCCTTATTTCCCTACAGGCTGAATGCATCGTAGAACGACTGATAATTGAACTTACCAATCAAACAATGCCCTCTTCACAATCAAGACAGGCTATTCGTTCAGCATTATACTCAATCGGACTACAAGTAAATCATACGTGCCGAGATAAGGACTGACTACTAGCGTTGCAGACTCAGTAAATCACCGTGCTGGATAGGTGTCCCTGATATCTATGCCTAGGTATTTAGTTACATGGTCATAGACTAGTACATATGGCCAACGCCCTGAAGAAATACATCATCCGATTAGCTAAAATCATTCATGTACCTAACATACCTCGCATTAGGGTAAGTCATAACTAACGTGATAACCATGGATATTTGGATGACGAACCTCAGCTGCCTCTGATCTATGACCAACTGAATACTCTACTATGGATTCCATCGTCATGGCTTCCCCGGGCAGTGAGAAAATAAAGATGCCAATGAATGAACCGGCTGTTGGGAAGAAGTCGCAGATTGAGGAATTCGTACAATCTTACAACTGAGCCGGTGTCCAGCACATTGCTTTCCACACGACAGAGATTGTACAGACAGTGACGAATATGAAAGAGCGCGGTGTTCAATTTATTACCGTTCCGGCAACATATTACGAAGACCTTGCGGTTCGACTGAAGAGCTCTGGTATGACGGTTGAAGAAGATACGGATATCCTTCAAAGGTTAAGCATCCTTGTTGATTTCGATGAAGGGGGATATTTGCTTCAAATATTTACCAAGCCCTTGCTGGATAGGCCAACGGTCTTTTTAGAGATAAACCAAAGGAACAATTTTAATGGCTTTGGCGCTGGAAAACTTCAGGGCTTTATTTGAAGTTGTTGAGAGAGAACAAGCCAAGCGTGGGAATCTATGATATGTCTTGATTCTAGATTAGATATTCTAAATTTGATCGCAATTCTGAGTTCTTGTCTTGTATCTATTAGAAGCTCATTAAGCCTTCTCCATCGTAACCCACTCTGTAGCTCCCCTCATCTTCTCAATTTCTAATTTAATAACCTCTTGTACAATGTTTCCACATAGCCTTGCATATGGATTCGCACTCACAGCCATCCTCATAGCTTCCTGGTCACCATATCTACCAGCCATCTCCAAATCAGCACTAGCTCTATCTTCCATTTCACTTTGTGTTAAGCCTTCAATTCCTCCGGTAAATTTTCCGCATTTAATAATTCCTGATTCGCACGTTTCGCTGCTTTCCACGTCAAGTATCCCCTTTGGGCATAGCCAGCCCTCCATACACTCGCCTGAAATTCACAAACCTTTCTATTCGGCTGCTCCGCTAATTCTAGTCTGATAGCAGTGCAGAGGTCGTTCCACAGTGTGGTACTCTTGACCTCCACACTGTATAGATCATTCCCGGATAGCAGGCGCAATACCTGAGCCCGATTATTGTACGCACTAGAATATGTCGGATGTGAATAGATGAGGATGTCAATTGATCAATGGCTTGTTTGAGTGACTCCGCCGAAACAGATGCGCCGTTGCATGTAGCGATGATAGATTGTTCTTGGGATTGCATTTCTTCAGGATGGTGGGAGAAAGATTGGTTCTAGACGTAGTTGGTAGCTTGGGATCAACGAGGGACCTCGACAGGGATCCCGCAGGATGTGAATCAAAGACTCGGGATAGGTCGAGTTGATCGTTTGGGCTAAGAGCTTGTGCCATAATTTTCTATCACTCCAGATTCACCATGTAAGTGTTTGGTAGGTGCGTATTGTCAAAGTGAGAACCATCTAAGGCGAGCCGTCCGAGAAGAAATCTAAAACGAAGCATTCAGCGAACCCGGCAACTTGACCGTTATCGTCGTTCAAATATCCCACTCTCTTGAAGATCGCTGCATGGGTCCTGATTTTTATTTCCCGAATCTAGTTGGGTCTAGGTGAAGTCCTAGCATATGTAGTAACATTTCGAAGCTAGTAAAGAAACGTCGGTAAGTTTGGACATTGCAGAAAGATTGCCTAGTTGCGCCCCGCTTATAAGGATTTTACTTGTGTGTGACCATCATGCATGATCATCCTTTACCCTGTCCTCGTCAACGGCTCTCTTGAATCTTGAGAGAATACAACGGTTTGAGACAAACCGGTAAATACAGACAAGACTTCGATATGAGCGATAAAAAGATCCAGAAAGAGGATATTGCTCTTCATTCAGATGACACCGATTGCTGGATTATAGTAAATGGAAAAGTGTGGGATGTAACACAATATTTGGTCAATCACCCTGGCGGGGCAGATGGTAAAATCTAAGTAGGTCATAATAAGAATTTGTATAGCTAACGAAAACCACAAGTCATATTCTGTCATGCCGGAAAAGATGCATCTTTTACGTATAATCAAGTACACGACCCGGAACTCCTTAGACGAACCCTGCCAGCAACATGTTTCAAAGGCACGGTCATCGATGAAAATCCATCCGCAACACAGGATGTCAAACATGAGCCTAGGGGCGACGACTCAATAGCCGAAAAGTCATTACCCCCACTCTCAAGTATTCTGAGCACACACGATCTTGAAGCGATTGCCAAATAGCACCTCTCGCAAAAAGCATGGGCTTACTATTCTTTAGCAGCTACAGGAACTGGTCTCGGAACGAGCAAACAAATCCTTATGGGATAGGATCTGGTTCCGCCCACGGATCCTAAGAAATGTGAGAAAGGTAGTCACAGAACGACAGATTCAAGGAGTCAGGACGTCTGTGCCGTTCTATGTAGCTCCAGCTGCGATGGCAAAGCTCACTCATGAGCGTGGAGAATTGGCAAGAGTGTGTGCAAAGAATGGAGTTATACAGTGTGTATGCAATCTTCATCTCCCAACTATATATATTCAAGTCATGTCTAATTGTGTTGGAATAGATTTGCATAGATGCATCATATCAGCTAGAAGACATCGTCAACGCAGCACCGCCCGGAACACCCTTCTTCTTCCAACTATACGTCAACAAAGACCGATCAGAAACCGGAGCTCTGCTCAAAAGAGTATGGGATGCAGGCATAGGTGTCTTGTTTTTAACCGTAGATGCGCCAGTGCCAGGGAAGAGGGAAGCAGACGAAAAAGTCAAGACGACCGCAATGATCAAGACACCTATGACCGGGACACCGAGTGCCAACGACAACCGTGGGAGTGGATTGACCCGGATAAGGGGGACGTATATCGATGACCAATTGAGCTGGAATGACCTGCAATGGTTGAAAACCATCTGGAAGGGAAAGATAATCTTGAAGGGAGTTCAGTCTGTGGAAGATGCCATTATGGCTGTAAAAGCTGATGCGGATGATATTACATTGACGTAGGTCGTCTTCGAATTCTACTTCGTTCAATGGATGATGGGGGGAAATGATTGACCATACGCAGCAACCACGGTGGAAGGAACCTCGACACCTCCCCTCCAGGCCTCATGGTCCTTCTCGAACTCAGAAAGTTCTATCCGGAAATCTTCGAAAAAATTCAAGTACACCTTGACGGGGGTATACGATGAGGCACAGACATCCTCAAAGCACTATGCCTTGATGCCACCAGCGTCTCACTAGGCCGGCCATTCCTATACTCTGTTCTATACGGGAAACAAGGAGTCCAGCATCTGATACAAAGTCAGTTCCATCCATTCAACAAGTTTGAACCTTGCTAAAAGAGACATCACTACAGTCTTGAAAGAAGAATTGGAACAGCAATGAGACTCGTCGGGATCACGGATTTGTCTCAAGTCAGTCCGAGATTTGTCAATAGGAAGGATCTAGATTACCTGGTTGTGGACTCGATCACCGATGGGGACGACTCTGTTCTTAAATCGAAGGTCTAGTCACAATTTAGCAGCTCGTGAGAATTCGACACCCATGTTTCCATCTCACATTTTCTCTCAAGGATATTGGAATTTTCAGATTTCACAGGTCTTCGTGCTTGGTTTTGGTAAATCTAGCAACCTTTGTTACATTTTATATGAAAAGATTGATGCTGCCTATTACTGCTATAGATTATAAGTTTGCCCCATAGATAAATGCTACGTGTACGTGAGATTAGATAGCTGTACTTGCGCTGGCATTGTGTGGTTCGCTACGAAGTTTACTCATCTTGTGCGTGTCATGATTACTTCAGCACCGCTCAGAGAATAAACGGACTGAATTTTAATATAATTCTGAGATTCGACATTTTTCTTTTAATCTAGATTCATTTTGTTGTGCAAAACATGTTGCAATCACAATTCGGAAGGCACCACCTGCTAGCGGGGGTGCCTTCCTCGACAAAAGAATATGCGTACCTACCAAACTGCTTTGACAATATCTATCGGAAACACAGAGAAATGCTAGAAAACGACCCTGCGAGTCAAGAGTCGCCATACATCATCTTCACAGGTGTCGACAAAGAGACATTTTCCCGAGCCTTTGGAGAAGGAGGTAATCACTGCGACTCATATATACCATCTTTGAATTTGGTCCTAGTCGATATGATCACTCCACAGCATGAGCGTGCCCATAGGCAGTTGGACAAGATAATACAATGGCACATAACAGAGTTTGCGAAGGGAATCGGTGGCCGACTCGAATACGATGCCGGACTCGAATACACCGGACAAGCAAGTCGCACGTCTGAAGATCGCGAAAAAAGACCCGACACATCCTACCAACCAGTAGATCTCCCTGCCGGTAGATCTGACCAATGGCCATCTCTCGTTATCGAAGCCGGGTGGTCGGAAGCAAGGGCACAACTGGAATGTGATGCCCGTTGGTGGATTGGCGCATCAAATGGGGACGTTAAGGGAGTCATAACGGCGGCAGTACGGCGAGGATCACGATTGATTACACTTGAGTACTGGCATCTCGTCCCAAGCGGGCTACGAAGTAACCCCGAGAAAAAAGTCGTCAAAATGGCTCACCATACGACCATATCCCAAGCAAACGAAAAGAGTCCTATACAGGTCTCTAATATGCCATTCATCATACCCTTCGAGGATCTCTACCTGCGTGATGCCGACCCCAACAGAAATGAAGGCGACATAGTTATCACGAGGGAGCAGTTGGAACTCTATGCGACACGTGTTTGGAAAGGGTCATATTAGGACTGGAATTGCTTGACCAGCGCAAACAGGGCAATCGCAGGGTTTGGTATGGTGATATTGTGATCGGCATTTGTTCAATGGTATGAGTTTGAGACTGTAACATATCTCCTAAAATGTTAAATGAACCATTTATCTGTATCATCTTGATCGTTGTTATTAAAATCAGCAATATGAACATCGTCGTAAGATAGGGTTATTCAAGGGTTAGCCGTGTTAGGGTTTAGAAAACAAAACCCTAACATCCGGACTTTCTGTGACAACACATGCTTCCATTCAGGCCCAGAATTGGCTGACCATTTTTCTACAACATTCATAAAATGAACATATGGAGTGACCAATCTGCAGCCGCTACTCAGTCAGTTTTACTAAATGCTCACAAAGAGACGCTGCGCAGGTCGATCTTATAGTCATGTAAACTCTCGTTTGTAAGAAGTTAGTAAGAAACCTCGTACTAGCGGCCGTAAATCCAGTCATCCATCTTACAGACATAATAGGAAGTACTGTGTTTATCATTCCCCCCACAGTCCATAGTCTCATTATTCATGTACTATAGTACGTTTAGATCAATCTTTAGCCACCTTTGGAATTTGGCCCAAAGCTTGATGAATGGAAATACTCTTAGCTAGCCTCCCTCAAACCCCTGTTCACAGTTCTTTATATTTCCTGCCAATTAACGGTCAGGGTCTGTTTTGGATGACAAGCGTGGTACGTATGTAAAATTATATGCGGCGTAGGAAACTAAGTTTCAGACCTTTACTAGTTACTGTGTACAGAGTGCATTAGTATGTATGTATCAGCGGATTACGGCGGTTGCGTTTTCCGGACTACGATTATCATACTATCGTCACTAAAACTCACAAATGTCTGGAGTCTGGTCCAGACCAGGGGCAATGAAACACGTGCTTGCCACGAGAGACGTAGTCCATCATGAAATGCCACTTCCCGTTTAGGATGGAATCAACGCTAAGTAGTTACTAGCTGACTACTAGCTACGTTGTGCAACAAAGAAAACTGCTCTGCCCCTCAGACGAAGGATTCAATCGCAACCAATTTTAGTTTACGAGCTTAGGTAAGTTTCTAGCTAGCGGGCTTAGTTGATTAGGGGTTCTGATTTGATGCAGAACACCTCCGTGTGGTGCATATATAGTGACAGAGCTTCCCTGACAGCCGTGAGGGGTAAAGGTTAAACATCAATAACTGGAATCCACTGGTCGTCAAATACCGAACTGAACATTTAGCAACAGAAAAATAAAGATGGAGATTGATAGCATGGTCACCGAGCTTCGCCAGACATTTGACAGTGGCAAGACTCGCCCTATTGCCTGGCGCAAAGAGCAGTTGCGCAATTTGTATAATCTCATTATCGTAAGTTCAACCAAGATCATGGTTGATATTAATTACTAACAGTTGGTGGCTGTGGAAAGGACAACCGCGATCGATTCACAGAAGCCATCTTTAAGGATGTCGGAAAGCCGGCCGTTCAAGTAGAAGTTTTTGAGACGTTGTGTGTTGTCAATGAAGTCTGTCTCCTCAATATCTTATTCTCTACTCTCTGAAATGGTGTTGACAAGTTACCCTGGGGGTATTAGATTGTCCATTTCTTGCAAAACCTCGACGACTGGCTCAAGGATGAGGTAGTCGAGACCATGCCACCTTTCGAGAATTGGTCTCCTATCATTCGAAAACAGCCAAAGGGTTTGGTTCTTGTTCTTGGGTGAGCAGCTTTCTGGATATAGCTGGTATCGACATGCTAATAATGGACTCATAGAACATGGAATTACCCATTGACATTGAGTGAGTTTTCAGTCTAACCATAATGCCGCTTCGTATAAATAAAATACTAACTGACCTCCTATAGCGCTTCTTCCTTTCATCGGAGTAATTGCTGCTGGTAATACCGGTATCCTGCGTCCCAGGTAAACTACCCCGTAAACGTCTTATGGGAAATTTCTACTGACTGATGAATCCACAGTGAATTTGCACCCGCCACCGCCGACCTTCTCGTAGAGCTCTTCCCCAAATACCTCGACGCCAGCAGTTACCGCTGCATAATCGGCGGCCGCGAAGCCGCCGAAGCCCTCCTCAAACACCGATTCGGCCATATCCTTTTCACGGGAGGTCTCAAAGTCGGCAAGGAAGTCATGAAAGCAGCCGCCAACAACATCACCCCTATTACACTGGAACTCGGTGGCAGAAATGCGGCTATTGTCTCTGACAAGGCTAATGTTCGTCTTGCCGCTAAGCGTATCCTCTGGGGGAAAGCTGCTGCTGCTGGCCAGACATGCTTTGCGCCCAATGTTGCGATTGTGCACGAGGCGGTATATGATGAGTTCGTGGGCGGACTTAAGGATGTAAGATCTTTCGCACTCTGAAATGAATGAGCACCACTAATGAGTATCAGTACTACACCGAGTTCTACAAAGGCAAAGCCGAGCTCCCTTCAGTCGGCCACATCGTCAACGCCGCCCAGTTCTCCCGCGTGCAATTCCTCTTCTCCTCCACAAAGGGCAAAGTAATCCTCGGTGGCGAACTCAACCCGACCACCCGCTTCATTGAACCCACCATCGTCACCAATGTCGAACTCGATGACGCCCTCCTCCAATCCGAAGTCTTCGGCCCCATCCTCCCCGTCATCAAAGCGAAGGACATCGCACACGCCCAAACCCTCGCCCGCGAAATCACCCCAGAAGCATTGGGACTGTACATCTTCTCCGAAGACCTCGAAGAAGCCAACAAAGTCGTCAACGCCCTCCCCAACGGCTCTGCATCCATCAACGACGTAATGGGCCAAATTGCACCAACCAGTATGCCCTTCGGCGGCTTCGGAAGTAGTGGATTTGGCGCATATCGTGGAAAGGCCAGTATTGATACGTTCTCGCACAAGCAGTCTATTGTGACTGTGCCGACTGTGCCGGAGTTTGAGAATATGTTAGAATGGAGGTATCCGTATGCGGATCAGGAGAAGACAGTGGACTTTATTAGGGCGAATATGTTGGCGTCTCTTCCTCCTCAATGAATAAGAAGCCAGTCAATCATCTGTCTGCATTTGTCGAGAGATGAATGCTTGATCTCTGCCAAGTTGATATGATGAAAAGTTTGAATAGCTATGAACGCAATGTCTTCCTATGAGTATATCCTTTGCCCAAAAAGGCCTCGAGGCTATAGCACATTAATCCCCTGTTCCCATTGATGCAAATATGTAAAGGTGAACAGCTGTAGATCGATGGAGAGCGAGCTCGATATATGTGAGACTTGACAAATACATCACCTATGATTGGCTGTCCCGAAACCGCCAATCAGATGCCCATTACCTAGGTAGACTTCAACCCAGAAACAACAACCGCAATTGAGATACAAGGAATCGAATGTATGCAATCATTTTGTAGAATTGAGCTCTATTCCTCTCCTAGACTCCATAACATTGCAACAAAATGGAGAAAACGGGACATTGTCACGCTACCCGCGAGTCCCGTTCGTCCGAGCTACTGACACTGGATATGCGAAAGTGAATAAAACACAACGGAGCTGATAGAACACAAGGAAAAGCGGATGGAAGTGATGTCTCAGTCAATTTATACATAAATATTCAACCAAAAATACAGACAGACAGATTTTACTTCTTCTTAAAAAGCCATCATCTTCTTGATCTCGGCAATCGCCTTACCGGGGTTGAGACCCTTGGGGCATGTCCTTGAGCAGTTGAGAATGGTGTGGCATCGGTACACGCTCATGCTGTTGTTGAGGGCAGCCTTGCGCTCCTCGGTCTTCTGATCACGGGAATCGGCCAACCAACGGTATGATTGAAGGAGAATGGCGGGTCCGAGGTACTCCTCGCTGTTCCACCAGTATGAAGGGCAAGAGGTTGAGCAACAGGCGCAAAGGATACATTCGTAGAGGCCATCGAGCTTGCGGCGGTCTTCGATGGATTGACGGTTCTCAAGGCCCTATGCATATGTTAGTTGGTAGTCTAGATACTGGAAGTTTGAGCACGCACATCCTCGGGCTTGCTATCGGTTTGGAGATATGGCTTAATCGATTTGTATTGCTTGTAGAAATGGGTCAAATCAGGAACCAAGTCTTTGACGACGTAGGTGTGGGGGAGAGGGTAAATGCGGGATTCCTTGGTGGTATCGGTAGGGATGCGGCCTGCAATCGTTAGCCATGTCGTAAACCTCATCGAATTCCTATGGAACCAAAGAGTTCATACACAAGCAAGCCAAAGTGTTGACACCGTCAATGTTCATAGCACAGCTTCCGCAAATACCCTCACGGCAGCTTCGTCGGAAAGTCAATGTCGGGTCGACCTCATTCTTAATACGAATCAAAGCATCCAACATCATAGGACCGGTCTTGTTCAAGTCAAGGGTATAGCTCTGCATGCGAGGCTTCTCGGAAGGAGTATCGGGATCCCAGCGGTAGACATGGAAAGTCTTAGTGCGCGGCGTTGCGGAAGGGGCAGGTTCCTTGACGGTCGAGGTTTGCGACTCGGGCACGAACTTGCTGCTGGCGGAGGTAGCTTCGCTGACCTTGGAGAGAGGGTCGACGGTGGCATAGGAGCGTGCGAAGACCGAGGAGGTGAACAATGGGCGGGAGGAGGCCAACAGGCGAGTGGTGCGAAGGGCGGCCATGGTCGGCACGAGGGAGAGCAATTCGGATGAGGACTGACGATATATTACGGACGCGATAGACTGCAACGACTATCACTCAATCAAGAGCGTAGCAGCAGTTGGACAGGGGAGCGGAGAGTAAAACGTGATCGCGTATAGCTGTCGTGGTGGAGAGAAGAGGGACTTTTGGTATGAAGTTAAGTTCGACGTTCGTTCGCTTTCTTGTTAGCCTACTCCGCCGTCCAGGGCTTCTGCCGAGGGCCCCGTTGCCGAAAGCAACACGTGACTGTCGTGATATGAGGTGCCAGCCAATCAGAGCCAGGCTAATTGCAAGCGTTCGGAGACTTACGGCAATTGGAGCATCACGTGATGCGCGTCATGGCACGGCAATCGGAAGTGGCAGCTGGTCAGCAGGCTAACCGTATATGGTTAGTCACTATCAACTCTGCGATTGACCACTTAGAGTCGTCCGATTTGATTCTCTTTCCTTGACTGACATCTTAACAACTATTCACATGAATATATTCCCTGACCGACAACACCACATCAACACTATCAACGCACCAAATAATCATGATTCTTTGTATGCCTCCTCCCAGAAGCCGAGCGAGACCTCCGCCAACCATGCTGGCTCTCATTCGGAAACTCAGGCTGTTCGCGAGAGTAAATCTGATCAAGACTCAGCTCCACGATCTGTCCATGCAACGACTCATCATTGAGGAATCTATCGTACGTCTTGATTACAGTCGTCATAGGAGTGATATGTTCCTTGGGAAATTTATCTAGCACATGCGGTGGACATAGGCCCGTCGGGACAAATGCCGGACAGATTGCGTTAACTTGAATATTTTCCTTTGTGAAAACCGGTCCCAATGCCCTGACCAGCCCAACGAGTGCATGCTTGGCAGCTGTGTATATGGGATTCGATTCCATCAGATACAGCCCGGCTGAGGGTGAGGTGACAACCACCTTCCCGCCGGGAACTTTGTTCTGACGGGCGTAGTGCTTGAAGAGCTAAATGCCTTGGATAGCAGCGATTAGACTCACTTTCAAGGAATCGAGTCGGAGGGGTCAATAGCCCATTTTCGCCCAAATGCTCGGTCTTGCTGTATAGAAGTTGGGTATCGGCAATGCTCTCCACGCATCAAAGCGCCTTCCAGTGTCTCTCCAGAATTCTTGCGGAGGAGCAAACTACGCACCAAATCTCATAGCCCAAAGCTTGAAAGCTTACTCGTGTGGGTTAAAAAGGCTGTATGGGGGACAGCTTCCCCGGCGAATCGATCCATGTGGAGGACGAGTGCCCGTTGCAGCTATCTACTCCGCACAGCCAAACCCTAAGACGACTGACTCAGGAGACAGTACTAAGTGTGCTTGGACGTATAACTACTGAGGGAACACCTCAAATCGCATTCGTACGGTGAATACACCTAGGTTAACTTCAGCACATGCTAGTGCCCTTAGGAAGTCCGACAACTATAAGTCGACACAATCCATCGCAAATTCACAAAAATTCCAAGCACAAAGCGTATCGACCCTTCGACCCTTCGACCCTTCGACCCTTCCAGCTAATGATTACTTCTGGTCACGAGGCAATATTGCCACTGGCCAACCTGACCTCGAGGAACTAGCATTGGTAAACTGGTGGCCCAACGGCGGACACATCGCGCCTTTAGTCCTGTCACCCTCATGTGGAACAGACGCCATGAAACTATGGCATATGACCAAGAAACAATGGGAAGCTTCTGGCCTCGACTTTTTCCTATACTTCATCATCGGCCTACGCGAGTTACACCTCGTCGTCGAAGCCGTCTATGACCACGATGACCCCAAACAGCGCAATATAGCGTTAGGCGTAACGCGAACTCTCATCGATGATGCAGCCAAAAAGGGATACGGCGATTACCGAACGCATCTGCTGCTAAGCGACCAGGTCGCGGCCACTTATAGCTGGAATGATAATGCGCTTATGAAGTTAAATGAGAAGATGAAGGATTGTCTGGATCCGACTGGTATTTTGGCGCCGGGCCGTAATGGTATATGGCCGGCTAGATACAGAGGGAGATTATGGGAGTTGTACTCGAGTAGGGTTCCTTCTGAAGGAAATGGCGTGGCGCCGCCGGCTGCAGCGACGAGGTTGTAAGCAATCTGTTTACTATTTCATGCTGAAATAAATGTCACTTTAACCCTCATTTTCGATGTTGCAGTACCTCTCACCTAGGTATGTCTGAGAAATTTGAGATGGGCATTCCTCAAGTGCTTCCACCATTCAACATATTACTTACATTTACATGAACTACTTGACTAAACGTGTCCATGAATTTTTGAACTGACTACTCCGAATACATCTATTCAACAAGATCTTCGTATAAGGAATAGAAAATCCCCGACTGTCATCATCGATCCCTTTTATTTTCGTCGCTCCAGACTCAGCTTAATGACAGATCGACACTATATTCTGACATCAATTCTGCGGTGAGGATCGAGTCTTATGCAATGGAATTGTATATGCAATGCTCTGATCGAATGCTAAAATATGTGATTGCAGATCATCCGCCGCTATTGGAGACTCGAGCTGCAGTCCGCATAGCCAAGAGGTGTGGCCTGCCGATCTGCCCACTATGAGATGGACAAGACGAACATCACTTTTCGTATCTGCATGTTAAACTTGATAGTTATGTTCGAAGCTTAGGCGTGGCGACCTGAAGATTAGATTTATTATGCATGAACACCCGGATTTTGTTGCATGTGCGCTACAGTGGTGTATCTCGTCCGAAGATCATCATCCATTTCTGTGCTGGATTCTTCGATGTTGCATGAGAATGGAGGAACCTTGCAATGGTTATACAAATACCACGGTATTATAAAATAGGAAAATTCTTGAGCAACCAGCAAAATCACCGAAGTAGCACGAAATGATGCACAATTGCATCAATCAAAGAAAATCTCCATCCTAGCTTCTCAACTCCACATATTGAACCACTCACTGCAATTGACAGGCAATAGTGCTTTGACTGCTTGCGGTAGTATATGCAGTCCGAATCTTGAGCTCCGACGATGTCAAATGACAAACGCGAATGTAGAGGACGCAAGGATCCTCTCTGCGCTGAGAAGGGACGATCAGTCACCCTCTGAGCAGCGAGTACGCATCCAGACTCTGGGATTTACGACAAATTACTTTTGTTGTTGTATATGGCTGGCTGAAGGTGTCTTGCGGAGACTGGGTATAAGTATCGCACCTTCCCAGTAGTCTTTAATCAAAGGACGTACTTGCTTTCAACGCACAATCCCCGGCGCATCTCCATTGTTGACTAACTATCGAGATGGCTTCTTTCAAAATCCTTTCGGTATTCTTATTGAGTATCATAAGTCTGGCATTTGCAGCCCCCGTCGCTGTCGAGACTGACTACGATGTCATCGTCATTGGAGGTGGCCCAGCTGGCCTAAGTGCTACAAGCGGTCTCTCCAGAGTCCAGAGAAGGACATTGATGTTAGATTCGGGCATTTACCGCAACGGTCCTACAAGGCATATGCACGACGTGATCGGAAATGACGGTAAGTATCCCTCCTTCATGTCGATATACACGATAAACTAATGGATTTCAGGTACTGTTCCGTCTGTCTTTAGAGCACTCGCTCGGGACCAGATCTCGCGATACAATGCCACCACGACTATGAAAAATGCAACCGTCGCATCTCTCGAGTCAATCAATAACGGATCATATTACAAAGCAACAGACTCCGACGGCGAGGAATACACAGCTCGCAGAATCGTGCTCGGTACTGGAATGAAAGATATACTCCCTATTACTCCCGGCATAGCTGAAGGTTGGGGCAAGGGTATTTACTGGTGTCCCTGGTGCGATGGCTACGAGCACCGCGGCCAATCATTCGGTATCTTGGGTAATTTGAGCGATGTCATGGGTAGTGTGATCGAAGTCTGGACGCTGAATCAGGACATTATCGCCTTTGTCAATGGTACAAACACCCCCGAACAGCAAGCAGCATTAGCCGCCAAATATCCCAACTGGGAAGCGCAGCTACAGGCATACAACGTCACCATCAACAATGAAACCATTGTATCTATCGACCGTCTCCAGGATGGCGGCACAAACAATGACCCTGCTCAAGACTTGGAGTTTGATCTTTTCCGTGTCAATCTTACAGATGGGTCCAGCATTGAGCGAGCAGCTTTCATCACGAATTTCCCGGATGATCAGCAATCTACTCTACCCCGAGCTCTCAACTTGACGATGGACGGCACAAAGATCAAAGTTGGAACGAATATGAAATCTAGCGACAACGGCATTTATGCGATTGGAGATGCTAATAATGACGGAGCCACTAATGTGCCGCATGCTATGTTTAGTGGGAAGCGTGCCGCGGTCTATATTCATGGTAAGTCTTTATATCTTTTCATCAGGTGCGTGTACTGACCATTATAGTTGAACTTGGACGCATGGATTCACTTGCTGCTATTGGAAAGAGAGGATTATCTGCAAGGGAGCTTGAAGAGGAGGCGAACACGCTTATTGGTGATGACTTGGAGCATCTTTGGAAGAGGGCACTAGAAAGCGTCTAGACTACACTTTAAAGCATGAGGTATACTGCCTATACAAAGGTGGCTAGTGACGTGGATGAGCGGTTCTTTACTGAAATTATCAATATAATACTATCATTAACGATAATAAATGCCATGCATCAATTAATTTTCCTCACTCACTGCTTCTTCGGCAGACTAGCCTCATATTGAGCCTTATCAATATAATTCTGATGCCACGTATAATCCGGATTCTCCTCCAAAAACTCGCGAATCAATTGACTGCCAGTCTTCGGCTCCCTACCCAGAAGCTCCCTCATCAACGGATTCGATAAATTCGCATCCCCCTTCGCAATACCCTCAAACCAGGAAATTCGGGAACGCCAAAACGACTCTGGCTTTTTCCCAATGTCGTTTTCGGTATTATGTCTGACGTACTCTTCGGGCGACACGAGCTTCAGCTTTACGTTGCGGTTAGTTGTCTCGTTGATGATTTTGATGATGTCCGCTCCTGTGAGTGGCTCGTTGGCGGTCAAAAGGACGATTTCGTTCTCGTGGCCTCCTTTGAGGAGGAGTTTGGCGTTTGCTTCACCCAGTTCTTCGCGGGAGGTATATGTGATTACGCCGTCTTCGGGCATGATGATGGTCTCGGTACTGGGATACCATTGTAGGAAGAGAGGGAAGGCGTCGCCGTAGATGCCTTCACGGATGGAGGTGTATGTTACGCCTGATCTAGATTCTTGTTAATCCATAATTTCTTAGAGAGTGGCCTGGGTACTTGAGCATACTCTTTCAACATCTTCTCGGTCTCGAGGTGGGCTTGTTGCACAGACACCTTCGAGTCCGAACGTAACCCACCGAATGCAAGAGACGTATACCACACCTAGACTCATGTTAGCTAGACCTTCTCATCTAAAATGAGCATTCGGAGTACAAACATGTTTAACACCCGCCCTCTTCGCAGCCTCCACAACATTACGATGCTGCACCTTCCTCCTCTCATTATCAAACGTATTCGTACTAACAAAGTACACATTCTCAACATCCGCAAAAGCTGCATCCAGCGTCGCCGGGTCATCAAAGTTTGCAACCCGGAAGGCTATTCCGGCCTTTTCGAATTGGGCGCGGCTTGCTTCGTTGGAGGATGCAGCGGCATACTCGGATGAGGGGAGGTGTTTGGATAGGTAGGCGAGCACTTGGCTGCCGAGGCCGCCTGTGGCGCCTGTTATGAGGTATTTGAGAGTCATTGTGTATGAAGGAAGATAGGCGTTTTATTCAGAATGTCAGGAAGGTTTGAGGCAATGTTGGATTTGATAGTTAAGGAACAGAGCTGTTGAAGACATCTTTAGATTGAAGGAGCCGGACTTTATATACAGCATTGGAGTCAAATTTGCCACTTCTTGAGAATCGTGTTAGTAAGAATACCGCATCGCCACATGCATCTTGTGGAGTCTACTCAGTATGTCTGATGTTGATGCACATACTATAAAGAGGAGAAAAATGTCGAATTATCGAGAAAGAAATCAGGCAGCGGAGTTGTGACCTAAGGCATCCACAACTCCGCAACTCCGCTGATGTAAGCACCGTGATTGGCTGGCCCCTGAATGCCTCGTAACTTTCCTTCTCCATTCTTCTCCACCAACTCTGATCTTCGTCGTTCGTATTCTCGTGAACTCTGTTCCAATCGCCGCATTAGGTACGGGCTGACGAAGTCGCGAGATGAATTCATCGAATTGATGCTATGCGTTAGTCTAGATACTGCAATTGCGCTCGTCATCGGCCAGTGATAACTCCGCAGCGCACTCCTAAAGAGTATACGTACATTCCTCGCACCTTACAGATTCTCCACAACCTCAAGCACCATGACAGATGCCGAATCGGTTCAACCGTCGCCTGCGCAGCCTCCACAGTCAGTGAACATTCCCAAGCGCAAACCTCTCCCCACCAACGAGGCTCCCGTCGCCGAACCCACAGCGACCACTACTACTATCCCGGACGATCAGAGCCATGAACAACTACAACATATAGCTTCGGACCCGGAGAAAGATGTCGCAACTGGCACGTGGGAGTCGCGAACGGTCAATAATGGCACTGGAAGGCGGCTTGCGTTGCCTGCTTTTTCGCTCGCTGTGTTTGATAAAGTCCGTCTTGGTCCGTTAGACAAGTACCTGCCGTATGAGCAACGGAAGCGCCGCTATACAATTGCTGGAATATTTGCTGGTATACTACTTGCGTTGCTGGCGCTCATCATTGGTCTTGCAGCTGGATTGACGGCGGGTAAAAAGTGAGTATTAATTGCACATCATATTAGACGAATTGTGGCTAATCTTGTATGATGATCTTGTTAGGACACAAAATCTTCCTCTGCCAACTTCAAATGGAGGACCATATAGTGGTGACCTTACCTACTATGAGCCTGGCCTTGGAGCATGTGGCATCACTTCCTCCTCATCTGATAACATCTGCGCTGTGTCGCACCTAGTCTTTGATGCTGCGCAGAGAGGGTCAAATCCCAATGCAAACCCATTGTGTGGTTTGAAGATACGACTTCGAAGGAATGATGAGAGTGTTGATGTGACGGTAGTCGACCGCTGTGTCGGTTGCAAAGCCACGGATATTGATACCACGACATCAGTATTTGGGACATTGGCAGAAATTGACCAAGGTCGAGTGACGGTGGATTGGGCTTGGTTAGAGAGTTCACCCGTCAATATTACCTCTATTTCTTGATATTAAAAGGGAAAAAATCTGCACCATCATTTTTTGTCATTTCCTGCGCCCAGCGGTGTTCCCCAGCATGTTTGTGCTGTGGAACTGTTTTTGGCATCACTTTTCGTTTACTTCTGTTCATTTTTTTGTGATACCCCTTTGACTCTGCTAGTACTTAATCACCTGTCTTTTCTCACTTAGTTACTTTCTTCGAATCCTCATTCCTCATCTACAGCTTGATCCTGAACCATCTCTCTTGCTTTAGCTTCATCATCCTGCGAGCTTTACTCTTCACTTTGCAACTCATCACATTAGAACAAGATTACTGCCAACCAAAGGACCCAGTTTTCTAGTTCTCAAGCCATCTTAGAGTCTTTTTGCAGAATTTGTGAGTCTTAACTGAAACTCACTTCGTTATACTAACAAAGCACACTTAAGTCTCCTGACTCACAGTCGTATCAACAAAGACATGCAAACCAAAAACACGCCATGCCACGACGGATTGACGCCCTTGTCCATAGAAATAGCGATGATCGCTTCAAGCTAATCACCACACTTGAACAACTTAAAGATCGCTCCGTCACCCAACTTCGCGAGACAGGCAACATGAGGAGCTGCGTTCCCCTCACCGAGTTGAACGCCTCGCCTCTCCAGGCTAATCAGTTCCTCGTCAACCAGCCATGCATTTCGCCCGTTGACTACGATGCCCCAACGCAGACCGTGATACTGTACCCTCCACCAAGCGCAGTGCAGACACAACTCATCAAAATTTTGGAGACTTGGCTCGGCAATGCCGCGCGTGTATTGTCAGGAAAATCCAAAAAGACATACAGCACTCGCCAGTCATCGCAGTGGAAACTTCATGGACCTTGGGCAGAATGCAACTACTTTGCTCGTCTGGCCCTCCAAGAAGTGAACGCGTTTCCCAGCGTCGTCCTTGAGACTATTCACATCGAGCGTGGAAAGGAAAACGACGAACATTTCGAGCGCGACTACATCTACGAGAAAGCCGCGCGCTGGTTCGAAGGCGCACCAAACGGAGAGATGAGCCTGGTAATCATCGCCTTCATCTCGCACGACCCTTTGCTTCCCTGGACATCTCCCGTGTTGCCTGACTGGGACCCAGCATCGCCCTGCCACGACTGGGGCATGTCACTAGCCCAAATCGAGCGCGGCTCCGTCGCCACAATCGCAACCACCATCGCCGCTCAGGACAAGAACTCCAGCGCCTTAACTGGCGTCGACTTCTACCTCGCAACGAAGTCGTACCCAAATCACCGCGGCTACTGCGAACACGTCTGGCACGGCGTCTTCCGCGCAGATGGCCAGTTGCTGCCCCCTGACTACTACAGCGTCGCATCTGATTTCGCGCTTTCGCAGGTCTTCCCACAGGTCATCGGTAGTCCCGAATACAACGCCTTGAGCCAATTGTGGATTCCCGTTGCTGACCTTCAGACTACGCTTCCGCGTGCCATTTTGCAAGATCGCTACGCGCTGGCAGAGTCTACTGCTCGTGATGCGCACCAGAAGGTTAGAGATTGGCGCTTCCAGGGGTCTCCTAAGAACCCAACGGCTTGATTTGGGCAATTTCATTTCTCTAACCAATGGTGTGACGGTTTCTCAAGGGTGCAGGTCAGGTTTACGATGGGGCTTTGTGTGTACCTTGACTCCCTTTCAACGAAAGAAAGTGGGAGTGCTACAAAAAAGAGCTTTGTGATCTAGGACCTTTGTGTGTGGGTGGGTGTGGTCTTTGTGGTGGTTTCATACCTTTAGACAATGAACATTAAACTTCTCTCTTCTCTTAGAATTATACTTTGTCCTTGTAATATTTTCTATATCTAGTAGTGTCGTCTAATACTCCGGCCATTCTGCATCAACTTCTGCTTTCCAGGCTTTGAGGCCACCGCGAATATCGCCAATGAACCGTTTCCCGTCTTGATCCAAGCCTAACTCTTTCAGCTTCCGAACAGCTAACTGCGAGTCATTGCCCATACGGCAAACAAAGTATATCGGATCAATGGAGTCGGTAGAGGCTACATCTGGTGGGAGGAGTGACTGCAAGGCCTCTTTTGAATCCGTGTCATCCAAGGCTTTGCTCTGCAAAATCTTGGTAATGGGAATATTGATGCTGCTTTCTAGATTGCATATACCGAATTGCACTGCATCGCGGACATCAACCAATGTATATTTCTTGGAGTCGTAGATAGGCTCAAAGTCACGCACAGATATGCGTTCATCCTTGGAGAGTACTTGCGGGAAACTTGTCGAACCGCAGAACTGGACATAGTCTGTCGATCCCGACTGTAGAGTATCAAGTGTAATGATCGGCTCCGATGAGCAGACAGCACAATTGGCGCGTCGGCCTCGTAGACGAATTGTCCGGAACGGTGGGTTGCTGTAAGCGGAGAATATGTGCAGGGCAGGTCGATCCTCAGTAGCCTGGCCAGCAGGCTTTGTGAGCACTTTGATGGTTTCCAGAGCTTGTAAAAGGCCCATTGTGCCGACTACCGGACCGAGAATACCCCCATCTGCACAGCTGACGACTGTGTCTGCAGGTGGTGGCTTGGGAAAGACGCATCGATAACACGGGCCTCCTGATAGATCACCTGGTGGTTTCGGTGGGTTGTTTAAAACCATTAGCTGTCCATCGGTTCTCAATGCTGACGCTGAGACGAGTGGTTTGCCGAGAAGAACTGCGGTATCTGATATCAAATATCGAGTTGCAGGGTTATCGGTGCAATCGAGGATAATGTCATAATCTTGAAAAATAGCCGGCGCATTCTGATATGTAAGATGTTCGCGATAGGCACGATACTTCACAAGGGGGTTCAATCTATGAGTGAAAACATATTATATCAGCTATGTAATTCGTCCAAACCCATAAGACATGATCTTACTCTTCCAGATACTGAATCGCACTGTCCACTTTGGACTGTCCCACATTCTTCGTACGATGTAGAACTTGGCGATGAAGATTCGAGGATTCGACCGTGTCTCCATCAACCATACCGAGTGTACCGACTCCAGCTCCGGCAAGATATAGCGCTGCAGGACAACCGAGTCCACCTGCGCCGACTAATAGAACGGATGCGGATCGAAGTTTGAGTTGACCTGAGATAGCAGTCGTCAGTAATCGTACCTGAAACCGAAAACAATGAAGCAATTATAGGCTCGTACCGGGCAGTCCAATTTGAGACACTATCATCTGACGCCCGTATCGTTGGTACTCTTCCGCAGAAAGAGGCCATTTGCGCTCTGGATGCTCGCTCGATGTTGTCGATGCTGGCACTGCTTCCCCGCGTAGCTTCTCGGCCGCTTCAAGTTCCTGCTTGAGAGCTGAAAGTTGGGATTCGGTGGCGGCGATTTGCGCTCGTAGAGATGCGCATTTTGTGTCAATATCATCCATGTTTAGTGAAATACCGTGACGTTAAGAATTCCAGAACCTGGGAAGAAGATGAAGAAGTTCAATCATAAGAGTTCAGCGGAATGACTCCGCAGCCCCACGCTGGCTGCCTGAGGTCTCAGGCCAAAAAAAACGCGTCAAGGAAGGAGCGATCTGATTTCGCATTATTTCTACTCTTCCAACACTCCAGATATCATCAATCGTCTCCTATGAGAAACGAAACAGGAGTTTCAGTTATACGAGCCAGGTATTGTTGGCGTTATGAGTTTGCTGGGCGCATTCTAATTCATCATTTTCATTATTCATATCCCAACTAGTCTGCGAAAACTGACTATTTACACACTTTTGCACGACAAAAACAACTACGAACCTCAGTTCAATTTTTAGGCTTAATGTTCTTGCGAATTGAAGATCAGTGCCTGTGGTTGCATCCAAATCCAGCAAGAGCCCTCTTCCGCTTCGCGTCACTCAAGGGAATCGGAGGAGGCAGGAAGCTGCGACCAGACAAGTCAACGTCCTTCTTGGAGACCATGACTTCTCCATCACGCTTAGACTTGGCAATATTGGCGGAATAGATACTGTTCAACCAGTTGGCCAATCTGTAACCACCCTTGGCGATCTGCAGCTCGATGGTGGGAATGACGCTGTTGTAGTAGTCGGGATACAAATCACCCTGCTGCAACGCTGCTACACCATTGGGCATGACCACAGAACACACAAAAGCGTTGGCATCGCTGGCCCAAGCGGTGGCGGAGGTAACGGCATTGGAGATGTCGTCTCCCTGGATCCAGTTTGCGGCTACACTCTTGTAACTGCCGCTGTCGATCGAGGCAATGAGCTCGTTGGCCCAAGTCTGTGCGTCTGACAGCGTGGATCCGCCAACCAGCTTCTCGGGCATGTAAGTGTCCCAATCCGCGTGCAGGTTGTCGCTGCTGTAGCCGTCAAAAGTGACGGTGATGGTGTTGCCGCCTTTATCGAGAGCCTCGTCATGCAGGGACTGAGTGATGTCGCCAAGGAAGTGAACGAGGAACTTGAGAGCCTCAGCTGTGTTGGCCGCGCTCAGACGGCCGTCGCCTACACGCTGTGTGTAGTTTGCGATAGCAGAGACGGAGCAGCCGGTGGAGCCGCAGTCTCGCGCGTAGTCGACATTACAGCTAGTTGGAGGGCTGTCCTCGGCATCAATAAAGTGCAACGGAGCTGACCACTTGCCAGCGGTGGTGGTGCGATAGCTATCGGCCCAAGAGGCGATGTTGGCCAGGTAAGAGTCTGTGCTATCGTTCAAGACGCCCTTGGCCCAGGCTGCTGTAGTGTCATCTAGGTAGTTTTGGGCGATATAAGCGACAGTGGCATGGCCGAGAGAACCCCAGGCTTGAGCACCCTGGAGGGTGACCAGGGTAAGGAGGAAAGAACGAGAGTCGAACATTGTTTACCTCAAGCTCTGACTTCTAGGAAACGAATATGCCTGAGGGGTGCAATAGAAGGCAAGTTCCAACGCTGATCTTCGGGCGGACAACCTTTCCCAATTTATACAAAAATCTCTCCACTGGCTACAGCCAACAAAAACAAGACTTACCAAGGCTTTTGCTGGGGAATTCGAAACCTTTGGCAGACTGGCACGATGGTTGATAATGCTGTCGCATTGGCATCGATCCAAATAACCTTAACCCTGACGAAATGAGACCTGGCCACAAGCTTGTCCCCGAGTACCCAATCACAACACAATACTCCTGTACGGCAGTGTACACAAATCATGCAGATCAGATCGTTATCTCGCCTTTGACGAATTAGAGTCTCAAACAAGAGAGCCTAAAAGGCCTAAACATCCCACCCGTGCCGCGGATGTAACCGTTGAGCCCCAATGGGGCTCACGTGCAGAGATATACTGATAACATTCGATAAACCTGTGTTTATTCATGCAAACCTACTGTGTAATAGCCTTGCCAAGACGATCCCCAAATTTTGGTATAGTCGGAGGTCGCCGTCTCGGTAAACTCGCGATGGGAATAAAATCTCATCATACTAGGATGAGGTGCGGGTCCTTGAAGACTTAAGTCCCAAGGACATAGCATGTGATATCTCATCTATTTCATCGTCTTGACTGCTTGCGAATTGACGTGCTTTATTAGAAACCACCACAAAGGAATTCCAACCTCTCGCTTCTGTCGCAGAAGGAACGTGGACGAATATAACCTCGTCAGAATATACATCAAAATATTCCCGCTTTCCTTGGCTTGAGGTCCTATCATTATTCATGCCTAGCCACAACCCCACATAGGAGACTGACAATGATAATCGGACATGTCACTCCGGGAACTCAGTCTTGCATAATCGACCTTCTTGAATAGGGTCATCCCCGAACATATAGCATCCAAGCATTCGAGATTGGAGATGAATTTCCCCGGCGTCCTCCGCTCGTTGTATCTGATCATTTCCCAGATTCACATGCCCCTCAAAATCAAAGAATCATTGATTTGAAAGTCAAATAGAGTGCATTCGCTCATTTTGAAGCCTGAAAACTGACTCGTTGGGCTTCGTTATCTTCAGGAACGTTATAAACGTCCCCCAGGGTGAATTAATTCGACCTCAAAGCTTCTAGAAGAGACGCCTCGCCACCATAATCTGTGTCCACATTAATGAACCCCAATAAGGACATTATACCACTCCGGAACTTGATGTCAATAAGCAGATAACCCAGTCATTGTGAGATAGACATGCTTTCTGTTTGGCCGAGAATCATCAGATATGGAGTGAGCCACGCTCCTAGAAGCACGTCAATGTAACGGACACTTTTTGGTTTTTTCTTTTTAAAAATGGGCGGGAATAATTCTGGCTTATTTGAATGGCATGAGTGGCACAGACCGAGGATCGTGCTTTCTTATACTACTGACTTGGGGGGGACTCCAAGGTCCTCGCTTCTAGGCAGTTTACTAGCCTGGCCCTAGCTGTTTGACCCCAATCAGGGTTTCTACCATTTCCGTGCTCACCGGCAGTTCCGTCAACAGCTTCGATGTTTGGCATGCAGTACCTAGTCTACCGTCTATCTCACATACCGTATGACTTAGACACAATCTTGAATACTAAGGTGTCGGTCCCAACTACCTACAATCCTGCGCCTGTATGATACTACCAACTCGCAATAAATGACCCTGACCTTGAACAGCTGGCCACCAGGTTATTAAAGTAGGAATTGGTTATCTATCTCTAGCTAGCTGCGTACCAAATCTCTAGTACATACGTCTCAGTGATCGAAGATCAGTGGTGTACCAAGCCCTCAGTCTGCCAGGAAATGATATCACCGATACTTTGAGTTGAGCCACACATGTATTGATTTGTTAATGACTTAGGCGAACTCGAGATTGATATATGTTTTCTATATGACTCTCTCCTTACCGTCATTATCTCAATCTGTCCCCCCGAGACTGTGGGCCTTAGACTGCGTGATAAACGAGGACAATTTCGATGCAATGTCTTTATGTAGCAGGTGCATTCTGAATGTTGGTTTGGTTGCAAATAAATCTTCATGCAAACAACAATTCCCGACTTTCAAGAAATATGAACAAGAATACAAGCTTTTCTCAGGAGGAGACGTTCGCGATGGCATACCTCCTCGATTACCCTTTGCGGCAGCCGGCCGTTAATTGGTCAAATTTGCAAGCTAGAGCCACAGCTAAATATTTAGCTTCCACAGCCATCACGATTTGCAATCTCAACCACCAACGAACAATCAAAAATTTACGGATTACTACAGTGTTGATGGCTTGCTCCACAACTTTGCATAGCTGATACTGTCTTTTCATACTATGGATACGAAAATGGACGATACATATCACGATACCAAAAGACAAAAAACAAGTCCCCCGACCTCACCGACTTCCTGCACAGCCTGCCACAGTAAAAAGCGAAAATGTGACAGAAAGCTACCTGCCTGTGACCGGTGCTCCAAGTAAGCAATCATTCCTAATTATCGAGGGCAAATGGTGGCTGAACTTTTTTTTAGGAACCGGCAGCAATGCTGTTATGCCAATCTGCGTGTGATGGCAGCAAATAGTCCAAATTCACCTCGCATCTTGGACATTTGGCCGGAAAGTCCAGAACACTCTATCGCCAACCAAATACTATGGATTTTGGAAGAGAACTCAACCAACCCAACTCGTATCATGGAACGATATCTCCAGTATATTCATCACTGGTTACCGATAATTGACGTCCACAGAATTAGCAATCGCATAAAGAAGTGCCATCCGTTGGAAGTAGCAGACGCAGAGCCTGCCGGTCTTTTTTTATGCATTCACCTAGCCACGCAGCCATCATCAAATAAAGTTCGAGAACAGTCCCATATGCAAAGACTCTATACACAGGCGCAAAAGATCTTTTCTTCTTTACAGCTGACAAGGAGATTCTCCCTGTATACTATTCAATGCGGTGTATTGCTGGCAGTGTATCAAATTGGTGCTGGTCTGCTTTCAGATGCTTATATTACTTTATCGACTACGACAGGTTTGGCTCGTGTGGCTCGACTTCTAGATTGTCAACACAGGAGCCATGATAGGCAGGAGGCGAAAGTCGTTTGGTGGGCTATATACTTGCTAGATCGGTAAGCATTCTCCTGAGCGAGTATGTCTAAGACCAGTCTTCTTGACCATCGCAGAATCCTTGCGTTAGCTTCTTTACCAAACCATCTTCCTCTCCTGATGGAACAGCCACGAGACTTTGAAGATCTCCCAGCTATACATGCCTTACGACCTTTTGCGGAAAATGAGGAAGAGAATCAGCCATATGACTACTTGGTTGAAGAAATACAAGCTGCATACTTAGCCGGGCAGACTCTACGATACATGAATTCTATTGAAGAAAATCAAGAGTCGTATCTCCAAGATCTAGCCAGCCAGATAATGGCACGTCTTGGGGATATGTTTGAAAAGGCGCCGGGATCTTGGAGACCTTTCTGCAGCGCTATTGCTATACTCCTCATGTGAGTGACCCATTCCTTCTACTTGATCGTCCGTCTCTTGCTAACACGAGAAAGAACGGCGGTCGAACTCCAGTTTGCAAGGTTGAAGCACAAACCCAAAAACAAAGAGGCCACCGAGTCATGCCTACAAGCAATCTCAACACATTGCAAAATTACTATCGATATTGCAAGAAACTATCTCGAGGATCAAAACACAAACTTTACCAATGGAATAATTCCCATCACAGGCGTCATATCAGATCACCATACTTTAGTAGCCATGTTTCAACTGAGGGACCTAGGCCATGCAATTACAACAGATGATTTGGAGGGATTGCACGCTCTAGAAGGGTCATTAGAAAAGAAATGCAATCTATGGGGCCTTGCTGGTAGGTCATTTCAAAGCGGCTATCTGATACTTGGTCCGTCCAAGGACACTGACGTGAGATTTTAGATCAATACATGCAAGATCTGACCGGTTCGATCTTATTAGATGCGTCATTTCCTTCACAGACTCGTAAGAGATGTACAATAGGCCTTGAATAGAGACTAGAACGTTCTGAAGGAAGAACTCCTTTCAAACCTCACGGCTGGAAATGGTTAGCTTGAAAATAATCGGGGCGATTTTGTTATGGGGAGGAATGTCCGCTAGCGTCCGCTAGCGCAATATCTTCAACACCGCGCAAACTATACAGGAAAATATCCTTTACCGACCGAGGAGGCGAGAATATTCGTCATGTCGGAAACTTATTTGAAATATTCAGCTTGCTTATGTGCTCGTATTAGAAATCCAAGAGTTGGCGCGGAAATCCCCCGATGAGTCTTAGTCGTGTGTATCCTCGTCCATATATAAAAATCATGGGTTCCTGGTCACTTCAGGATTCAATTTTTGACCAGCAATACAAGAAAGAATCAATTGATCAATCAAGAAACTCTCTAAAGTATCATACAAAACCCCCGAAACAGATCTCAAAATGTCTGCGTATAAGAATGTTGCCCTGGTCGGAGTACGTTCTCTCTTCCCCATCACCAACCCTCAGGATCTTCACACTGACAGTATGCTGAATAGGCAGGTGGAAGTGTCGGCCAGTCAATTTTGAACGGACTACTCTCCTCTCCAACTGGCTTCAACGTCACGGCTCTTGTGCGCGAAGGGTCTACTTCTAAAATCGCCCAAGAAGGACATGCCGCTCTCCAAGTCGTCCGAGGCGACTTCGGCGACGACTCATTCCTCAAGAGCGCACTGGAGGGACAAGATGCGCTTGTTGTTGCCTTGGATGCAAACCCAGTAACTCTGGAACTGCAAAATAGATTGGTGGATGTTGCCGCCGCTGTCGGGGTTAAACGTGTGATTCCTACTGAATTCGGAAGTGTCAGTATTCCCCTTGGGATCCATCCAAAGGCTCCCAATTATTGATGGTATACAAATGCAGGATACAACAAATCCCAAGGTTCTCGAAGCAGTCCCCATTTTCCAAGGAAAAGTGGACGCGGTAAAGTACCTTCAGAGTGTCGCGTCTAAGAACCCTGCTACCAGCTGGACAGCTGTTATTAACGGCCCTTTCTTCGATTGGGTAAGGAATACAGAGACATTCTTTCACTACGACACAGTTGAATACGTTTACTAACAGCCGCTCTAGAGTACGGAACGGAATGCCTTCGGATTTGACCCCGAAAAGCGCACTGCAACATTGTACGACAACGGCACCGGCAAATTCGATTCTATAAATATGACTTCTCTGGGACTTATTGTGAGCAGCATTCTCTCCAGACCAGACAAATTTCAGAACAGATACGCCTACGTTTCGGAGTTCATTATCAGCCAGAACGAAATCTTCGAAGCATTGCTCAAGACAACCAAGACTACTCGTGAAGACTGGACTATTACGCATCGCACAACAGACGATTTGAGAAAAGAAGGGTTCGAGAAGATTGGAAATGGCAATTTCATTGGTGCATTGGATTTGATTTTTGCCGCTGTCTTCAAAGCCGGGATTGGATCGGACTTTTCTGCTACACACAAACTTGACAATGAGGCGGTTGGCTTGAAGCAGGCTGATTTGGCGGAGAGTACAAAAGCTGTTCTGGAGAGGAAGTGATCTGTACCTGAACAGCCTATATTGAACCCCATAGGAGACAGCAGAATTGGTAAAATGGCAGATTCGTGCCTAAAATGCAAGCAGCTCGATTATTATACTTATTACAGTTCTTAGTAACTTCTTGCTAGTCAAGATCATCACGTACAAATCCCGAGGATCTACTGCCTTGTATTACCATCCGTCGTTGTTGAGCCTGTCAAGGAGTTGGATGAAATGAGCTTGTGCGTTTAGAGTTTTCAGTTATGAACCATACTCAATAAGATCTTCAAAGTCCTAAATAACGTTATCCCAATAATGAGGTCTTCCAGTCTTCTGCGAGAAAATCATTTAAGGCTCTTAGATACCCAGTGGCCCTTAAACAGGTAGACTCTCCAGGGATGAAATATCGCATTGTAGTATCCCTCTTGACTTCAATTGATACAAAATCCGGGACAAAGGTTATACGCAAGGCGCCACCAACACGTGGAAAGTCAGCTATGCTGTCATTCCCCAGACTGCTCCGTAAGCTCCGTAAAAAGAAATGAGTTCCCTGACGATCGTCGCGGGTTTCTGTCTGTGCTCGGTCATCCCTTCCGTTCTGGAAAGGTCAAGTTTTTGAGGAGAAATATGGATCAGCAAACGGCTCAAATGCCGTGTTAGGATTTGGCGCTAAATGTTACTCTTTGCCATCTCAGGATATTTATTCCATCTCATAGAGAGGCTAAGAGAGCAAGCCGGTGGAAGACTACCGTTTGCTAGCAAGAGCTTTTATTAAGGACTATTTTCTTGAATGGTGATTGGCGAGATGATCAATTGTAATGGTCATAATTCTGGAAATAAGGTCAAACTTCAATAGTCATGTTAGTAAGAAATTAGTTGAAACTTGACCGCGAACAGGCACTGTCAGGCAAAACTTCCTACGCCGATCATGTGCCACTGACATTGTTTTTCTAGCAGATCTATCGAATCCTCGAACCATGCTTGAATTGCTATTTCTCCTTCTACCCATTGATCAAAAGCAACAAAGATGATGGCTTGTCCTGTTCTTGGAGAATCACTCCGTAGTTATCACATAAAAGCCCTCCATCAATCATCAAGCAGTCTCCATCTCCTAGTGGTTGAGAAGCTAGTTATGACGATAGCATGCAAAGTGATATTTAAACTACGTTTAGTACGGTAACAGGGGCTTATAATTCAGCCACAAAACTGACACCGACAGAGGCTGAGATCGACAGAGCAAACCCCAGACACCATAAAGCCTAACTTATTAGGCAAAGACTAATTCGCTTAGCTTTATAGCTGTGTTATTCCATTGGCATCACGCAAGCAGCAGTCATTTCAAGTCATCCTCTCTAATGTCGATCGATATGACTTCAAGTTGCCATTTGCCAATTTGAATTGGCGATCGTTAACTGTCAAACATGCTCAATCAGGCATCTACAACAGACGCTACAAGAAAATAGGGGCTAGGTCTACTCAGAAAAGACGCATATAAAGATGAAGTCAATCAACTGAGTCGAAATAATTCCTTCTTCTTTTCTTCTTCAACACAACTACAGTCTTTCATTCGCTCAATTTTTTCTAAAATCATTTGTCCAACTCAGTCATTCTTTTCAACCCAAATCTACCATCAAAATGAAGTTCACTGGAATTGCTGCTGCTTTCACCCTCGCCGGCGCCGTCAGTGCCGTTGCTATCCCTCGCGGAACCGTCACCACCTCCCTTGACTCTAGTCTGAACGAGCTTAACACTTTGCTAAACAGCGTTGAGCCTTCTCTTAGCAGCCTTGTGAACAATGTTGAGACCGACCTTGACCTCAACGCCTTGGAGGCTGACCTCTCCAAGATCAAGACTTTGATCACTGCCCTCGTCGGTGCGCCTGCTAAGCGCGAAATTGCTACTGAGGCCGTGGGATACGCCGTCAACACTGTTGGCTCTGTTGCTGCTCCTGCTGTCAATGGTAAGTCCTATCATCATTCAAATCCCTCCCAAAATTCTAGATTCTATCTGACAACCGGTTTTATAGAAGTCGGATCCTTGGCCCCCTTGGCCAAGCGCGATATCGTCTCTACCGCAGTTGGCGACCTCACCAGCCTCCTTTCCAACCCCGTCAGCACCGTCGAGAGCATTCTCCCATTGGCAAACAACCTTTGCAGCGGCATTGAGAGTAAGCCATTGCTACCAAATACCATGTATCGAGCTTCTATTGACATCACCCGCCAGGCAACGTCCCTCTGACCCAAACCGTTGGTGAACTCACTGCTCTTACCCAGGGAGTTGCTACATATGCCAAACTCCCCCTTTCACTCGTCCAGCTTCCTACCTCCAACTAAGACGGGGATACAATGGGCAATAGCCGGGTTGCATACGCTTGTGCATTGATTCGACCTTGAAGCGACAATTTACTCATCTGATACCTTTTCGTTCGATTTCTTGAAGAAGCGCAGGGTCGCATTTGATTTTGTGAGGAACTTGATGGGATGAGCACGATTCTTTGATACATTGACTTCTATTATGTCTATCACTACTTCGATAGTGCGGCATTGTTACACTTACATATTTTACATTTTTCTCAACTTTGAATGAGGGCCTTTAAGATAATACTAAAGTCTGATAATTCCTTACGTATATTATAATTCTCTTCTGCTCTAATGGGAAAGTTCTTAGTCCATTATAACAGACAAATAGATCCAACATGAGCCTCGGTAAAGCCTTGGATCTAAAGCCTAGTCACAACGCTGATATAAGCTACAGGATAACGGTTGACAAAAGTCTCGGTCTTTATTGCATATCACCTCATTATCAGTTATAAACAAGCGCAATGAGTAATACCGAGTTGATGTCCGTTATGGCGCCTCAGTCAGTCACGGCTGCTTCGGCCTCTGAAGACCGCGAAGGAGCATCACTACCACAGGATATAGAAAGCGGGCCAAGGAATCGCGGCCAAACAGAACAAGAACTTGCTCCCGTAGATGAAGGGCCTGCTGCTTGGAGACTACTTTTCGCCGCATATGATGTGACAGCAGGACCGATGATTTTTCGTCTGCTCAACTTTGGTAAAGGGATCGGAAATGTGCTTGCAGGACCTATTGGAGGGTCCGTTATCTCCAAATCAAGGTCAACTGGAGCTTCAACGTCGATGTCCTACCGTTGGAAAGTTGTCTTCACTGGAATGTGCATGTTCTCTAGTGTTTGTACCATTTATCTACGGTATCTTAACCGCCTTATAGCATTACTTGCCTATTAGGAGCAAGTCGAAACTGGCATCAACACGTGGCGAGCTATCTATTACTCAAACGATGATATGATCAAGAATGTTTAATTTGTATTGTCTTTCTGATTGACTTTCGTGAGAAGTGGATCTTTCTAAGTAACTTAAGGAATCAGTGTATTTTTCTTTATATATTTTGCATGCTCAGTGTATTTGACAACAAAAAAATCGAAGATGTCCATAGCCCATTTGTCTCCTCAAGGTGAGCCATTAGGATTACCTAAGGGCTTACTCAGGCCCAAGGGCCTCGGTAGTTATTAGACTGTTACATTCTGTTTATCCGGCTTCAGCGATTGGACAACTCCCCCGTAGTAAGAACAAAGAACAACAACAACTCGCATTACCAAAATAAATTGATTGGAGCATGAGTAAGACACTAGTCAGCATCAGGCAGTCATCTAGCTAGACCTTTAACGTTCTCCGACTTCACACTCATCTCCGACTCCAGTTTATCTCATTTGTCTTCTCCATTTGTTGCCTTCACACTTTTAACCTTGAGTATTTGCTTGATTCAACCCCAGAACGAATGATTTAAGCAGACCGAATGGGATATCAGCAAGAAAATTCCGAGGTTTTACCTCGCGGCAAAAAGTTCGCACATAGCAGAGTAGTCCTTGTCGCGTGTGTCATCGCGTTGGCTCTATTGTTCAATGTGCAGCAGTGGATATTTCCTGCTCAATTGAAGGAAAATGAGCTGACACGATCGCTTTTGGATGAGCCTTCTGAATTTGCATGGCATCATGTGAGTCTTACAAAAAGATCCATGCCGGACCATACTTTACTTTAGCTCTCGAAAGAGTATGGGGGAAACGCTTATGAGGTCGCTTTTCGTACTGACAATAGAAAATAGATCACACCCACGACAGATCTCAGGTATTACCCCTGCTTTGGAGGCTATCAATGTGCTCGTCTAGAGCTCCCAATGAATTGGAATCGGACGGACGGCGCTGGTGAAAAGATTGCTTTAGCTATCACCAAGCTCCCAGCTAGAGTTCCCATTACAGATAAGCGGTATGGGGGACCGGTTTTGATCAATCCAGGTATGTCGTTATGAAGCTAACTAAGTTCACTGAGAACTCTTTGAAACGTATAGGCTGACAGGTTATGTTCAGGCGGACCGGGAGGTTCGGGTGTAAACTTCCTGTTCAGACAAGGTCAACAAATCCAGACTATTATCGACTTTACCTCCGGTCAACCAGATCCTGATGGTGATCTCGGCAAGTACTTCGATATCATCGGGTTTGACCCTAGAGGTGTAAATAATACTACACCCACTTTGTCCTGCTATCCAGACGCCCAATCTCGATACGAGGCTAGATTGCAGGAAGAAGCAGAAGGCATTATCGGCAGCTCGGACAACGCAGTCCATCAAGCCTGGGCTCGAAACGAGGCTTTAGGTGTGGCATGTGCGAAGACAAAAACAGAATCAGAATGGGTGGGTAATTTTATGAATACATCGCCCGTTGTCTTAGATATGGTTGAGTACATTGAACGACATGGGGAGTGGCGCGAAGTCGAAACGGAAAGACTGCTATCCCAAAAGTCTCTTCACTTGGCCCCCAGTGACACAGTGGAAGCCGTCAGAAAAAGAAACACTTGGAAAAAAGGCGAAGAGAAACTTCTGTACTGGGGTTTCTCCTACGGAAGCATTCTCGGAATGACCTTTGCGGCGATGGAACCTCATAGGATCGGACGCGCCGCCATAGATGCTGTCTGCAATGCAACTGATTACTACACTGCTTCCTGGCTTTCGAACCTGCAAGATACCGATTCCATCATGGACAAGTTTTTCGAGTACTGCCACGAAGCGGGTCCAGAAGGGTGTCCATTTGCGATAGGTGAAACGTCAGGTGACCTCAAGGAAAAATTCGAAGACATACTCGCCACATTAAAAACCGATCCAATTGTGGTTTTTGGAGCTTCCGATCAAGTGCCGGATGTGGTCACTTACAGTGATCTCAACCGCCTGATAGCCAACACGATATATGCCCCATACCGAATGTTCGAGCTCCTAGCCAAAGTTCTTGCGGAGGTAGCACAGGGTAACGGAACATCATTATTGGAGTTGAAACGACAAGGCCATAAGAACTGGTCACCGTCTTCTACCTGTAAGGAAGACGCTAGTGGAAAAGACTGCTACTCCTTTAACGAAGAGGTATCCATTGGGATTGCTGGTACAGATGTGGTCACCGTCAAGAATACCAGCAAAGCTTCTTTTTTAGAGTATCGGAAAACACTCAATAATCAAAGCAAGATCTTTGGGGACATGTGGTCCAATATTCCACTCAAATACCTAGGATTCAAGGAGAGACCGGCATGGCGATTTGACGGTTAGTCTTGTCCCAGCTCACCGAAACTAAGCTAACTCGTCAATCTTGTTATCAGGTGAGATTGCTGGTGAGACGGCGCATCCGTTGTTGTTCATCGGAAACACTCGGGACCCGGTGACACCTCTTAGCAAGTGAGTTTCCTGGATACGGAAAGAAACGTACGTACTTCCGAAGGATCCGATGAGGCTGACTAGATGTACTTCTATCTATAGTGCCCATTTGATGTCCGGCTTTTTCCCGAATTCAACTGTCCTTGAGCAACGTTCTGAAGGTGTAAGTCAATCACCCTTGCTTTTCTCCTTCAAGAAGAAGGAGACCCAAAAATCTAGCTGACCAAAATATCACAGCATGGTTCAATTAGCGCACCCTCTCTATGCACGGCCAAAAATGTTCGGAAATATTTCCAAACTGGAGAGCTGCCGAGTACAGGCACGGTATGCGAAGTAGATGAACTCCCATTTCACGTTGGTGAGAGCAAATACCAGCATCAATCACTACTATCTGTGGACGACAGTATATTGAGTGAAACTGTATATACACTTAGCAAAGAGCCGAGTGTATACAAGCCATGGTTTTAGTGTATGAATGAAATGTTTCCCGGGGATCAAACTGTCATTACCGATTCACATCTCCACTCAGCATTATATTTCGTCAACCACAAAAAATATGAACGTGATCTTGCAGAATTTTACGCACCACATAGCCCTAGTCTGTGACTGGAATCGCTTCCAGAATTACGGCTTTTCATCTCACTCAATGCACATTGGCAAAATAAGACTGATAGTTATGTAGTCGGCTTACTTTGCCGAATCGGATGTGAACTAGGGTATCTGTTGATCGCATTTCGGGTTTGGCTAAACCCGGTACGAGAATTCTTTTCTTGACAATCAAAGACTCAAAAGGACAGGAGCATTGATTAAACGAAAATGAATATGTTCTTATCTCATTTGAGCTCGCCGAAAGTCTCGTTCTTGTCGTAAAATTCGGTGAAGACAGAAATGTTTGGATAAATTCTCATTGAAATCGGATTTGTTCTTTGACAGAGACGATAACCATAATTCAGGTTTGCCAGCCTTTGCACCGAAGACGAAAAGTATCTGTGACAACACGTCCCATGTAATTCCAGTTCCTTGAAAATGAAAGCTTTTCGCCGTTTACAGGTGAGGAACAGCAGGTTGTATGACTTTGATGGGAATGATTAGCTGATTGCTTTCTTCTAAGACCAGGCATTATCAGAGCAAAAGGACTTCCATCGTGACTGCATCTATTGTTACCAAAGGGACGCCTCAAGCTTATAATATTGGTCCTATTCATGAGATGCGAACTGTTATTCGCGGACCAAGTAAAGATCCTGCCCTCCTGCATCGATCACTAGCAGAACTACCGCATACAGTAACCCATGCACATGGGAGCTATCTGTTTCTCGACGATGGCCGAAAGATTCTCGATGCGTGTGGTGGAGCGGCAGTCGCTATCTTGGGCCATGGAAATTCCGAAGTGATAGCAGCAACAATTGCTCAAATGCAGAAAGTGAGCTATATCCACACCGCTTCATATACAACGGAACCGGCTGAGGATCTTGCACAATTACTTGTCAATATGGGAGGCGGTGCACACAAAATCGAAAAGGTGTATCTGGTTGGTAGTGGAAGCGAAGCAAATGAAGCAGCACTTAAAGTCGCCAGGCAATACTTTGTGGAAAAGGGGGAGCCTCAAAGACGTCATTTTGTCGCAAGGAGACAAACCTACCATGGTAATACGATGGGAGCCATGATGGTATCGTCTAATCTACCCCGAAAAACGCCTTATATGGGTATTCTGCCTTCAAATGTGTCGTTCGTGAGCCCGGCCTATTCATATCAGTATCAAAAGAAAGACGAGACCGAGGAACAATACGTGGAAAGATTAGTTTCGGAGCTTCGACAGGAGTTCCTCCGCATCGGCCCTGAAAAGATAAAATCGTACATGTGAGCAATCCATGTCGCTTGAGAGTGGATGCTTTCTTACTACAGGCTTCTCAGAGCGGAACCAGTTGTTGGTGCAACGTCCGGCTGCGTTTCAGCTCCAAGAGGATATTTCCGTGGCGTCAGAGACTTGTGCGACGAATATGAAATTCTACTTCACCTTGACGAGATAATGTGTGGTGTCGGACGCACTGGAACATATTTTGCGTTCGAGCAAGAAGGAATTCAACCAGACATAGTGACTATCGGAAAGGGCCTTGGAGGTGGCTACGTTCCTATATCAGCGATGCTACTCGGAAGCAAAGTTGTTGATGTATTGAGACAAGGCACATCGGCATTCAATCACGGCCAGACCTTTCAAGCCCATCCAGTAGCATGCGCAGCTGCGTTGGCTGTACAGAAGGATTGTGAAGCGGGACCAAGTTGTAGAGCGCTGCGCCGAGAGTGGTAAAAGGCTTGCAAATTTGCTGCAAGAAAATTTTACCGATTGCAAGTATGTCGGTGATATACGTGGAAGAGGACTCTTTTGGGCCCTGGAGTTTGTGGATACCGAAGTAACAGAGTTAGTTCCCTTTCGGAAGGATGTTGCATTTAGTGGAAGACTTTCGAAGGCAGCTTTTGATCTTGGGCTAGCAGTTTACCCAGGTGCAGGGACCATTGTTGGAGTGAACAGTTATCATGTATTGATAGCTCCACCTCTCACGGTCACCGACGGCGAGCTATGCCTGATAGTATCGACCTTGAAAAGAGCATACGATGCCACCGTAAAAAGTATGGGTATGTGAAAGGGCCAATGTTTCTGGAGTTTAAAACATGACTGAACAATATATTCAAGGGTATCTTGGTAGTCTTCAAGTATAAGATTTCACGTCTACTTAGAACGAAATTAGATCCTTCAGCTTTGTAATAGTACCGATATGCCAGTCCCGTGTTGATACACGACATTTTATCATAGCTACGTGTGAATTTGGCTCGCAAAGCGCGTCACGACTACTACGTAGACTATTTGGGAGGGAAATTGGAGATCAACGAGATAAAGCACGGAAAATTCACATTCCAGATCTATTGATAGGTGCTACCATCCTCTAAATCAAATGAGTACTCGTAGGAACTTCCTTCGACGCCAAATGCAGCCAACTGAGTATCACCCCACAGAGACCATACTTCATTCCAGTCAGGTATAACCTGCGAGACTTGGAAGGGGGCATCGTTCAGGCTGCGTGGTTGTGATGCTTGTTGCAAACTTATAGCCGCTTGATGATCCTCGGACCCGTGATGAACTGGCGTAAGATTCTCATAGCGTCCAAGTATTGCATTCTCGTCACTAGTTCCAGGCGAGGCCCCGGTACAATCATGGATAGATGTCTCAAGGTGTCTGAAGTCCGCCCGTGTCTTAGGTACCCGCGTACCTAGACCGATCGGCGCTAGCTCGTTGGTATAAATCTTGGATGCGTTTGATAGCTGCCCACCAACCAGCTCCCATGGGCCAGCGGGATTGAAAATCGCCCAGATAAGCCAAGTCCATGTCAGAGTCCTTCTCTCGCCCTCTGCTGCGCCCGAGGTTCATTTGTGGGAAACATGTGACATAGATGTTCATTGTTGCCGCAGAGAAGGCACAGAAACCGGCAAAGGGAGTAAGGAGAGGGGCGCCCTCTCTTTTAAATTCACTGAGTAGTGCCGTAATATTGGAGGACGCCGAGAACAACTCATCTGCTCTATCTTCCCACCACCCCGAGGGCGCTGGCACTTCAAGAAGGGGAGGGTCAACTGTACCAGAGGGTCGGGAGTTCAGAGCGGGCAAGAATGAAACGGACTCTCGGCACAAAAAAAGTATGCTGAGTAGACGCTGTTAATCCAGTATTCTATCTCGAAAGAATCGATGATTTCTTACCTCACATGATAGATGAGGTTGATATAAGCAAAAGCTTCTCCGTTCCCCCCTCGTAACGAGACGTGTCCGTCCACACTAGCATCGGGGAACCGAATACGGCTCCCATACTTCTGTCTCCAAAGTTGGAGTCTTTAATAGTTTATTCGCCAGCTTGATCGTGTGGACCACGGCATTTCCTTTGAAATCACAACATCTGGTTGACGCCTTCCGCCGCTGACGACCCATTTCAAGATATCAGACCAGATATCGATACCCTGTACAAGCAGGGTGAAATAGCCGTCAATGTCCTCCGCAATCAAACTAGGAGAATGACCAAAACTCATTTCTGAAAATGATTGATCCCAGATGTACCGAATGCAAAGTCCGAGTCGAGCGAAGGCCAATGTGTATCTATCGAAGCGAGTGGTAGTGCCGGCGGCTGAGGTTTGCCACAGAAAACAAGCCGATCGAGAACAAAACAGCTCCAGAAAGTACGATTATTTATAGCTTGTTGGAGCTCCGTTGTTTTTTCTGGATCAGTTATTGATCCTATGAGCTGCATCAATCTAATTGCCATTCCACTGTATATCCATGCTCGATATGGCTTTCCATTGCCCCACTCGTATATGCCAGGACGATCAGCGCCTGTACTCGGTATATATCTGCAGCTTCATCCATTGAAGTTAATTGCTTCGCGAGTGCGGCATACTCATCCGTTTTTGTGTCAGGCTCGATTATAGGAAGCATGACCGCGATCAGTGCAGCATATAAAGCAGTTGCTCGGCCATACCTTTCCTGGCTCTGAGCCGGTGGCGTTCTTGAAATTTCATTGTCAGTTCGGATGACCTGAGAAATTTCCTGAAAGTTGACATATGTAGGAATGGGATCTCTGGGAACTTTTTCACTAAAGACATTGCCGGCCCGAAGAACAAGTTCAGGGTCAAGGAGACAATCTTCAAGCGGGTTATGCGATGGCAAATGGTTATTGCGTTCGCATGCTGTCGAAGTCACATCTGGCAGAGATGAGTGTAAGTCTAGTTTCTGGCGTTGTGGTCGAGGAGTGTCCGTCGATGCATCCGGCAATGTCTGCAAATACCTCAGTGTGCATTAGACGACCTTGGAAATGCAACAAATCTACCGATCTCTTCTTCCCTGTCAAAGCTGGTAGCGATAGCACACAATTATTAGATGCCTCAGCGCCTGCCTTTGCGCATCCGCGGCAAGGAGGGGTTCCTGAGTGTTTGCATTTGACCTTGTATCGCCTGTTAGACGCTTGGGTTAGTTGCCGGCTATGGAATTTCGGCTTCAACAAGAAAGACTTACCTGCATCGGGCACAAGCAATAGTTGTTCTGACCATAATAATATATCAAATTAGCCTGAAAATTGGAATATATCAATCCAAAATTTGCCTTACCATCCGTTGTCGAGGTTCAAATCGACTATGCTGCCGGATCTTGGGTGGCACACGCGAGCATAGCCGACAGCCCGATGTCGATTGTGTGAAACCCTCTATCTTTACCCACTCAAACCCTAATCAATGTTATCACGATTCATGACTCCCATCGATCAGAGACAAACGAACATCTCACTCTTGAAAGCAATCGCAACCTTTTGAAGATGGTCTCGGGCAGAATTACCGGCAACATCGCGAAGCGTGGACATGCCAGGGTTTTGTATGCTATATTTTATAGATTTCCGCGGCCGTAAGAAGTGGCTAGCTACCTTGGCACCCGTAAAATTTGGCATTCTCATAATAAGGACTGAGGTCGAGATCTGGTTTCACTGGCGGCATTCGTGATGGGTTTAATTCTCGGAAATGCGTGTATGAGAGCGGCGGCGTGATTATTTGCATCAAATCTGGATATTAACACGAGGAACTTTCGAAAATAGGATTCACATATAAATTCAATCTTAGGCTTATAAAAGAAGACTATAAGCATATGTTTACGCAATTCAAGCCATTCCTCGGCTCTTCAAAGTCGAAACCGAGCCAAACAAAGGACCTCATGGGTCTGGAATACGGTTTCAGGGGACATTATCGTATGACCAGCTTTCGGCAGTGTTGTCGTAGCGCAATTGATATACTTCGGATGGAATGCTAATTTACCCTGTTATAAGAGATTGAAGGACTTGACATACGGTGCCCCAAAATCAATATCCGCAGCTGCGATCTTTAGAAATATTGACCACTTACCAAGTTAGTTACCGACGATCCTTTACCCCTCATAAGTCGTCGGTTCCTCGAATTTGTGAGGTGGAAAATTATGCATAAATTAGCCAGCCGCCCTCTATTGTGGAGTCAGCCTCTGTTCCCCAGATACAGATGTTACCCTGAAGACCTCCAGGCATACGCACGGGAAAGACCGCGGAGTTTCGGCCTGCATAAATCGGGTCCAAGAAATGACATTCCATCTCGATGAGCATATTGAACGCCCATCAAAAGGTCCGCCGGTCCGGAAATTCATCAGAACTAGCAGATCATGAAGATTTCAATCGCGTCAGATCCCTCGTGCCCAGTTGAGCTGTTTTCAAGGTTAAAGACCATTGATTTCCATCCCTCACCAAAGCACTTTTTGAAGCCATACTTTTCACAAACTGCTCATCATGAAATCATACTTGACTGTATTGACTCTCGCAGGCATTGCCACTGCACAGGTTTCCGCATGGGGACAATGCGGAGGCATAGGTTATACAGACCCAACCATATGTGCTCCAGGATACTCGTGTGTATTTGTCAATGAATGGTACTCTCAGTGCCAGCCTGGCGGTGGAACAGGATCTTCGTCAACTTCCACTTCACCATCGGCTTCAACATCGACTTCAAGGCCAATTTCGACCGGAAGCCCAGCTGTGATTCGATATCTCGGCCGTGTCAACCCCGCAACCAACGAGTTGACATGGCCAGGAACTGGATTGTCCTTTACCTTTACGGGAACTTCGGCCATCATTGAATTCGACGAAGTCAGTGGCACCAACAGCGTTGAATTGATAATAGACGGTGGCGAGCCGACTGTCATTTCAAATGTTAATGTAACCTCCATCTCCACGCCTACCGGATTGGCCCAAGGCAGTCATACTGTCGAATTACGCAAACGTTCGGAGACCCTGTTTGGCACGTTATTTGTTGGTAACGTCACCACAGATGGTACTTCCAGTGCGGAATCAACCCCGGTGCGTACGATTGAGTTTATCGGCGACTCAATTACCGTTGGCTACGGGCTGGATGGCACTTTACCATGCACCAACACTGCCGCTCTTGAAGATAACCCCAAGACGTATGCTGCCTTAGCAGCCAACGCGCTTGGTGCAGACTATAGTATTGTGGCTTGGAGTGGCATAGGTCTTACACGAAACTACGTCTCCACAACTGTTGACACCAGCCCTATTATGCCAGAGCGCTATACCCGCTACGGGGCGAATGATGCTGATAACAGTTACACTTTCCCGGCAGACTGGAGGCCTGACGCCGTTGTCATTAATCTCGGTACTAATGACTTCAGCTACCAGGCGTACGATTCATCCGGACAAGCGTACAATGCCCGTGATCCCTTGAACGCTACCACTTACACAGAGGCCATGGTCAGCTTTGTCCAAAGCATCCAGAAACACTATACAACTGCTCAATTCTTCCTAATGACCTCCCCGATGCTCAGTGACTACTACCCCACGACAGCGGACGCTCAGCATACCACCATGTCTAATGCTCTGCAGGCTGCCATTACGCAGATTGGAGCAAATGCCCATCTCGTTGACTGGCCTACTCAAGGTTCTGATGTTGGTTGTGATTATCACCCCAACGCAGCCACGCACGCAGCTGAAGCGACAGTCTTGGCTTCGGCTATAAGTACTGTACTTGGTTGGTAGTACGTTAAATTCGACCTCAGATCATGAGATGTTTGCGGGGTGCTATGTACATACATCTGATGTTCCGGGCTAGTCCCCAGATGTCGCCTTTATGCATGAAAGCACTGAGAAGAACAAAAAATAAACAATTTAACAACATAACAGGGTCGCTGTATGACAAATCTGCCAGATCACATATATAGAGCATAACGTCGAAGGCTTTGGCCTATCAGAGCACTCAGCAACAGTAAACATAAAGTCCGTAGCTCATGAGATATACATATGATCAAGCATAGTAGCAAACTTGACATGGGTCACCATCAGAGAAATTTCCTCGACACGCGCAGAGACGAGCCTCTTGCAAGGAGTATCAGCAGCTGAGATGCCTGGTGATGTCGAGAAAGGGATCGTTGTGACTACTGTGGAGAGCAATGAGGAAGTTCTGAGTGTATAGACGTATCTAACCGAATTCATGCCATCAATAATGTAACCTCAGGTACTGCAACGTAGCTAACTCTAAATATGCAATATCACTTGATCTAGATTTGGAAGACAATCAATGTGTAGCGAAAATCTCCAATGAATGCGACTTTGACAGGTGTGAATTGTTTCGAATCAACTATATCAACTATGTAAAATCGGGGGTAGGTTTTAGCCTCAAATACGTATTTGTATTTCTACCGAGGTCATGAAAATATGTATATCTAGATGCGTAACAGTTACACACTGCCGTAACAATTCTGAATAAACAATATGTACATTGATCAAAACATGATGGTAATTAATGCAATATTGACGGGCGCCTGAGATAAAGTACGAAAAGAGCAATTGGTTGATATGCTCTGACTTGGATTCGGTCAAAGTCGGATCCACAAAGTTCAAACTTCTAAGATAATAAGTGTTTATGCGTAATCGGTCCTTAAGGTCGTGCTCGCCAAAGAGCTGGCGGTAAACAGTTTTGTAAGTAGTTTCGTCTGCTCAATCAGACGGTGGTAGCAGAACGCTTTCCACAAACGTCTGATTTTGAAGCTGATCGAAAAGATGAAACGTTGCAATCTGACAACATGTCGAGGTTGTCTTATCTCTGCGGGTTATGATATCCGGCGTCCGGAATCGAGCCTTGCACCTCATATAACGGGGTGTTTGTCTCCAACTCGTGCTGAGTTGCTGTAGGGGACTGAGGCTGGGTTGGTGGAGGCACATATTGAGCTGGCGGACCATATTGGGATAGGGTTGAATATTGAGTTGTTGGCGAAGCTGGATATTGGGTGGGCGAGGTCGACGAATATTGACTTGGTGGAGGCACATACTGAGCTTCACCGGGTTTCTGGGTATACTGAGGTGGCGCTTGGGTCATAGTTGGAGCCGGCGGTGCTGGTTGTGGTTCTGGGGTTCGCTTACGACGACGACCGAAGAAGAAACCTAGTCCGACAGCGATGGCAATAACGGCGACAACACCGACAGCTATTCCGGCAATTGCTCCTCCAGAGAGGCCTGAACTAGAGCTAGCAACGGCCGAGGTTGTGGCACTGGTAGTGGCTGCTAGGGCTGTTGTCGCGCTGGTAGTAGTGATCGTTGATGAAGCTGAGGTTGAAAGAGTGCTGTCTGATGATTCTGTTGAAGATGTCGCAGATATAGTGGATGCATCAGCGGTCGCTGGTGCGGTTGCAAGAGAGCCTGTGACCGTGGTTGTTGCTAATAAAGCACATGTGCCATCAGCTGCGCAATAGTATCCGGGATCACAGTAGAATTCATCAGAGCAGCACTGGCCACCGTTAGGATAACAATGGCTGACACCACAGCAATTCCAGCCGGACGGACATGTACCTGATGCGCAGCACGTTCCGCCAGGCGATGCACACCAACTGCTAGTCACACAGCATCTATCTCCAGCTGGGCAGCATTCTCCAGGTTTGTTGGAGCATGCGACCCAGGATGAGTTGGTGCAAGTCGATTGTCTTGCGATCAGGTTGATGCCATCGAACCTAGCTGAGAGATCATATGGAAGAGTACCTGTGTTGTTTGCAAATGCAATTTTCTGCGGCACGGATGCCGGTAGGTCTGCCATGATGGGATGAACGTCTTTTCTAGTTTTCTTCCCTGTCTGAGATCGAGTTTAAGGGCAGAAATCAGAGACACAAACGTCGACGAGACCTTCGTCGAAATTCCGAAAAGGCCCAGCAGAGCTCTCCTGGACTGCGGCCATCACTTCGTATTTATTAGGGTCGCTGAACAAGAGCTATGGATCCTCCTTCAAATTTCCAATCAGCTCGCAAAGTATCCGAGTCCCAAGTGCACTTGGCATGGGGCTTGGAGGCTGAATGTTTACCATAACTCTTTAGGGCTAGGAGTGTGATTTTATTCTTGCGATTCTATTTGTCACAGGTAATCGGAGTATGGCTCGATTTGCGACACCAAGCCGTTTACGTACTAGACTAGGTAATTGACTGTAATGAATCTAGTGGTTAGCTTGAGACTTGTGCGTGGGAAGTTGGGAACACTGACTTCGTATTGGATGCGAACAATAGAATTGCTGGAACAATGAACCTAATTAAAGGATTAGCAACTTGGCGCGTTGCCATCACATAACCTTTTCATTTAACTTAGAGCACAGCCACGAGCCCATGATGCTGCACGAAACTGCTCATGAGATCATGCTGCACTTTGTAGAGCGCAGGGTGCATGGCAGGGAGCACAACGCAGAATCATGTTTGGATGGCGGTCAATTGAAAGCTGCTTCATCTATCGTTGGGCCGTGAAACAAAAACTACACGAGCAGTTGCAAAGTCCACAATTCGCCAAGACTCCCAAGAGAATTTATACGAGTCGCAAGTGGGCCGCTGGCACAACTGTATTCATTCAGAAGCGCTTTGAATTGTTCTTAATCCTTTTGATAGACTCCAGATTTTGCCAGATATCTTTGCTTCAAAGTCTCTACGCCCACATCCACAGAGATCATACGAGGGCTTGTTAACGAAGCATACTCTGGCACGAACATCGATCCGAGTTCCTGACTCCGGAGCTAGTACATACAATGTAGCTTTGTTTTACTTCAACACGGACTGAGCACAGACGGAAACCTATTGAAGTTCCTCGGAGTCTCCAAACTATGCTCGATTTGGATATAATACGCGATTGAGCCGCTCGATCTACGTTCACATCTCGTGCCAGCGCAGCAATGTCTTATTTCTTAATGCGCTCTTTTCGTCCTTTGAAAGATGCAGAATTGGTCAAATTCTTGTACAACTCAAAACGATTTTGCTATGCCTCAAGAGCACAATTCCGGCAGAACTAACGCACCAGATATAGCTGACCCACGCTGTCGGGGATCAAGCATTGAGGCTCAAGCTATATCCGCGACCCTGCCAAAGACAAACAAGCATTAATATGGTCATTAAGATAAAAATAGGCTAGGCAGTAGGGGCTGGGAATTTAAGGATCATAAGCCCCAAGCAGATTCATATTGGGACAACATAGTCATCGAGAAGCGGATTTGAGGCAATCGAAATATGCTCTTTTCAGCCCTGTGTGTTTTAATCTTCATCAAGAGGACATGAAACTTCAAGTAAAAATAATTCTGCCCACATACTGTATGAGCCATGGTAGAATGCGTTGGGATGGGCGCCAACGGCAGTCGGTGTGGGCAGAGCCTAGACTCTAGCGACCATTGCCCCTAATAAACGGGCCTCCGGATCGGTCTAAGGATTGGAACCCTTTGCTACGCCCCTATCCGCCCATAATGGACACTCGGGTGCCCCCTAAATAATATTCGATGCCACCATTATTATCATTTTCAGTATAAAGCGAAACCAATTGATTGAATTCGTACAGGTTAACGATAATATACACATCTCACATATTCAAGGGTTCAAAAAGCTTTTTGGGATGGGCGTGTATGGAGCAATTGGGGATCCCACAAACCCTGCTCGCTTGGCTACTTCGCGAGTTGACTATGTACAATCCCTCGCCTTTGCTTGAAATTATTATTTCAATTGCTTCGTAAGCGTTATCAGTATTATAAACCTATTTAAACAGTCTTTGGGTCTCTGGTCATGACATACTCACCCGCAATCCGCAAAGAGTAGCTGACTTCCTATTCGGGAACCTGCCTCATTAGGAAATTTCCCTGCGGGCACTCTCGAACATCCATGCCATCTCCCAACGTGGCCGGTTAATCACCTATCCTGTCAATATCTCACTGCATACTAATATGGAAGTTATTAGCCTAAATAACACCAATAACGAGACAGAATCAAGCATGAGGACGATCAGCTCCCAACAGCTAGCTTGTACCACACAAAAGTCTTCGAATCAGCAGGTCCTTGTAACAACGCATAACGTGGGGAGACGGATACGTATCGTCATAGGACAAGACGACAATTCGATGTATACCCCGCAGCTCCGTGTAATTGTACATAAAGGGATTGTTTCTTGTTTACTGCTGGGATGGCTTATAAGTTCGGATGATAATTCAACTTTGAATTCTCAGCTCGAAGAGAACATTGTCGAATCTATCTTAATCTCAGAGCTTAGACATATTTGCTCGGCAGCCAAATGAAATATAGGCAATCAAGATGCTTTCGCAGGATACTCAAAAAAATCGCCTCGTCTACAAATATGACTTTGAAAAAGTCTTCATCGAGCCATGGGGCCCCAACGCCCTCCGTGTCCGCGCAACACATCAGTCTCAACTCCCTTCCGACCAAGATTGGGCTCTAAGCCCTTCACCAGACTTATCATCAACCAAGGCCACAATCAAGATCGAACCCGACTCAACCGGCGGAACAATCACCAACGGCAAAATAACCGCCAACATCTCTCCACGCGGCAAAATCATCATCAAAAACACCGAAACGGGCCAATTGCTTCTGGAAGAGTACATGCGCAACCGCAACGATCAACTCGACCCCAAATGCTCTGCCCTCCTCGTTGAAGCGCGCGAGTTCAAGCCACATGCCGGTCGAGATGATTATCACTTGACCATGCGACTCGAAAGCATCGATCGGAACGAGAAAATCTACGGCATGGGTCAATATCAGCAACCATACCTCGACTTGAAAGGTCTTGACTTGGAACTCGCTCAACGCAATTCGCAGGCCTCTGTCCCGTTTGCCGTGTCATCGCTTGGGTATGGCTTATTGTGGAATAATCCCGGTATCGGCCGAGCTGTACTGGGTAAGAATATCATGTCATTCGAGGCATATTCAACGCGAGTGTTGGACTACTGGATTGTCGCCGGTGATTCACCCAAGGAGATTGTCGAGGCGTATGCGGATGTCACCGGGAAGGTTCCGATGATGCCTGAGTATGGACTCGGTTTCTGGCAGTGTAAATTGCGATATCAGACTCAAGAGGAGTTGTTGACTGTTGCACGGGAGTATCGAAGACGGAAATTGCCAATTGATTTGATCGTGATTGATTTCTTTCATTGGCCGCTGCAGGGAGAATGGAAGTTTGATCCTGTGTATTGGCCTGATCCAGGTATGTCTCCTACGCCCCTATCAAGGCCCCCTCTAATGGTTCGCAGATGCAATGATCAAGGAACTCAATGACCTCAAAATTGAGCTCATGGTCTCAATCTGGCCCACAGTCGATATCAGATCAGAAAACTACGAAGAAATGCTCGAAAAGGGCTATCTCATCCGTATGGACCGCGGTATCCGAACTGCCATGAATTTCCAAGGCGAAACCGTACATTTTGACGCCACCAACCCGGACTCCCGAAAATACGTCTGGGAAAAAGCGCACAAAAACTACTATTCCAAGGGCATCAAAGTGTTCTGGCTCGACGAAGCGGAGCCAGAATACTCAGCCTACGATTTTGATAACTATAGATACCATCTTGGCTCAAACGTCACGATTGGCAATATCTATCCGCGAGAATACGCAAGAGCATTCTACGAGGGCCAGAAAGAAGCCGGACAGGAAAACATCGTCAACCTCCTTCGATGCGCCTGGGCCGGATCTCAGAAATATGGCGCTCTGGTCTGGAGCGGGGATATAGCTTCCAGTTGGGAATCGCTACGCTGCCAATTAGCGGCGGGCCTCAACATGGGTATGGCGGGTATACCATGGTGGACGACAGATATCGGCGGTTTCCACGGCGGAGATCCTACCAAGGAGTCGTTCCGGGAGTTGCTGGTGCGTTGGTTTCAATGGGGCGCGTTTTGTCCTGTTATGAGACTTCATGGGGATCGCGAACCAAAGCAACCGCAGCATGGAACGACGGGTGGTGCGACGTGCTTGTCGGGTGCAGAAAATGAGGTTTGGTCTTATGGGGAGGATGTTTATGCTATATGCGAAAAGTACCTGACTATTCGTGAACAACTGCGCGATTACACGAGGGGGCTCATGAAAGAAGCCCACGAAAAGGGCACGCCAGTTATTAGACCGTTATTCATCGAGTTTCCAAAAGACAAGAACGCTTGGGCGGTAGAGGATCAGTACATGTATGGTTCAAAGTATCTCTGCGCACCGATATTGTATCCGGGTCAAAAGAAACGGTCCGTTTATCTTCCCGATGGAAAATGGACTTTCTACAAGGATGGTTCAATTGCGGGTGATAATGGTGAGCAGTTTACTGGAGGGCAAACGGTAGAAGTCGACTGTCCGATTGAAATCATGCCTGTGTTTGTGCGAGATTAGACTCTTAGGGGCGTTTCAACTGGTAGATCATGGATTGGAGGTTTCAGACTCGAAGGGGTATTATAGATTGGTTAAAAATCTAATGATTAGGTAGAGGCAATGCAAATGACTGTTTCGAGATTTACGCGAGAATGTGTCCTGAATATATCGTCCAGATTTGATGAGACTTTAGAAGCCGAATTCTATAATCAAAGACCTTGCTATGTACATGAACTAGATGCAAGTCATAGAAACGTGAAATTCTGCGAAGGATATCCCGAGATTGTATCTTGATTTTGGCTAGAATTCGACTTTGAACAGCTTGCTGTTGCGAATACGCTCCCCGTATTTATAGAAAAGTAACGGTATTGGAGCCAATGCTAATGCAATGAATCCAAGCAAGGAATTGCCCCATCCTAGTCCTAGTGTCTGATACATTTTCCCACCTGCCAGTGGCAGGAGCGCACCAAGAAGCGAACGGAGCAAGGTGTAAGCAGCCATGGCGGAGGCTGCGTATATCGTGTAAGCGTCGACGAGATACGTCGATGTAGCCATCTGCGATTAAGGATTAGACAATGGATGACAAATATCAAATAAAACATAGAAGAACCTACAAAAGCGATGATCATCCCAATCCCAAGGAACGCAGTCCCTATAATGGGCAATATCCAAGCATCCTTCTTCTCTGCAGTCCAACCATACCAAAACAGAGCCACTGGGATTAACCACGACCCGACAAACATTGGGGGTAAACGATACTCTGGTTTTGGCAATCCGCCGTTGGATGTAGTCAAACGTTGATGCAGACGGTCTGAAATGGCGCCGAGGACGAAAAGACCAATGAATGAACCTACGCCGACACCCAGGTATGCCAGACCGACGGATCCCTGGGAGAAATTATACTGAGTCTCGAAGACGACGGTCATGGTGGTGAAGAGTAGATATAGATATCCGTAGATGACTGCGGTGTATAGCGATAGGAGAAAAACGATGGGCGACAAGAAGAGCATCTTTGTCGGACGGACGATGGAGAACAAAAATAGCTCTTTGGGTGATCTTCCTGTATCGAGCACTGAACGCAGATTGGGGTTTCCGGTCTCTTTTCGTAGTCTTTTAGCCTTACGGTCAAGTAGGGTATAGGCATATGATTCGCGTAATGTGAACAGAGATGAAACGGTTACAGCACCACCCTGGTCATTTATAAGCATGGGCTGTATAACCGCTTTTGGTGTTAGGATGAACAGTTACCGCTATGGCCAAAATCCAGAAAGTCCAGCGCCACCCTTTGGCTTGAGTGAGATAACCACCAGCTTTGAATGTTCGGTTAGGTGCAGCGATCATCAATAATAGGTCCAAAGGATTGTGACTCACCAACAGGTCCAATAACAGGTCCTAGCAGCGGGCCCATCGCCCATATAGCCATCACAGCACCTCGCTTGTTGTGCGGGATCATGTCCGCGAGAGAGCCAGCACCTAGAGTCAGTGGACAGCTACCGGCGACTCCTGCAAAGAATCGAAAAACAATCAAACTACCCATTTCGGGTGCTACGGCGCAAGCCACATTGAAGATTGTGTAAAGCAAGTTGCAAGTCGTATAGAGCGGCTGACGTCCGTACATCTCAGAGAGCGGAGCGATGGCAAGAGGACCAAAACAGTAGCCAAGTAGGTATACAGAGACGATAAATGCAGCGAGAGATTCATTGCTGGAACCAAAATCACGCATTACGTCAGGCACCCCCGGAGCGAACATGGAAGAGCCCAGGGGACTAGGGAACGATTAGTATTGCTACTTAAGTTGATTAATCAGTTCAGTCGATGATAACATACGTCAAGAAGGTGATCAGCGCTATAGAGGTCGTCATCATGGCCTTCCTGCCTGTCGTCCAATTCAATGGATTTTCCGGATCGTCGGGGCCATCCCAATCAACAAGATTCGGATCGCTAGGTTCCACAGCTTTTTCTTCAACATTGTTGCCTTTTTCCGTCGTTGATGAGCCACGCTCGACGTCTCTGTTTAGATCCTCATTTTCTTGTTGATGGTGTTCGAAATCATTGTCTGGATCACGGTCATCGATTTTCTCGGCTGGAACCTGATCCGTAAGAACTTCTATTGTATAATCTCTAAATTAGTGTCGCCATGAAGCCTCGTTCAAACAAAGAGCATACCGGTAGCAGCCATTTCTATTATTCGAAGCCCACGGCCAATAATCGCTCGATTTGAAGCTTACACGACTTTGTAGTTACCACCGGGACTTCGAGAAGCGTGCGGAGAACATTCCGAGATGCTGAGAAGAAGGTTCGCACGTCGTCGTAGAGTCGCAAAGCCACGAAATGGACTGATCAGATTAGAGCGCGTCTCTCCCGCACGGTGTACATGTGTTTTTCACATACAACGTAAACATTTTCAGGTACTTAGTTTAGGTAGTTGGGTTTCGCAGAGAAGTGTCCCCTTTTTCTAGATCAAGCGGCTATGCCGAATACGACGTAAACGATAACTAGTGGAGGCCTCATCATTCGGTAACGACAGTTCTACGTACGTTATGTAGTTATGAATCCCCGATTCCCCGCACGGTGACAGATTAGTGCAAGTCGGGGAATGACATTGTATGGGCTCTATGGAGTGGGAGACTGGGAGTCCGGCTAAGGGAGCAATTAGCACAGACTTCACCCCGGTCAAGGCGACTTGTACGAAACGCTAGCCACCACAGAGACCAGTGAAATTGTTTCAAGGAGCTCGCTTGCGTGATTCCCAAGACCTTGACTTTAATAGAGAGTGAATCGTCCTGTTAGAATCTTTTATCTTGTTGGTTCAGCATCCGACTCAACCGAGTGTGTACGTGGCGTTGATAGGAGAAATAATCTGAATGGTGAGAGACTACTCTGTTATTTATCGTATGTCAGCAGTTCATCTCACTCTGTCAGGACTCGGAAATCAACAATATGTTCATAAACCTGTTGAGGTGCTAGGGTCATTAGGGTTGTAGGGTTAGGGCACCTGCTCTAGGGTTAGGGTGATTCCGTCATCGGCGCGGGGCAGCGACCAGCAGCCAATGGGAGACGAGTTTCGGAACGCGGGCGATTATGACTCGATGATTTTTCTGGATGACTCAACGTTGTCTTCGTCTTTGCGACTTCAATTGAACTAATATTACGGCTCAATTGCAATCTCAGCCTTGTTTGTTCATTTTCAGACAGTGCAATTGCAAAATGGAGAGAGGAGATGTGATTCTCTTTGGCGCAGGCCCTTCGGCCGTGGCGACTGATGTGCTCACCACCGCAGCGGCTGCGTTGCTCAATTATCAACAGACTGGTCTGTGAGTTTGTTTCCTCTTTCCGACATGAAGGCATTTAGCTTCAATACTGATATTTGGCACCGGTGATAGTGGTGTGGCCGAACACAGTCATCGCAGTGCTCTGGCAGCCGATATCGTGAATAACATGAAGGCCGACCTGGCCGATTTCCTCGGAATTCCCTCGACATACGACGTTCTGATCATGCAAGGTACTTCATATATTCTATATAATTTGCGCACTTCGGGCACGTAACTTACGGCTTCGTTCAATTGCAGGTGGAGGATCCGGACAATTCGATGCGACAGTCTACAACTCGGTATTAGTTTGGGTGGAAACCCAAAGACAAAAGATTGTTCAAGCGAATCCCGACATCAGTGAAGAGGAATTGATCCAACAGCTACAACAAAAAGTCCAGTCAGACTTGCGGCTCGACTACCTGGTGACCGGTTCATGGTCCCTTAAGGCCAGCCAGGAAGCTGTCCGACTACTCGGACCCAGCCACGTCAACGTCGCTACAGACTCGAGGAAGATCAACGATGGAAAGTTTGGCAAGATCGCAGACGAGTCAACATGGAACCTTAGCGAAAAGCCCGCCATGATTTATTTATGCGAAAACGAAACCGTTGACGGCGTCGAATGGCCCACCTTCCCCAGAACTCTCGAGTCACGAGCATCTGATGACGAAACACTCATCGTTGGCGACTTTTCCTCAACCATCCTCTCGCGACGAATTCCTTTCGATCAGTTTTCCGTTGTCTACTTTGGCGCACAAAAGAACCTCGGTATACCGGGTATCACTGTCGTGGTTATCAAAAAGAGCCTTCTCGCGACTCTGGACCAGGCCCAACCCGAACTTGCCAGGAAGGTTGGCCTACCGGTTCCTCCGACCATTCTAGACTATGCGGTCACGGCCAAGAATAACAGTCTTTACAACACATTAAGCATTTTTGAGTGAGTCCTCCCAGCCGTGGCTTGCTAAGGCCATCGTACTGAGATATATCTACAGCGTCTTTGTTGCTGGACAAGTGCTGAAGAAACTTCTTGCCACGTTCCCCGATAAAGTCCGTGGTCAAGAGGCTGTTTCCGCAAAGAAAGCAGCCCTCTTATATGATGTCCTCGACTCATATCCGGAAATATACAAAGTCGTTCCCGATAAGAGCGTGCGATCACGTATGAATTTATGTTTCCGAGTAACCAAGGTACTTCGATTCGAATCGACTATTATCTTGCATATCATGCCAACTAACCTTCTGAAAGGGCGGAAATGTCGAGGAAGCCGAAAAGGCATTCATTAAGGGTGCAACGGAAAGAGGATTACTTGGCTTGAAGGGTCACAGAAGCGTTGGTGGTAAGTCAAATACTTGTTTTCTCTGTTATGATGCAAAGACTAACGACTATGCAAGGAATTCGCGTATCCAATTATAATGTTGTTGATGAAGCTGGAGCCCAAAAATTGGCTACCTTTTTGAAAGATTTCGCAACGAGCGCTTAATTCGGCTGCTGTGATTTTATCTGACATCTGATGTATACATGCAAGGAGCTCAAAAGTTACGATTTTATGGGATAGCACTGAAAATCATTATAACGTATATAATTGTGATCAACGTGTCTATTCATTCTCATCATGTCATCATCATATCATTCAGCCACAACCTCCTACTCATCCACGATATGGGAATTCATGCATATACAAGCCTGATATGATGATCATAAACTATTCAGAGAACGCGCTAAATTTACTCATCGTTTTCTCCGCCTCCACAAACTCCCTCTTCAAAACAGCCTCATGCTTCTCACTCCTCACCTTAATAACACACTCAAACGGCCTAGGCCTAACATTAAACCCTTCCGTATACGCGAACGTATCATACTTCCTCATCGACCCATCCTTCTCCGTGACAGGCAAAATATCAAACGTCCACAACATCTTTGCGACGGCAATAAACAATGAATTTCGGGCCAGACCGGCGCCGGGACAAATTCGTCGGCCCCAGCCGAATGAACTATGTCCGTCGCGGGATGGGTGCGGTTCGCCCTTTTCAAGTGGTGTTGAGGCGACGTATTCCTTGGGAAGATATGATAGTAAGCTTGGAGGGATGTTATTTGGTAAGAAGCGGAGGGGGTTGAAATGATGCGGATTTGGGTAGTAGCGAGGATTGAGATTGATGGCCCATGAGTTCGAGAGAATGTTCGTTCCCTTGGGGATATAGAATCCCTGATAGATATCTGACTCAGAGTTTGCATGCGGAGTTCCACCAAGGACAGCAACGGGACGAATACGCAGAATCTCAGAGCACATTGCGCCGATATATGGAAGGTTTTTCTCATCTTCGAATGTCGGCAGGCGATCTGAGCCAATGACTGCATCAAGCTCGGCGTGCGCTGCTTGCAATGTAATTGGGTTTGTAATGAGCATCAGTATACCGCTGCATAGGGTACTGGCTGTTGTATCACTGCCAGCGCCGAAAAGAGATGCAGGGATAAAAGAGAAGTCCCGTTCACTCAACATGCTGAATGACTTTGGGTCTTCCTCTTTTGCCCGTAAAAGTATCTTCGTCAGAGACTCTGGAATGTCGGCTTTGGTGGACATTTCGTTCTGTACTTGACGGACGAGGGACATATTGACCGTTGCTTCGTGGCGGCCTTTCTCTTGGATTGCTTTTTTCCAGGGGGCCAAAAAATTCGGTAAATATTTCAAAACTGGCATACTTTCGACCAAATACTTGCCTGGCACATTGAGCGAGGCAGAGTACTGCATAAATTCCAACCGCTGACGAATAACCTTTGCATTCATTGAATCAATCCGATGGCCATACGAAATACTAAACACCACACTAGACGTAAACCGATCAATCAAACCCTCGTACGCCTTCGGATTCACAAAAAGCTGATGACAAAGCCTCGTCGCCTCCGCCTCTTGAATCGGCTTATACAATTTCAGCGCAGACGGATTCAGCGCCTGATGCAACAGCTTTCGTCTCAACTGCCATTCTCGGCCATACGGCTGCACAAGAATACTCGCATTATCCCAATACAGCTCCCCCATGACCACAAACCGTGGCCTGGAACTGTACTTGTTACTTCTCTTTTCGAGCAAATCGACTGCCACATTGGGGTCAGAAATGATTATGGTTGGTCTCCGGCCCATCCAGAGTGTATAAATGGGACCGTAGACTTTGGACCATTTCTCGAATTGGATCCAGGGTGAGTTTTGGGGGATGGAGAGTCTGTTGCCGATAAATGGGAGTGGACGCGGGCCCGGAGGCATGCGTAGAGTGAGGATGTAGTCATGGATGGCTATTCCCAGGACAATGGCGAGGGAGAGACTGAGGATGATGTAGATGTACCATCCATACAGGATATGTACGATGCCGGTGAAGTTAATGAGAGACATCGTGCCCAGCCCTTGGAAATACTATGCCACACACACGATACAGAACTTCAATGACACATAGAAGCAGTAGACGATGACATGCTTATAGCTGTATTCTATTTTTGAAGTGTCATTCTTTCAATTCGCTTAGTTATATATCGTCGGCAGTGAAGTCAAAGTACAACTACCGAGAAGGTACTGAATGATTAGGAATGTTAATCAAGTGCCAGCAGTTTTATTCCCGAGCCCACATACAGCGGGATGGGATGACCAGGACTTTTGGCCGAGACTTAAACTCAGGCTAAGATCGTTGAAAATGAGGTTTGCAATGGGATTATGGGGGAAAACGTGGTAGTCATTCCAAAGAATTGGAGTCAGAATCCCCGCATCCCACCTCCACACACTCTAACCCTCTTTTCTCTGTCTTCGTGGGGAAGGTTTTTGTATGTTCTCTCCACATTTTGCAGGGTCGACGAGATGAGATACGTACCGGAAATACTATTTTGAGGGAATTACGACGCTCCGATACCAAGCATCACGGTATCATATGGATCCGTGTTTGTTGTGTTGTTTAATCGGTGAATAAAGAGCATTGGAATATCCATGTGCGCTCCCTCCGATCAAAAACAGAGCATGATCTTATGTATACAAATTGTCTAGATTGAAGAACTCCGAAAAGATCAACCCATCATGTCTCAATACCACCGCAACGCTCCCACAGGCATCAAGGTGCTCATCGTCGGCGCCGGATTCGCCGGTCTCACAGCAGCAATCGAATGCCACCGCAAAGGCCACGATGTACTTGTCCTTGAATCCTTCCCTCAACTCAAGATCCTAGGCGACATCATCTCCTTCGGACCAAACAGCGGTCGCATCTTTCAGAAATGGGAGGGTGTGGAAGAGCAGATGGACCCCTTGTGCCACAACACTGATCGTCTTAATTTTGTGACGTGGGATGGTGATTATTTGCTTGCGCAACATTGGGATGATGAAGCGAACTATGGAAAGAAATTCAATGGACACAGAGGCGAAATCCATGAGATTGTTTTCAACCACGCCAAGGCTCGAGGGATTGATATCCGCTTGGGACAGAGGGTGATTGATTACTTTGAAAATGAGAAGGAGGCCGGTGTTTTGGCCCGGAATGTCACAACCGGTGACGAGGAGAGATTCACAGCAGATGTCGTCTTTCCAGCAGACGGTGTGCGATCAGAGGGACGAAAGATTGTTTTGGGATACGAGGATAAGCCGATATCGTCTGGTTATGCGATTTTTCGTTCATGGTTCGACTCTACAAAGTTGACGTCTCCGTTGACTGATCATTTGTGGAAAAATGGAGATACGCATTGGGCTTGGATTGGGCCTGATGTGCACTTTTTGGCAGCTTCGCTTAAAGGTGGCAAGGACTTTAGTTGGGTGTGCACACATAAGGTACTTCCCCAGCTGCAGAACAGATAGTCAAATAGAGTCTAATATCAACCAGGACGACGCAGACATCGAGGAATCCTGGTCCACCCCCGGCAAGATCGAAGACTGCCTCAAAGTCGTCGAAGGATGGGACCCCGTCGTACAAGAAATCATCAAAGCTACGCCAGCAGACTACCTCGTCGACTGGAAGCTCATCTACCGCGACCCCCTTCCAACGTGGATCAGCCCCAAGCGACGCATTGCACTTATCGGCGACGCCGCTCATCCTTTCTTGCCCACATCCATCCAAGGCGCATCGCAATCAATGGAAGACGGCGTCACACTCGCCGTCTGCCTTGAGAAATGCGGAGGCGCCGCAAACGTCCGTGAAGCACTACAAGCCTACGAAAAGATTCGCTACGAGCGAGTCCTCAAGGCGCAAAAGACCGGTGAAACGACACGTGATAAATGGCACAAGGCCGATATTGATTATGTCAAGAAACATCCGGAAGTTGTTAAGCTTCAGCGGGAGCCTTGGTTGTTGAATTTTGATTCCGAGGCGCATGCTTATAATGTTTATGATGAGGTTGTTACGAAGCTGAGACAGGAGGGTAAGGCGGCCGAGGAGACTCAGGCGATGCTCTAATTCTCAGGTACGTATTTACTTAATATCATAGCTATAGAAATACAAGGAATCGATCAATCCTATACAGAATGAGTCTGTTGTCCAGGTCAACTTAGTTAGGGTTCTGATAGATTAGGACGCCGGTAGTTATTCAAACACCCAGTGCCGTAGCCCTAAAGCCATGCTAGGTACCTGATAGATGAGGACACATGAAGCTGAATTAGTCTGGCATACTTCATCTGACATGGAATTGCATTATCATTAGTATTTACAAATATACAATGACTCATTATTCGTAGCACTGAGCATAGATGCCCCGGCCTTATGGTTTCCCCACGGGAAAACCAGCGTCTCCACATGCTCCATTCTCGCCGTTCGCGTGCACGAGAAATCTCTTCAGCCAATTTCCCAGCGGGGCCCCGCATAAACCCCCCGTCCCAAATTGCCAAAATCGAGCCCTTCTATGGCTGGCGATGCTGGCCAGCTGGGAAAACCCCCGGTCAATTCACGCCAAGTGGGTGCCTCTAGCCAATTGTGAAGATGAACCATCTCTGGATCCGCGGTTGAGTTTGCTCTGAGGCAGGTCAGCGGACTCAATCACCGAAACTCTTTTGGGACAGAGTCACAGACGGTCTGGGGTTTCGCCTATCATTTCCTGTACGAACCTTACACGGGTAGTCAACGCGTGTCAAATGGCAAATTTGCCTTTTTGGAGGGTGGCCGGGGAGTGTAGACTCCAGAACGTGGCGTCCAGCTTGATGCGCTCCAGTTGACACGAATAGGGCTTAGACAGAATCCTTGGCTCGAATTTAGTTTCTCGAGTTGGGGTTTAGGCCTCCAGAGCTCTTTTCTTCTTCAATTATTTTACTTCCCCTTCTTGCCCGGTTGAGCTGGGGAATCTGGGGAACGGGATAACGTCTCCAGGTATCTATATATACCATCAATTACTCCAGATTCTAGACTGCATCCCTAGTGATCATCGCCTTTTGATTGAACTGTCAATTCCTGATATTTTTTTCTTCTACGGACTTCGAAGCATCAAGTGCTCAAGCAAAGCCGTCAAGATGCCTTTCGGAATATTGGAGTGCAAGAAGATGGAGCTGGTGCCGGGCACAGGTATGTTCTATCTTACCAATGTCTTCTGTATACCCGACATCGACTAATTATCATCAAGCTATCATGGGTGACAAGGATTCGAACGAAACACCCCCTGAATACGCGCATATCCCAAAAGACCAGTTGAAGCACGGAAAGGGCAGATTCGCCCATATCATTCTCGTGCCACAGCCATCTGATGACCCTAATGATCCATTGAACGTAGGTTCATCTTGAGATATGAACATGATAGTGCGGCAGAGCTAACATCAACAGTGGGCCCAATGGCAAAAGGAACTGATCCTTCTCATCATCGGTCTCTCTGCCGGTGTCGTCGGTGCTTTCGGTCCGATGCTTTCACCGGGTTTCGTGGAAGTCGCGGCTGATCTAAAGATCACCGTCGAAACACTCTCCCAAGCTACTGCCTGGCTCATCTTGACACTCGGTCTCTGCGTCTTTCTGTTGAACCCAATTGCCAAGATCTACGGTAAACGTCCCGTCTACCTCCTGGCTAGTGTGATCATGCTTGTCACCAGTTGCTGGGGTGCTGCGTCCAAGGATTATTCTTCTTTCTTGGCCAGTCGTGTTGTATCTGCTATTGGTATGGCACCGTATGAAATTCTCGTCTTGGCTACCATCAAGGATATCTACTACGTGCACGAGCGTGGTACCCGTATCGCCGTGTGGAGCTTGTTCTTGATGTGTGGTATCGCTGGTGGTGCCCTTATCTCTGGATACATCATTGAGAACCTTGGTTTCCGCTGGACCTTCTGGGTCTGCGCCATCCTCTTCGGCGTCTTCCTTTTCGGCATTATCTTCTTTGTGCCCGAGACAACATACAGACGTCCTCCTAGTTTGGTCGCTCAGCTCACAGCCAACGAAAAGACCACGGATTATTTGGAAGATAACGAAAAGGGAGCACCTGTCCAGTTAGAGACTGCACAGAACACACCCGGTGAAGTTGCCAACAAGCCTCGCATGTCATATGTCCAGAGTCTTCGTGTCTTCACTGGCAAATACAGTGATGCTTCGCCGTTGAAGATCTTCGCTCGTCCCTTTATTCTGTTCTTCTATCCATCTGTGCTCTGGGGTTTCCTCCTCTACGGCACAACTCTCACCTGGATTGGTACGTCTAGTCAGTTGAGCCCACTTGAATAAAAAAGCTAACATCTTTTAGTCGTCTTCTCCGTCGTCAACGGTGTCATATTCGTCGAACCCCCCTACAACTTCTCCGTCTCCCAAACCGGTCTCATCAGTCTCTCCCCCTTCATCCTCACCCTCGTCGGCGAAGTCATCTCCGGTCCCATGAACGACTGGATCTGCGTGTACCTCACCAACAAAAACCGCGGTATCTACGAGCCCGAATTCCGTCTGCCCCTAGTCTTCGTCACCGCCATCCTAGGCACTGTCGGCTTCTTCGGCTTCGGCGCCACAATCCACTACCATACCCACTGGTCCGGCCCCGTTCTCTGCTTCGGTTTGGCAAACATGGCCATGGCGTTCGCGTCTACCAGCGTTTTCGGATACGTGGTTGACTGCTACCCGCGTCTCAGTGAGGAGATTTTCGTCTCGGTCAATGCTCGTAATTTCTTGACCTTTGGATTTACGTATTTTGTTAATACTTGGTTGGAGAAGAATGGTATCTTGATTGTGTTCAGTGCTTTGGGTGGCATGTTCTTGTTTTGCTGTGCCTTGACGATTCCCATGTGGATCTTTGGAAAGAAGATTAGGAGCTGGATTGGACGGAATACGTGGTTGCAGGAGTTCATGACCGATGACGAGTAAATCTATTCAGATTCTTCGCACGGCCTATGTTATATATCCATGAATGTTGTTTGCCAAAACATGTCGTGTTGGTGGAATATCTATATCTATTTATTGAGAATGGTTGAATCAGTTTCTCCAATTATCAAACATTTTGTTCCCTTCCCTGATAACCCATCGCGTACGAACAAGTTCTTTATCTGTTCGCGGTTTATTGCGCGTTATTACATGTTGTAGTCCCTGTAGCGTAGATGCGTAGCACGTCTGTTTGCGGGTCAAGACATGCCGAAAAGCCACTGCGCCTAGGTACTCTATCTGACTGGGAGAGACTGCACACTGAAAATCGAGTGTAGACGTCTGAGGCTCGGCTTTACTGGGATCTTTAGCAGCGGATTTCATGGTTCTCGTTTGTCGCTTAGACTGAATCAATTTGTTCGCAAACTGAATTGCGTCTCGAATAGTCTGAAGAACAAGCTCTTGCGAGGGCCGAAGTCGTGGTGGCAACGTTTTGATATATCGATACATCTTGATTGCCGTCTCCACAAAGCTCGAATATATGCCCATCAAAACAGTTCGCAGATTGTTGTGTCTGGTGTCCAAGAACATGCTATGAGTCTGAAGCCGGAATGAAGACAAAACCTTGCGATGAAATGCCTGTCCAGGAAGTCGGCTGGATTCAACGGTCAATGTATCTGTAACATCTACCTGCCCGCCGCGACTATAGTTTCGATCTTTGCGTATATCCAGTGTATGCGTGTTGATGAGGTTGCCACAGTATGGAAAACCAGTACCCTCCAAGCGTGGCATCTTCGTCCCATTTATAGTAGCTTCGAAATTGACAAGGCTCTTACGAGCATTGACCGTGATGCCATATTCTGGCTGACCGTTTAGCATCACTTCTAGGAATCGTTTGGCGATCTCGGGTCGGGTTGTTATCAATAGAAAATCGTCAATAAGTCGTAGTAGCAGTGTTTCGTCGTCTTTGAGAAAATCTAGCACTTCCCGCTCAAGCTGTCCATAGAAAAAGTTACAGAGCAAGCTGGACAAAACAGACCCCTGGGGTATACCATTCTTTTGATAAAAGTATTTCTTGCCAATTTTGACGAGATTCTTGCGGACATGTTCGCTCAAGAGGTCGAGCAGCGCATTTCCGCTATGATTCTTGGAGGTTGCCATATCCACTTGGATCGTGTTTCTGCGTAAATTCTTGCCTCCATTTGTAGATCTGGTAGCGTTCTTTCGTATCTCGCTCAGCGGGTTAGCCTTACTGAGGAATCTGCGAATCGGTCTGGCTATCGGCTTTTGAGTTGTTCCGGTCTTATGGGACAAACCATTACTCTTGTTGATACTTTCCCCTGGTCGGATCTCTACATGCTTTGAGATATGATACATCTCCTGAGAGACAAGACTCTCAATGAGCGGTATTAGGCGCTCCTGCGGGATTGTGTCGAAGCATGATTGGATGTCCAATTTGACGAAATAAAGCTTTCCTCCTCGACAGTTCTCACTCTCAGAACGCATCAGTTGATCTTTGAAGACTTTCAGACGTGGATACATATCATCGACTGAGAACATCGAGGAACCAAGTAACTCAGGATTGCGATCCGTCTCGTAGTGGAGCATGTTAAAAACCGGTGTCATGATGGAATTGGTGCTAGGGCCTAGATACGAACGGTTGCCAATATGCTTTGCAACTCGTCGTCGAAGGTTGATGATCGGGCGAGCTCCAGAGGCTTTTGGTAGCAATCGTACAGCGCTCCATGACAATTGCTTGGACTGCAGTACCCGGCTGACTTTGTCGCGTTTAATCTCTTCAAACATGGAAGATTTTATGTCAGCTAAGGGCTTTTCAATCAAGCTTCGCCATACGTCATGACGAAAATAGAACAGTCTATTCTTGTAAACCTGAGATTCTGTCACGTAAAAGTTGGTGCGGATCAAAGGTATGAGTAGGGAGTCGAAAATGTAATAAATAAATTCATGAAGGATTTCAGTTCGTTTACGGAGATCGGACAGAGCAATATGCTGGCCTTCTGAAGATGGGCAGGATGGTGGTTCAAGCCACCGTAAAGCCGATATCTGTTTCGTGTTAAATGTATCTCTAGGACACCGTGTCGTCGATTGAAATAACGCACCTTAAAACCGTTGCAAACCTCATGGAGTGACAGACTTTCAAATCGACTTATCCGAATGAATCGATCAACTTGATGCATCAGCGCCTGCTGGTTCGATATGCCGTCTTCGCCTTTGCCAAAGAATTCTCGTGGGATCAGTCTTCGTAGTGTTGCCCGACAAAACGCAGAGACAGATGAGTTAGGTGTCGCATAATCTAAAAGACAAACTTTTCGTGAGGTGTTCCCATTCCTTTCAGCAACAGGGGCTGTCGCATCTGGCAATTTTCTATCTGCCACCGTCTGACTAGGTAGACTGATCTGTGTCACAAAGTTTTGAGAAGAATTTACTTCTGTCGAAGATGGCGTTGGACCAAATTTCGATGGCCCTGTTTCCTATGATAATCAGTCAGCGCCGCACGTGCCAATAGCAATAGCAATGCTTACAGAAATTGGGCAATAGTGTCTCAATAACTCTGTATAAGAACATGTTTGGCTGTGTTTCTGCAACCTTCGCACTAATTGTAGCGGACCTTCCCGAAGCCTTTTTGGTATCTTGGGTCTCACTTGCTGGAGCCGATATCCTTGTGCAACTTTCGAACCAGCAATTTCTTCTTCTCTCAGGGTATAGTCTTTGAATGGTTGCACCGTCTCTCGAGAGTCGACTGTAGATGTGAACACATTGTGTAGCCCGAACTGTCGGGGAAATATGTACTTCATTACATGAACGGTGTCCGCAAGATTGCTCGAGTTGGGAAATCGGTTCAGAACGTCTATGATCATGGCATCAGCTCTCTGCTTATATAAACTACCGGATCAGAAACTTACGAATATGTCGAAGTCCAAACCTTACACCTCCCTTTGAATTGATGGCGGGACGAGCATAGAGCATTCGACGTCGGACGAAGACGATACTGTTCGGCTTGTGAAGTACATCCGCTGGCATATTGGACACTTTAGAAATAGTCTTAACCTGAGCAGTCCTGGAATTCTGATCTTGATACGATTCGTCACCCGATTTGAGGGGTTCCAGTTCAGATAAATGGGTACCTATTCGAGGTAAATATCTCAGCCATTGACCAGTAGTTGTAGAAGAAATTGCATACCACTTATTTGAAGGTAAGCAGCCTTCTCTTCGTCAATACAAGAAAAAACGCCACAGTCAATTAGAAGCTTGCTCATAATGTCCTCTCCATCACCACCCAGGAGACTCAACACATTGGTCCATGGGTTCGTCTTGAGAGTGATGACATGGGGATTAGGAATCTGCAACACAACTCCGGGGATTTTGAACGTCATTGCGCCAAATCTCTGTTCCTCAATTTGACGTCGGGTCGCAAGATTAAAACCATTGGCCAAGACATGCTGGGGCTTGTTGCTTCGCCTGAAGAGATGCGATATAACATAATCAACTATCTAGAATAGAGTCAGATTTGACGCAGGCGTCCGTAACAGAGCTTTCTCTCACCTCGGATTGATGGTTACATGGTCCTGTATCAGTGCCTAGAAGAGATCGTTCTTCCGACTGGGAAAAGATAGCATATTCTCTTTGGCGGGCTTCCAATTCCGCCGGACTTGGACAGTGCAGTAGTCCTACGAGAGTGGAATCTAGAAACCGGGCAAAATCAATGCCACCGTCAGCACTACCCTGAGTTGATGCATCGACAGAGCCATTGGAGTCTGTTTTGTTGTTCTCATCTCGTCCCCCCGCAGAAGTGATTCGACGCCGCCGCGCTTTAGAGGATGACGGGAGCCCCTCCAGCAAATACTGTCTCAAAGTGACTACCCGACGATAGTATCTCGACAGAACGGGGTGTTCAACCGTCACCGAGGTGGGAGCTTTTCTCTGACGTTTGTTGATGGGGTCATCTTGGAGTGTAGTCGCTTTTTGGGGGCGCTTCCGTTTCTTGCCCATGGTCGATCTCACACTAGACGACAAGCACTAACATGCTGACATCTAAACTTGACTCTAAAGTGAGAATAAAAACTAGCACGTATTCGTATCGTCGATTGGTACCTCGGCTCTGTAAAGTGCTGCGGTGTTGTCGGAGTTGAAGTAGTTGAGAGTTGACGCGTCGATCACGCGTTGATGGATTACTTCTTTGGGAATCGACGCGTCAACGTCATCGTCTGTCCCGTCATCTAGCCCTAGCCCTAGCCCTAAGTCCTACAAATAATCTTAACATCCTTTCAAGCTATACATCCAATAAACGGGTAATTATGTCCTGAAACGGTTTCCATCTTGTATTGTAGATTGATAGAAAGCGATCTGGGGCAGAGTGTAGACTCGGTTTTCAAATCTCCAACATCACTTAATCTATCGACAAACCTCCAAAAAGAAATGTCAGATCACTTAGCAACTAGACCTGGAGCGGAGATTCGTTAAATTACTTTTCCTGCGCTTTTAGAGCTTCGTGATACTTCTCGGCCCTTGATTTCGGCTCCTGGGCACCGACACAAGCGTAACCGTCCTCGTTAATCTTTTCAATCTCATCCAGCGACAACTTGAAATCGAAAACACGCAAATATTCTTTCATCCTCTCAACCTTTCGTGTCGTTGTGACCACCATGACATCTTGATCTAGACACCATCGAAAACAGACCAATTCCGGGGTAACACCGTATTTGTCTGCAATGGTCCTCAATGTCTCATCGAGAGGACCAGGAATATTTCTCGTTAATGGAGCAAGTGCGCCATATGCTGACACGGCCACACTCCCGGTATCAGGTGAGCGGAGTGCCGGGAGGAAAGGTTTCTGTTGTCGCTTTGAAAAGTATGGATGGAACTCCAGCTGGTTGATTGAAGGCTGAACACGTGCAGTCTGGCTAATGGCTTTGAGATGAGAAGGATAAAAGCTTGATACGCCGATTGATTTTGCTTTTCCACTTTCTTTTACTGCTTCCATACCAGCCCAGGCTCGTTGAAGCTCTTCATCAGAGTTGGCCCACAGTGCAGAATGGATGAGGTATCTACAACTAATTAGCGGCCCTTTCAAGCGTGGGATTCGAAACATAGATACGGGCATCTCTTACGAGTCGACATATTCCAAACCCAACTTCTGCAGACTCACGTCAATATGCAGAGGCGCATTGAAGAAGTCTTCCGAGAGCTTAGTCGTAACGAAGACTTCCTCGCGACTCTCGATGATACCGTCGTCCAGACTTTCCTTGATCGCCAGCCCTACTTCGACTTCAGTGCCATACATCTCGGCCGTGTCGAGATGGCGATATCCAACCGCAAGGGCACTTTTGATCAGGTCGACTGTGTTACGGTCGAGGATTTCGTGTGGGCCACGCTTGAACAAAGCAGTTCCAGCGCCAAATGCCAACTGATCCAAAGAAATCATGGATCAATTCTCGCTCAAGTCCCCCATAAGGATCGAGGCTAGTTCGTACTTACCACCGGAACGGGTGTTCCGTCATTCAACTTTATGGTGGACATGGCTGTCATTTCGTTTTTTTGTGCTACACAAATACGTTATGATTGTTGTTGTGTTGGTCTCTTTATATCGAAGTTTAAAATTTTAATACATAGATATGATTCCCGGTACAGGGCCGGTGCGGGCATGCAGGCACCGAATCGCTGACTGAGCGGGGTCAGAAGTAAGCAGAGGTTAGTTAATAGCGAGATAGATATATATTTTGTATATAAAATTATGGAAGCATTGTAAAATAATAAAGGGCAAGCGACTCAAATTCTAGGGGTGGATTAGGCGAAGATAGAGTCCCCGCAAGCCCTAATCACCATTATCACCATAATCCAGTCGCCAAATTGATTTCCCATGGCATCTTCCCACCTTCAAAAAAATATGGGGTAGGGGATAAATAATCCAAGCGGAACTCGCATACTTCTCATAGGGACTTTCGTGTCAAGATGAATAGTGCAATAAATATTAACAGGCAATTAGGAAACCGACAAGGCTAAACTGATGGTATCAATTCGCGGAAAGCACTACCTGTGTCTCAACATCATACACAATATCAAAAGCCCATTCGACATAGTAAATTAGAAAAGAAGGAAGAAGAAAAAGAAAAATCAAAACTAGTTCGAAACAAAGTAATTCGCCGCAACCATCTCCCCCAAATCCAATTGTTTCACCAAAGCATCGAAATTGACCCGAATCCGCTGTGTGTAACTAAACGGCTTCATCTTCGAGGCGATGGACGAGTCGGTCTTCTGCTCATAAAGGTAAAAGACGTAACGGTGAGGCTGCGCACCGGGCGGAGGACCAGCGCCAACCCACGAGCCAAGCGCAGGCTGGCTGCTTCTGAGCTCAAGATCTCCTCCTCCTTCTGTCTGGATGATCTTGAGGTCGGTTTGGACTAAATGAGCGATTGGGCTCATGAAATTCCAGGAGATGAATGGTGCATCCAAGTCCATGCAAATGACGGTGTATGAAGAGTCTCTCGGCAAGTCCGATGGCGCCGTGAGTTTGGGCGTTTGGTGACTTTCTGATGAGATATTGTCAGATCAAACTCATATTAGTGTTGCAAAGTCTGTATTCTCACCTGCTTTGGCGATTTTCTGTCCGGGTGTAATTGTCAGCGGTCCGATGCTCACACCCAAAGTGCGAATGGTGCCATTCTTCAAATCCTGAAGCACGGCCACGTGCTTTGAAACGTCAGGCATTGTAAATAAATTCTGCAATTGTTCAGAATTTACCAAATTTACCACTTGAAAAGAAAACAAAAGTATTGGATGATAAAATCTTCGATCGCCCAAAAGATCTTCTCACGTCCGGGCCGGAACCGGCGAACCCCTGTTTGCCTACCATCTATATCCATGATAGTATTGTAATTAGGTCATTGCAAGACTCTTGATAGACATTTTAATTTCGGGATATTTTGTCTCTTTTGAATATACCTCTAAGCCGATATCAACTCGGAGATCTGAAGTACCCATCTAGGAAGTCGCTAGATCGAGATTACATATGTAGATTGTCGAACTCGTTAAGAATATATTGCGGATACCTCCAGATGTAGCGGCGTAACGCAATAATTACAACCTTGGAAGAGTCAAGGGCAGTCTAAGTCGGTCTCGAGGTCCTTCTCATCAATATCACATGCATCAACATTAATCCAAAATAGCTGCATGTCTTGGTAGCACCCGTAAAGGCACCCCTTGCTCGTCCGCTGACTCTCTTCCTCGGTTAAACCACATCTCCCCGGACGATATACTCGGCGCCTTCTGCTCATTGATACCAATTAGAACGACTACTTCAAAACCGTCGGGTTCCAGGCAGTTTTGCCACCGACCAAGAGTTTCTCGTTATTTCATGGTGCCAACTTAAAGCGGCGCATTTTCATTGTTCTCAAACAACGAGTCAGCGGCATCTTTGACTGATGCTTCAGCATGATCTTGATCATCAGGGGTAGTTTTGCAGATCTCCGCTGTATGATGCAAGATGCTGTTGGTAAAAATATTCGTACCGACTCAACAAATATCACAATATTCTAGTCACATCTCGCTCCGAGGAACTGGTGTCCGTGACGTGTTCTGTCTGGCAGCCTGGCCTCTTTGATTTTTTAAGAGACACATTCATCAAGCGAGCAACTACCTCATTGCATTCTTCTGTGCATTTCTTTGGATAAAGTCTCGGATTATGTACGCCCTTAAGAAGGACCTCTACAAAGAATGATGGAATTTGTTCAAACTATCATTATTTGTCAGAAGCGACAAACTGCATTCCTTCGGCTGATATTCATCCTTACCCTGATCTGTCTGTCTCTTGCATCATTCAAACTAAACGGGAGTGCCTCCATACGCTCTTGCAGCCGCTAGGAACAGTTTACTTTTGACAATCGATTCCGAAACCGGTTCTCCCTGGGAATCTCTAGCCACTTTCAGTTGCTCGAATATTTGCCTTTGTTCGTCTAATGTTGAACTGGTGTAGATATCCTGGACATTAGTTCGAAGTACGTTGTCTTTCAGCCCTATGATCTGTATTTTGGACGTCAGTGACGAGAGTCTGGGAAGTAAACAGGGAATTATCTCGGCATACCTTGGCCGAAGATACCACAAAAGAGATAATTACAACATTTTCCGTAATCGCCGACAGTTGCTCGGACGTATATCTGTACGCGAACATGAATAGATCTATCCTCATAAGGCCGCCCAGATCACCCGTCGAAAGAACACTTGTAGCTATCGGTAAGCCAGTGACCAAAAACATACCATGGACGTACATGGCATACTATTTTTCCAGCCTAGACGAGTTTTCCACAAAATTTCCAAACATTGCCTTCAAGCCCGAACTAAGTAGCTTGCTGAGACCCCTTGCTACCTCTCCACTGACGAAATCGCTAAAACATGTAGTGATCTCGTCTTGTATAGCGTTTGCGTCTTCGCTGCCCACATCGCATTTGATGACTTTGTCGTACCCAATGACTCTGTCGATGGGAATTACATTTATATCGACAGTGTCGCTGCTGTCAGATGAATGTCAGTCAAATCAAGTGCTCGGGTTTGTAGAAGGATACTTACATGACTTGTAGCTTGAAGTTGATCGCTTGAGTCCTACCCAGCTCATTTATTGCATTGAGAATGTCGTCGGCTTGCTTCTGCTTCTGGGCATCTTCTTGAACTGTTTCTTTGGCGGCTGAGACGGTCTGGCCCATTATTCAGTGGCTACAAGATAGTAGATACTCCTGAAGATGCGTAGATATCGACACCAGTGTTCTTCTTCAAGTGTCCTTGATATTTGTACATGGATTCTTGATTCACAGTCTTTTCCTTCCTGCTGGCAGATAGCAAGTCTTACAGTTGAGTCATGATAACCACATCAGGTCAGAGGTTCAGAGTTCAAGCTAATTCGGAAACGAAATCCGGCAACCTTAAAGGGCGGCCGGCCAAATATTCAATCATCGAGATCGAGAACTCTGTATGTACTAGTTGACCTGGGTATACCAATTGATTTTTACCATCCGTGGATGTTGGTAGAAAACTGCACACAATCAGGAAACCTAACTGACTAGCCTGGAACTCTCGATATACATTTTCAATGTTGTTAAAATGACCAACCAGACCAACAAGCGCACATACCAGTTGCACAACCAGACCAGGCGATCTAGTATACTTACATCCATAAATACTGGTATACAGTAGTAAAAACGAGGCGAAATTCCTGACTCATTTCCTCTCGTAGAGGCAAGTGAAGGTATGATCAATTGATGTGTTAGGGCTCAAGCTCGATCTAGCCCTAAACACATTGGTTTTTACGTCACTCTGAATGCTCAATGTCCAAAGGCAGTGTGAATGAGCTGGTTGCAGCGCTGTCTGAGTCCATTGATGGGCTAGAATGTATCATGTGTTTTTGTGGCTTGCAAGTTTATATAGCAGATTACACATACGTAACTAACAGCGATATCGATCGCCTTGGAACGTTGTCTGGGAAGCATACATATACTTCAAATATTTTGACCTTGTACCTTTTTGCATTTCGGCAGCAGACGAAATTCAATTAATAATCGATTCATGGTTACTATCGCTTTGATAGATCAACCGATCAATAGTGGCGGTTTTTTTGTGAATGGTATACATCAAGAAATTCAAGTTCATCACGTACGATGCAGGAACCGATTGATACATCTCGCATATTCATGCTCAACACTTTCATGAACGATAGATCATTCCATCTCGGATGATGCATCGTCAATTACTGACAGGAGTTCTTCTGCAAGAAATACGAGTAAGTGTACCCCAGACAACAAAGACGAGCAGGGATTGTGTGACCAATCTACTGCAGGTACGGCAGCCTGCTTATCTTCGCTGGGTTGACACGTCCACACCTACCTACACACAACCTCGTAGAGTACAAAGCTGGCTTGATTCTCTTTTCTTTTCTCTCCTGTCACTTCTTGGCTCTGTCAAAGTATCGACAAAAAATTTCTTTTTCTGTTAGACGGCGATCGGTGCCCTTGTAGGCTTCCTCGACTCAATATGGAGATATCGGCTCGGATTGAAATGCGAGTTTAGCCGTTGGCGCAATCACTGATTACTCGCGTAGTCGACTGCTCCGCTTTGTCTGTCTTGCTTCTTCTGTATAGCTAGTGTATCAGACTATCTGTTCCTGAGATCCTCGAGAAACAAAGTCGGCAGTTATTCTCAGTCGAGAAGAAAGAAAGAGTTTGCTCTGTTTGCATCGGACTGGCCAGACCGGTCTTTGACGCTCTTTTCTGGGTCCGCGTGGCAGGCAGGCTCTAATTGGCTGGAGGGCTCTGTGTGGGCGACGGAATGCTGGATCCGGGCCAGGCACGCTGTTTACTCTTTACTCTTTACTTTGGATAGAAGTACTGTAGATTCAACGGAAGGTATCAACCTCGTACAAAGATGGCCGATCGCATGATATATAGACTTCGGTGCTTTTCCAGACTGGTATTTCCGACCTGAAATCCTCCAGGGCTGTACGCCATTCCATCGAATTTCATTGGACCCGTTTCAGCCTGGAGACGTTTGAGCCACCCTCGTCATCAGCCTTGAACCTTGTACGCATGAATCTTGAAACATCCAGCACCGCGACTGTTGGTTTATGAGCAATTTTGAGTGTTGGTAGACAGTCTTCACCTGTTTTCTGTCAGTCTTAGTCTGCCCGGGTTAACATTTCGAGCCGATGGCGCTAATGCACTGTGCTCGCATCTCAGCGATCTCGTAGGACGACCATCGCCAACGCACTGTCAAGCCCACTGCCGGGTATGGCATCAGTAGTCGATAGTAGGGCATCACAGAGGATTCTGTGTACGTAGTGAATCTATCGCACTCGCAAAACAGAGAACTTACCTAGAGAAGAAAAAGGAAAATAAGCGTTGCAACGAAATCGAGCAGCGCCACTCTTTTTGCTCCCGCGGCCAGCTTTTCCGGGTACGGTACACTATAAACTACGTAGGCCGATCGAGATGACTTTTCTTGATTTTGCATCTCTACTTCTTGCTCTTTTCTGAGCAACAAGAAAGCGCTGTACAGTGTATACGTCCTAGTGCTTATTATTGATATTATTCCCTAAAGCCCGTTCAACGTTATTGAATACAGACTGACTAACATACATCGTTTATTCACCACGTCGGCGATCATTGAACAATTATTGATGCATGTATTATTCTATTACCGCGAGTAGCACACAGGTCCGATTGTGCCAAGTCGAAGTTGGCAGTCGCAGTCCAACGCTTTGCCTCCTTCCCGTTTTGGGCTCTGCTAAGCTGCTTCCTTCCTTCCTTCCTTCCACCACAGCCACTCGTTCGCGACCCCAGCACACAACTCTCTACACGCCACGACTCTCACCACACGACACCACACGACACCGCACAACCTACTCCTACTTCGATCCGTTCCGACTCGCTGCGTACGACACTACCACTACGTCCTGGTCCTTAGCTTCATCGCCTCGCCCGTCGCTTATTCGTCAACTGAAACAATCCCCTGCACCTCGCTCGACAAACCATTGCGACTCTTCCCAGGAAGCCCTGTCGTCGCAGTCGCCCCATTTCATTTTATCCCAAGCTTGGAACACTGCTTGCTTTTTCCAACACCCAGGATAGACCTCGCACGTCCATCCAGGCAAGCTGGGCGAAGCTTCGATATGCCGCTAGCCTCAGGCACCAACGAGATGCCCGCTCTGTAGCCAATCTGCGACACCGCTCTTCAAATTGCACAACCGACCGATTTTCGTTTGTTGGACGGGGCCAAGGTAATTTGACAGTCGAGAGTGGGCTGGTGGACAACGCATCGGTAGCTTAACTGGCATCCTCCTTCCCTGGTGGAACCTCTCAATTTCACACGGCTACCCGAAGCATAACCTCAAGAGGCCCTCTCCGCAGGCGTCGTGCAAGATGCCTGACGGAGACGACGACCATGATTCCTTCCCCTCTGCTCAATCACACGTACAGTCTCCCCCACGCTTTGAACAACCTTCCTCGCCTGTCGCTCCTTCCTCCTCCGACTACCGTCCTCTCGATCGCATCTCGACCCTCACCTCCACATCACAACTGTCGGGACCACTTCTGTCCGCCCTCACATATCAACCTGAGCACTTGTCCTCTGAGCCTCAGGTACCTTACAGCAGCAGTCGTGTAGACCAATCTCGCCCCGAGCAGACACCGTCTCCCGATCCCAGCGATTTCTATCGACCCTACACCATCAATGATGCGCAAAATAGTTCAGGCCTAGGAAGCCTGCTGCCACCCATCGACGTTCGACCAGGAATGACCACAATCACCTCTGCTCCTCGTTCTCCGGAATTATCACAACATTTCGATTCTGCTTCCTACCGTCGCAACAGATCTACTCCCCGTTCGTTTCAGCTACGGTCTGCATCAGGAGATTCAAGCACATCGCCAAGGAACGGCGCTTCTCGTCCACAACCGCCTGGAGGATTAACTGGCGCTCGGAATAGGCAGGCTTCCTTCAAGGACTTGGTAGAACGCTTCAACAAAAACGTCGACGAAGTTCCACCGGTACCCGTTCGATCAGCATCGGCCTTTTCGTCTCGAGCAGCTAGCCCTTCGCCTAGCTTCAGCAGTCGCAGTCGTTCTGGGACTCAGGCCCTTGAGGGTACTATACCAAACTACGATCGACCAGAGCAATCTCAGCCCAATCTCTATCAGAACTCTCAATTTCCGCCTTATCAAAACTACGGCAGTGTAGGGCAACCCTCACGTCGACCATTGTTTGGAGAGCTCCTGACTATTGATACCGCCGTGAACGATCGGCCGGGACATGGTATTCTTCACGCCCATCCCCGTCGCCGAGGCTCAGAGAGTAGCATTTCCAGCCCGCACCCTTTGCTTGGCGATAGCTCTCGACCAGGAGGAGCATTGGGTCTAGTGATATCGCCATCTTCGCCAACAGCTTGGTACTTGGGCTACACCCACTCACTGGAATCCGTTAATAAGAATTTGTCTGAACGCAGTGGTCGCAATCACCGCCGATCAAGAAGTGACGCTTCCTGGACGACTGTGAAACCAAACGTGGCAAGCCCTTTGACAACCCAGATGGCTGCCGTCGCGGTCCAAGATCCAATCTCCACAATGAACCCGGAAAGCTCTTACATTGCTAAGTCTCGTATTCCTGTGGCAAGCAGACGAGGAAGTCGAGCCTCCGATTCTTCTACACCACCATCTCCTTCAACACGAACCAATTCAGCCATAGGCTTTCATCCAAACAATACTTCCGCAATACCACTTCCCCCCAAGGGTAGCAGTCGTCTACCGAAACCTCTTAATTTAGCGACAAACCCGGCATTTACAAGTCCGGAGCGGAGAATACCTGTACATACCACGGTCAAATCGCCAGGCCGCCGAAATGTCATTCACAGTCATGGAAGTCCGCGTCAAGTACAGGACAAAGGATCGCTCAAAGTTTATGTCTCTGCACCTCCGCCAAAGATGTCTCCGCCTTTGCGCAGTTCCAGACCACGACAACCTGTTTCCGCAGCGAGTACTGCAGCATCTCGCGCCAAAGTTGTTGATCGGGTTTCTCGTTTTCAGACATCTGAAACTGCTGACGATATCACGCGGATTCCTCGAACTAGAACACGAAAACCACCCGAGTTGGGTAATGTTGACTTTGCTGCTCGACGACAACGCATCCAGCAAGCTTTCAACAAGTCCGTTCAGGAGACCGTCAAAAAAGAGGAGGAAGCCGCCGAACGTCGGCGATTAGCCCGCTATAAGAGAGATGAGCAAGTCCGATCAATGCTCATTCGTGAGGGCGAGCTTCGAAAGATGGCCTCAATGGAGTCTGCATCAACTCCTATACAGACACATGCTACCAACGACATTCCCGATCCTCAATCAAGTGCTCATGAGAACACTACTGCTCATACAACACTCGACGGACAAAATCCGATTCCAAGTTTGTCTGTCATCACCGATAGCAACAGCCTAAAGCATAGCCAACAGCCAGAAGCTATCCCTGAATCCCAGCCCAGTCTGGCCGACTCTCCAACATTGGGCGCGTCGACAGTCCCAAATATACACCCAGCTCCAACTTCCGTTGATCCTTTAGATGTTCTCCCCTCTTCCGCGATCACAACAGCGACCAATGGTTCGGACTCTACCACTTTTGATCCTGAACCTCAAGTTGGTCTTGACCACCAAGCATCTCACCGTGACCTCCTCAGTCGTATTATGCAATTACGAGAGTCAAGCTCTAGTAGTGAGTGCGATGAGGAAGAAGAGGACGATGATGATGACAATGAGCTGTGCGATGGCGAGAGAGACGAGAAGGAGTCAATCCGCATCATGCTCGATCCCGCCCGAGCTACATTCTTCTTGGACGGCATAGATCGCGGTCAAAGTAAGGACCTCGAAGCAAGCAAGAACACAGGAAGTGACACCACTGGCCACGATGATGTTAATAGATGGAGTATGGCATCCTGGGCTTCTTCCACGCGCGAACAACAATCGAGCCTAGATAGCCAGTGTGACGCCGAAGACGAACCGCGGCAATCAATTGACCATGATAGTGAGCCGGTGCCTAACTGGAACGACTCCCCCAACGGGTTGCGCCGCCAGGCCACTCTGGATTCTTTTCATAATCGACCTGCCAAGGGTCTCGACACCCACAAGCGACAGCGTTCACATCCTGACAATTTGATTCGACAGGGTGGTTGGGATTCAAAACGAGTCACACGGCTTTATCTACAAGAATTGGCGCGCGGCGGTTTAAGCGAATCTTTAGACCGACCATGGGAAACCTTTGAACGGCAGAAACGGACTGAAAATCAACATAATTCTAACAGCTTAGAAGAAGACTCCGTCATGGTGCCGCGTATAGAAGAGTTGGTTTCTTCAGACCGCGCTCCACATCGAGCCAGTCTCAATTTACGTGATGACTGGGAAAGCGCTTCGCCGTCAATTGCGGATTGGATTCAAGTCGCTGCAGAAGATGACCCGCCAGTACCTCCACCCAAAGATGATATCAAACCACAAACTGCGAACAGGGGTCATCAGCTAGGAGCTTCGGTCTCTAGTCCAGAGATTGCAACATCGGTGTCTACACACAACAAGAACTCGTGGAATGGACTAGGTCTCGCCATCCATGTGCAATCTCCTGTGGATGACGCACGAGTTACTCCCATCCCGCCAATGCCTTCTTATAGCCCCCCTCCGGCTCCAAAGGATGATGCGGCTTTAGAGCCACATTCTTCACACATTCCTGCACCACAATCGGTGTCCCCGAGTATCTACACTAGTCAGCCACCATCCAGCAATCTCTCCGGCGACCCATTTCCGACAATCGAGGAGCATCTTCCAGTACGTTACAGTGAAGATTCATATCTCACACACACTGGCTTTACTCCATCACCGCCAACTGTGGCCTCGTCTGCCACTTCTCAGCATCAGATTCCTGCTCCAGACCTTGCGGGAGAGATTCCAGCTGGCTCACCAACTCCCGAACAGAAGCAATTGAAACAACGCCGACATGTGATAAAGGAGCTTGTTGATACCGAGTATACGTATGGCCGAGATATGAAGGTGGTGGACGATATCTACAAGGGAACGTCAAGTTCATGCTTGGACTTATCTGTGGACGACGTCAAAACACTTTTCGCCAATTCCGACCAGATCGTCCAATTCTCCATGAATTTCCTCGATGCCTTGAAGCAGGCTTCTAGAAGCGTATATGTAATGCCCAAATCTGCACGATGGAATAGCAAAAAAGGGCAGCGCAACGGTCGCACTGATTCGCCAGCGGAACCGCCGAATTCGACTTCTAGTCTCTCCAGCTTAGAACAAGATCAGCTTACCTTTGTCGGCCATGTTTTCATCGAGAATATGACCCAGATGGAGAGAGTCTATACGGAGTATCTCAAGAACCATGATGCCGCGAACAAGAAATTGCAAATACTACAGCGGAACCCCAAAGTCGAAATCTGGTTGAAAGAATGTCGAGATTGGGCGGCCGACTTGACGGAAGCTTGGAATTTGGATGCCTTACTCGTGAAGCCCGTTCAGCGTTTGGTAAAATACCCTCTTCTTCTAAGCCAACTGATCAACGCAACCCCTGAAAATCACCCGGATCATGCAGCTTTGGTTCAAGCATTAGAAGCGGTCACGAAGATCTCCGTTCGCATTAACGATCTGAAGAAGCGCGCTGATGTTGTCGGTCAAGTTGTCAGCAGCCGAAAGAGAAAGGAATCTGATGTTCGTTCTGGATTCACCAAAGCGTTTGGTCGTCGTACCGAGAAGCTCCGGCAACAGGTCGGTCTTTCCGAAATGTATGAGGATACCGATTATAATTCGCTTGCAAATCGCTTCAACGAGCATTTCTTTCAGTTGCAAGTCGTTATGCGGGATGTGGAAATGTACACCCGAGAAATCAAGTCTGGCATGGAGAAGTTCAATGACTACGTTGCTGCTATTCAAGGCTACATTGATGTAGCGCAGTCCAACTACACGGAGATTGAGAGCAAGTGGCATCGATTGCGAGTGTTTGTTCGGGAGATTATGAATATTGCTCTCCCTGAGCATGTGAGTGTATTTCCATTGGCTAAGATTTTGATCATGCTAATCATCACAGATCGCAACCGTGCGCAAAGGTGTAATCGATCCCATGTTGACCCTGCTCAAGTTATATGAGGGCCCGCAGAAGGTAATGACCAAGAGAGACAAGAGACTGCTTGACTATGCTCGTTACAAATCTATCATAGACCGTGGCGATAAAGCCGACAAGCGAACCACCGAGCAGGGCGAGCAATTTTCCGTACTGAATGACGCTTTGAAGGATGAGCTTCCTCGACTGTTCACTCTTACTGCCAAGCTTATGGAAGCGTGTTTGAAGAAATTTGTGTCTATACAAGAAGGATGGTACCAAATCCTCCAGCAGAAGCTAGGACCTATCCTCGATCGCTTCCCAGGGAACGTCACTGGCATCGTTAGTGATTGGTCAGCCGACTTTTCATTCGCGGATGCACAGATCATGTCACTTGCACTTTGCAACGGTACTCTTCTCTCCGAAGCTGGTAACTTGGTCACTTTCAACGCCCCTCTAGGGGATGGGCCGACTTCCCCTCGAAGACCCTCTACTGTCACCAGTACCAGCGCTCGTACTACGTCAGGCACCTTTGATAGTTCTCCGAAGGTGTCTTACGATCAGGGGACCACTGCAACATCAATTCAATCCTACGGCATGGACGGGCAGACCGACCAGCATAGCTCATTCTCATATATCGGCGGGCGTACCCGTGCAAGCTCATCTCTTTCTAATGTGGCTCGTGCAGGAGCAAGCGCAGAATCAGTCAACGGACAGATTGGCACTGGTGCAATGGCTCAAGCATTGTCACCAGGACGGCCCAGCACAGGTTCGACCGGGCGTCAAACAGACTCCTTCCATACCGCTCCTCGTTTGAGTCTTGATATGCCTTTTATGCGTGATTCTTTGCTCCAAGAGACGAGAACAGCCGAAACAACTGCGTCACCCGCTCGATTCTCGGGTTTCTTCTCATCTGCAATGCCCATGGCTGACTCGCCCATGCAAGAAGCGGTTGCACCTCCAGCACCAGCATCAAGTGCCAACCCTAATCCCAAAGTCTTGTTCCTTGCGGCGAGTCTTTACGAGTTTAACATTGACAAGTCAAGACGTGAAGCTGGATATCCTTATCTCACCTATACAGAAGGTGAAGTTTTCGACGTGATAGCAGAAAAGGGCGAGTTGTGGCTTGCTAAGAACCAAGACGATCCTACCGGCCAGGTTGGCTGGATATGGACACAGCATTTCGCAAAGCTTGGTTGAAAAGCAGCTTAGAACCGGTTGTCTGTACACAGATGGCATTTTCCTCGCATATCTACACTACAGAATAGCGATTTCTTTTCAGCATTTTCGGCGCTCTCATCATGATTAACGACCAATTTTACGACTGCCTTTTAATCTTCTATTACATTCTCTGTCGAGTACACCTCACGAACATTTCATTATGTTTCTCGTTGTTATAACTTTGAGGATTTTCTTTCTTTTGTCCATGTTATATTACTCAAGCCGGCGTTGAACTGGATGTATCAGTGTACAGTTGGGCTCAGTGGTTGATGTCTTCATTACACAGAGCTGTCTATTGATCATGGCGACTGTACAGTTTTTCCTTCTATCCTTTGTTTTCTGATTTCTTGTCTTCTTTGCCCGTCTAGACTATTCTGCCTGTCAACGGACAACATGTGTTCTCAGGATTCTTTCGGGCAATGTATTCATGTAGTGTAGATACCCAGTTACAATGTTGATATTTTATGTTCTATTCCCTACCAGATTGTATTATCAACTCGTAAACGATTCAGTCATTAGCCACAGTGCCTAGCGTAAACGGGACGGGAAATGCCCCGCAAACCCCCAGCCACAAGTGATCAGCCACAACTGGTGACGTCGCGGCGAAAGTTAAACCGATGGAGTCAGTGAGGGAGCCTCCGCGAGCCACCTGGGACTACACATCTTGACAGATTATCGATTCCCTTCCCTTGACAAGGCGGTTCATATTGTGTATGTTGCGCTGACGAATTGTTGGTTTGCTATTTCTCGACTTGTGCTTGTTGTTTCGACTTTAACCACGGCGACTCACTTGCGGCGTGGAGTCTGCATTGAGTCAGAGGGCGCAATCAACAAGTCGTCTGCAGGAAGGTGAATACTCCCGTGATTCCATTTGCTCGATGACTTTGCTGATATGCGATATGCTCTCAAAGGTGCGGCCACTAGTTCTACGTACATAACCCCGCGGAAGTTCTACATACCCACGCGACCTGTATCTACGGACCGGACATATCGAGACAACACCACCAATCCGCACATCTCACATCTACCTGTCCGAAGAAAACCAGCATACCGAAATAAATACACACATCTCTTTCATCTGTACAACTATCAACACATAGCGAAACGACCAGGACGCATCCGCTGTTTCCCGGGCCTGGCAAAAAATGCGCGAAAGTGGCCTCGGCAAACTTCAGAAAAAGATGATGGGGAGGTGGTCTGATACTGTATGTGCAATGAACAAGAATGAAATATCTTCGTGTTTTTTTTTTGTCGCTAATTTTTGGGGTTTTTTGATGGATAGCTGCATCCTGATGATGCGTATTTGAGTTGTGAGTGTTGCTTCGGGAGTGACTTGTTTATGGCCGTGACTAATGTGATTGACTGGATGTAGATCATGATGTGAGATGTAAGTGGCGCACTGGCTAAAACCATTCGGATATTGGTCTGACCTGAATAGTGATGCGCGAGGATATTCAGACATTGAAGAATGACTGGTTAACGGATAACGTGATCTCATTCTGGGAAGAGTACGCCCCGTTTCCCCTCAGCATTCTCTATTCAAAGTATTGACTCGCTTGCTACTCCTAGATACCTCGAACACGAATACCTCTCCAAACTCGAGCACGCCAACATCATCCTCCTCCGCCCCAGCATGTCCTTCATGCTCCTTCAAACCTCCGACCCACGCACCCTCCGCGACGCCCTCCCGGACTTCACAAAAGCAACCCACGTCTTCCTCCCCATAAACGACTGCCGAAATGTAACCGAAGCCGAGGGTGGGACACACTGGTCTCTCCTCGTCGTCTCAATCGTCGACCGCATCGCTTTCCACTACGACTCTCTACCACCGGGTAACAGAATGGAAGCATACACGATAACCATGAAACTAGGCGTGTTAATAAACTGTCCCATCCGATTCGTGCATTTGGAGGATGCGCCGCAGCAGGAGAATAGTAGCGATTGTGGGGTATTTGTGTGTTTGAATATGCGCTGTTTATTGTTGGATAGGATATTGAGGGCGAATTCGCATCAGAAAGTTAGCATGAGTTTGGCGGGGAAGAGGGTTGATGCGTCTTCTGGGAGGAGGGAGATGCTGAAAATCATCGAGGGGTTTAGGAAGGAGGGGGTTCGTAGAAGATCGTACGTATCATCCCCCGTTGTCGTTGAGTCATGAAGTTAGAATTGACTGACTTGTGTGTTAGACAAAGCTCGAGTCCATCTGAGCGACATTCCAGAAGTCCTCCGCGCATTGAGTAGCCACTTATTTCTCCGGCGGTTTTTTTTTTCTGTTCTTTACTTTTCATGAGCATGGCGTTTGGTTTGGGCCGAGGTTACGATGATGAGTTGCAATGATTCGATGATATACCAATAAAAACAGAGATGTAGTTACGCAGCGGAGCGAGCATGATAATATGAAGGATTAACTGATTCTACGAATTATCAGAATGACCCAGGAGTACTCAAATCGTGTTCATGGAACAGCGGGATCGACCAAACGTGGGTAGATATACGCGCCATAGGTGATTCGTGGGTAACTGATGTATAGTTACAGCTTCTAGATGTCTTAGATTGCATCGACTTTGATTTATGACGCAGAGACTCTGGTGTCCTACCTAAGTATGGCGGCCTCAGGCAGGATTTTGTTAATCAAGCCCTAAAAGCCCTGATAAGCAAATATACCTAGGCAGGTAGTTTGACAATACCGCTTCCATGGCCATGATACAATGAGACTCGGCTAAAGAACTTCGTATACATATGATCCTGGCAACAATCTAGTGTGTCTACTAGAAGGCAATATGGTTAATGTCTGGCGAGTGCTTCCTGTAACTTCTGGTTTCCAGTATAAGAGACGGATCATCAATGGACATTTTCAGAATGGCTTTTGTGCTTGGCTGTCACATGTTGTCTGGTACATCTCTTTTGATGGACAGCTCCCAGGATGCTAGAGTAGTCTAGACCATTGCATTTCTAGAAAGAATGTGACTGACATATGGATTTCGTTGATTGGACTCCAACGGAGTCCGGACAAAAATCGTCCGAAATCCATGTCGGAGACAGATCCATATCAACGACAAGCCTTTCAGGTGATTCGGATTGGTCTGTTTGAATAGCAGATCCTCACTTGTATATTTGACGTTTGGATGATGTGGCTCGTCTTCGACTCTTCGGTGTTGGTTGTTCGGGGAGAGCTGAATAATAAATCGGTTGTTCCTGAGGGCCGAGAGGCCGAGGCGAGACCATGAATAGGGGAAACTGTCTTAGCTTCTGTACGAATCGCGATTTCATTAGTCGAATTCATTCATCATTCTTCTCTTGGCGGATTTTAGAATTCAGACGTGGGATTCAGGATTAATCAGCTCTTAGAAAGCAACTTTTGAACCTGAAGCTTTTGGTATTTGCGATGATAGTAGCGACAGTCCGACATGCCCATCCAAGGGACCTTACGTAGGTATAAGAAGCCTCAAAGACGTCGGACAAGATGTTGGACTTTCATTGCCCGGATAACCTCAAACTACTTGAAAACATCTTCAAACCAAAAGTCAGATTGAACTTACTTGCAATGGCAGCAAAAATCCTACCCATCAAGCTCTACGGAGGCGTCCTTGGCCCCAACCCCTTGAAAGTCGGCCTGATATTGACCGCTCTCAAACTTCCTTTTGAGAGCATCCTAATTCCTATGAATCAACTCAAAGCCCCCGAATACGAAGCAATCAACCCCAATGGCCGGCTTCCGTCAATCCACGATCCAAACACCAACTTCACCATCTGGGAAAGTGGTGCTATCATCGAGTATCTGATTGAGCGATACGACACCGAAGAGCCGCGCAAGTTCAGTTTCACTCCCGGAAGCGCAGAAGCTCAACTTGCTCGTTCCTTTTTGTATTTGCAGTCAACCGGTCAGGGCCCTTACTATGGTCAAGCGTATTGGTTCAAGAATTTCCATCAGGAAAAGATTCCCTCCGCCATTGAGCGATACGTCAACGAAATCAAACGCGTCACCGGCGTTCTCGACAAGTGGCTAGCCGAGCAGAAAGAGGCACACAAAGACGACATCAAAGACGGCCCCTGGCTTGTCGGAAACAAGTTCTCATTCGCGGACGTCGCGTTCATCTCCTGGCAGAAAATTGCGGCTGCCAACCATGCTGAAGATGGATTTGACATGAATGCTTTCCCGCATGCAAAGGATTGGTACGAGCGTATGACTGCGAAGGAGTCCCTCAAGGCTGTGTTGGATACGTATGATGCTGAGATGGCCAAAAGGAGACAGGCGCAAGCGCATAAGTAACTGTATGCCTTTTCCTAACAATTATTGGTGATCTGGGAATGTTGTTAGTGCATAGTTACTATGATATTTGGTGTATATGAGTCATTTACTAGTTGAATAACTCGGTGGAAATTGAAATTAAGTTGTTTGTCGAATTGCTTCATATATTGCCCGACAGGCGGGGTACACATTGAACATTCTGCCTTTGGTAAATTGCCTGATTTACGTACATCTACTTCTTTGTATTAAGTAAATCAATAGTACCGCTCAAATCAGAGGTAAATACCATCTCTATGAATGCCAATCCTGATTTAGAAACCCCGCCGAGATGCAATAAATAAGTGGTCATGGATGGGGCATGGCTTTTTAGTCTATGAACTAAAAAGCTTCATTTAATTAAGCGACCAATTGATAAAGCTTAGCAGCTTTAGCTGGATATCGCATGTACGTACGTAAATGCGAGGCTCGAGATTAGACACGTCCAAGACATCTGAAGACGTCGTTTGTCTTAGTCTCTCGCGTAGTTACCGGTATTCCCGGAGAACAGGATTGTTGTACCCCAACATCCAAACATGTTTCTGCTTGCATACAAGACTTTTGTTTACTCTTAATCTATCTTCATCTACTGGCGCAGCCTCTAGCCTAATTTATATAGTGTTTATTCCCAGTTTGCACCTAGACTATCCTTTTTATAGTCAAGCTAGTTGATAGCGTTTGTTAGGGTTTCATCGTACTAGATCCGTATAGGAAGGAGTCATACAAGGATCTCTGATAAGTTCAGCCTGTAGGATGCTCCTTATCAGAGCACCTCACTTTTGGCTAGGATGATGATCGCTGCTAATGTTCCGGCGAAAATAATTTTGCGCATATAAACTATGCTATATGCCCGTTCCCAGTCTTTGTTGCGCTCCCCTTTTCTCTCTTTCTTTGGCTTCAAGAGCTAGCTGGATACGGAACTGAAGTGTATTGACTAAATCATCAAGGTCACCAGGGCCGTTTCTTTATTCGTACTTGTTTACCTACAAGACAACAAGTATGCTGTTGCAGTACCTGCTTGTCCACACTTCGGTGTTCTCAGGAGCCTTGGCTGCTTCGCTGAGCCATGTCCTCCATGAGAAGCGAGACATCCCTTTTCCAAACACCAAACAGCGCATTGACGGCGATTCAATTATTCCTGTGCGCATTGGTTTAAAACAGAGAAATTTGCACACCGGCTATGAAAGGTTGATGGAAGTCTCTCATCCCTCTTCTGCGAACTACGGAAAGCATCTCACAAAAGAGGAAGTTCATTCGATTTTCGCTCCGGCTGACGAGACTGTTGACGCCGTCAAGAACTGGCTCCTCGGCACCGGGCTTTTTGGTGATGATGAAATCATGCATTATGAAAACAAAGGATGGCTTGCAATTGACATGCCTGCTAAGCATGCCGAGGCCTTGCTGGGAACCCACTTCTACGAACTCGAAAGCCCTAACGGTGACATCCGAATTGGTTGTGAGGAATACTATCTTCCTGCTCACGTTTCCGGACATGTGGACTACATCAAGCCCGGAGTGAAGCTCTCCGCGCCCATGAAAAAGAGACAGTTGAATCAGAAGCGCAGCATGTCCGACGCATCTCATCCAAGTCATCCCCATGTACCACACGTTAAGCCACCACACTACCCAGGCTGGGCCCTTCCACCAGCAGCCCAGGGGCTACCTCCTGCCCTCCAGAACTGTGGTGTCAATATCACTCCTACCTGCATCAAGGCTCTGTACGATCTTCCCACTGCAAAACACAGCCAACCAGAAAATGTCATGGGCCTTTATGAAACCTATGATACATTTTCTCAAGAAGATATTACTCTCTTCTTCCAAAACTTTGCGACCAATGTTCCTACTGGCACAAAGCCCAACGTGATATCTGTTGATGGAGGCAATGCACCAGTTGCGCCATCTGATGTCCGCAACGGTGGGGAGTCCGATATTGACCTTGATCTCGCCATTTCCCTGATTTACCCACAATCTGTTACCGTTTATCAAGTTGACGACCTGCCAAATTCATCTGGTCAAACTGGAGAAGATGGATTCCTTAACACGTTCCTTGACAGTGTGGATGGAAGCTATTGCGATTACTCGGCTTATGGTATCACCGGAGACAGCCCTGGAATCGATGCATCTTACCCTGATTCTCTCCCTGGAGGCTACACAGGTCAAAGGGAATGTGGAACATACAATCTCACTCGAGTAGTTTCCATTTCATACGGTGAAGCAGAGGTCTATTTCCCAAAAGCATATCTGGAGCGTCAGTGCTCGGAGATCTTGAAGTTAGGGCTTCAAGGGCATACCATCCTCGTTGCCAGCGGTGACTACGGTGTCGCCAGTTTCCCCGGTAGTAACGATAATGAATTTGGCTGTCTCAGTTCTGATACTCAGAACGGAACCATCTACAATCCTGACTATCCGTCTGGATGCCCCTACATAACTGTCGTTGGTGCTACAAGGTTATATCCTAATGATACTGTCTACGATGCCGAATCAGCTATGCAAGTCAATCTGACTGCTTTTAACATCGCCACAGGAGCTGGTCCTACCGACCCTCCTTATGACTTCTTTGCGACTGGTGGTGGTTTCTCCAACTTCTTCGAGCCAGCTTCTTTCCAGGCCGAGGCTGTCGCTGAATATCTCAAGAAAGACCTGGCTTACCAGAAATTGCCGTACTATGAGATCAACGATGATGCCAGCAACATCGGTGAGAATGGAGGTGTCTACAACCGCAAGGGCCGTGGATACCCAGATGTCTCTGCAAACGGTGCCTTCTTGCTCACATATGTGAACCAAACAGAAGGCACATTCTTTGGTACATCTCTGGCGTCGCCCATCTTTGGGGCTGTTGTTACTCTCCTCAACGAGGAGCGTACCGCTGTGGGCAAGGGGCCGATCGGATTTATCAATCCTGCACTATATGCTAGTAAGTCACACTCGCACCCCCTATCACGAGCAACATCGCTGACCGAACATGTCAGACCCATGGGTCCTGAACGACATCACCAACGGTTCGAGTAAGTCACCTCATTCTGTTCGGAAAAGAACGACAATCTTCGTTTCACTAGGCTAATAACGTTTCTTCTTTTAGACCCCAATTGCGGATCTGGAGGCTTTCAAGCATCCGAGGGTTGGGACCCTGTAACCGGTCTTGGAACACCCAACTACCCTCGCATGTTGGAATACTTCCTCAGCTTACCATAGATGCCATTCAAACTCGGTATCACTCAGGGAGTCGCTACTCTACTGCACATATGATTCATATAAATTTCACGCAGCCAATTAAACCACCGAATGGAAATGTGAAAACCTGATGGCTTGAACTTTCATGTACCTATGTAATTGTATGACTCCATGAGTCAATGATTTATTCTACTTGAATAATACATGGACCATGTGGTAATAGAAGCTTTGCTACATATGTACACCAAGGAAGTCCTCAAGGCGCGGGAATATCCATTGAATGGTATAGTTCCTGATTAGGCAGCACCTACCGAATCTGGAAGTATTTAGTTTTCATATAGACTGATGGTCAGATTTGGTTCCATGCATAACATCTGAAACCTCTCAGCTGGTAGCCACGTAGCTGTGGTCTGTAGATGTACTTGATTTCTTCGAAAAGCAAACATTTTATAATATGAAGGGCAGCTCCAGTGTCGTAATCATGTAAATCAAGGAGCCATTGGTTTTCAAGTCAAATATAACCACCTGCCCGCAATTTCTCAAAATATAGCACTAGCTATAATAATGTATGTTTTGCTCAACTCATACCTACCTAGGTAGGTACTATCGAAGATAATTTTACGATCAATGATCTGATGGATTTTATCTGTGTCGTTCTTTGATGAGATAACTCGAGAGCGTAAAAGCATTGGTAGCCCAAAGTAATATATTCGTAACAGAAATCACACTCAAGCCGATCCAATCTCAGTATTGGAAATCGTCTCATCAACAACCGTGCTACCTTGACCATAGACGACATAGTAGTTAATGCTGTTGGCCGGAGGTCCATACTCAAACCAAGTGCAACTCATGTAGTACTCAGAGTAATTACCAAGACCATCAGCAGGGTTGATAATGTTTTTCAACCATTCCTCCTTTTGGGCTGTAGTAGCAGATCCTCCGCTCGAGGTCTGAATACCAGTCTCACCAATAGCGAATGGAAGTCCGTTGGGAGCTGCATATGTATCGTAGAAGGCTCCATAAGCGGTTGCAAAGTCGGGAATTCCTTGGTCGGCATTGGGGTAGTAGTCCATGCCTACGATGTCGACGTATTCCTTACCGGGCCACCAGGGAGCGGCAGGTTCGGATGAGATATCGTCATTTGGGGACCAGTACATGTAGATCTTGTCGTTGCCGGAGATGGCATTGTACATGTTTTGCCAGGCAGTCATGAATTCGTTGTAGTTCTCTGTATTGCCAAGCTGTTAGTTATCAACACAACCTTTTTGTCTAGTCGCCAAGGTGGATGATTGCGTAGGTACCTCAAAGACATTAAGAAGGCAGCTAACTTACTTCCGCCAGGATAAGTGCCGGAGTTGGCATAGTAGTTCATCTCATGGGCAAATCGCAGCCACACAGTAACCCCCTTGCTGGTGAAGGTATTTTCAAAGTAGGATGCTATGGACTTGCACAAGCCCGGGCTAACATCCGTCCAGTCAATAGAGGTCATCAGAGAAGCAATAAGAACAGCCCCGGAAGAGATGATATCGTCCACATTGTACTGGTCGTTACCATCATAGGAGCCGCTATCGACGTTGGACGAGGTAAGTTGAGAGTAGACGTTGTACCTGCGTCAAAGTTCGTTAGGCTTGTGTGCTCTCTTGAAACGAAGAGTTGACTCACGTAGCACCCTTCTGCCCCGTGGCCGCACTCAGATCCGCCATCGTTACTTGGGGGTTATAGTTGGGGGCGTAGCCAAAGTATATGCCATCGTAGCTGATCATCGAATCGGCGTTGATACCATATTGGACACCGAGAGAGTTTTCCAACTGTAGCAGATTGATTTTTTGATAGTGTTCACGATACTGAATACGTGGGCTATACTTACTCGTTTATTTCGACTGGCCAATGCTGCCGAGGCGAGCGTCAACAAGGATAGAAACGTTGCCATGTCGATTGAGATCAATTGATATAAACGGGAAAGTGTCGGATCTGGTTTTAGAATATTTGATGTTCTGAGTTAGTTGGAACTCAGTGAGCCCAGTCCGGTTGATTCTCTCGGGCCTTCTACAATTTTCAGTGGAAAGACAAGGCTTTTATACCTTGATCTTGCAGCTAGCTACGCTCTTTTGAGCAATTCACATTTTTTCAAGGCTTCTGCACATCTCATTTGGGGGTTTAAAAATGACACGACTGGCCCATGCTAATGATAATGACATGCAGAACACTACCATTACACGTTCATAGCATATCCAGCTTCGAGAGAATGGAAATTTAGGGTCGTTAGAGTGATGAGGATGACAATGCATAAGGCAGATCTCTCCATGAACGATCCAAGTCGAGACCTCATTGGCCGAAAGATCCAGTGTGAAAGATATTTTCAATTGCAAGGATGTTTTAGTACCCTCTGGGTCAATTTAATTTCTGAAGAGTACTCAGTTGTGCCTCATTGTCTCGGGCTCCGCTTCATTTCAGATTTCGAAGCCCTAAAACAATCCAATTGTCGGACGTCGAGACTCAAAAACCTATCTAGTAACTGACGATGATGTTTTCTCAATCACAGCATTTACACTACTTATTCCAAACGCTGCGACGAGGCTGTATTGACTATCAGCCTAGTCTGGCCCCAATATCCTAAAAGGGCAAGAAATGAGGGGCCAGGCCTGCCATTGAAGCATCACGATCTGCAATGTTTCATCGCGAATTAACGTGTGGGCTAGCCAGATTCTGATCTGCGTTAGGCTCTTAGCTTTTTGGAAGGACCCTTATTTCATGGAACATAAATCATCCTATTGGATCATAATTCATAGTGTCGTAGTACCCAAATTTTACTGAGCTGGATCATCAACTTTGCAAACATGATTATCATATCCAAAACTAGCTTCCTCTCTCGGATACTGCTGTATCCCAATGTGGATGTGGCCTGAGTAAGACGTGAATCTTTTATCAGTTGTGCATCGATGGTATAGTATCATTACAGGGATTGGGCTAAGTATGAGTCGGGAAAGGTCTTATGCACTTCACAAAAATGAAATAACTGACTCGCGAGGCACATTTCGCCTTGGTAACTACTCAAGCCGCCCTAAGAAACACCCGTCCACGTCTTCTAGGGCTTGGCGATTCTTATCACTTCGGCTTGGAATTTACATCTAGAGATAGCCCTGGGATGACATGCGAAAGAAGATGGCTCGATATTTGGGGTGAAATCCCATTGAAATCCCAGCGTCTAGTTCGCGACATTCAGGCTTTCTGTTCCTTTAATTCATTTTGGAAGCTGAAAATTCATGCGGGCACACGCTCTAGTCATAGATTCTCCTGACCATAGTATCTTTCGATTCTGTCCAATACATATCCTCGAAGCCGGTGAAGTGTCAGGCTGATATACAATTCGCTAGTTTGAAGATCCCACCAGTATGGTCAGGATATCGTTTATCCAGAATGTCACCAGTTCATCTCAGCCTTCGGAAATTATCGTTCGCCAATTTTTTTTTCCTTTGGTCTCCTGGCTAACACGATCTATTCGTGCTTGCAGACAAGGCTGTCAGGTTTGAGTCAATGACTCCGCTTTGAAAGCTAATCACAAGGCTGAAAATCAGGTTCTCTATATATAATTCATCATTCCGCCCGGTAATAACAATGAAGTAATGGATTTATGCCTGATTTGTCGTTTTCTTAACTACAGCCTCAAACTTCCATTGAATGATCATTGTGAGTCTCACTGTAAACCACATAATTAGAACATTGAAACATTTGAACACCTAAGATTTGATCTTTATCATATAGCTTTGTCTAGTAGTGCAGTGGAACTTCTGAACTAGAGGGAAACTTTTAGTAGGGGTTGCTAAATATGGACGACGCCACGATCGAAGTGGATGGAGTCAAGAAGTTCCTCGACTCAATCTCCGAAGTCAAAGACTTCCGGCTGAATGAAGAAGCCCGCAGACCTCAGCGAATCGAAGTTTTCAAGGCTATGCACCGAAGGATTGTTGAGATACTTGTCAAAAAATACCTCAGATGAGTGGCTCTTGCAGCTGATTGAACTTGAGTTTGAGGAAGAAGATGCATCCAACAAAGCCAGTCATATAGCTAGGTTTCTCACAAGCTATGTTGTCAACGGCCCTTGGGTGATCAATTCCCAGACGACATTGCCAATGCTACAGGACTCGGAACATGATTTCGAATCACAAATCGCAGTATCCGGGGTATCGCACCAGGGCAAGAAACTCATATATGACTACAATAACATTGTTGAGCTGCTCACCCGTCATGAAATGACAATCAGCGAAGCTGCTCAAGTGACTCAAGCCACGGTCAAACCCGATAGGAGCAACTACCTGGTTACAATTGTGGTAGAGTCTGATACTATCCTTGGAATTGCAGGATTTTTCCCCAATTAACCGAGAGCCTGAAATAAAAGATGACGGTCCTAGACCGTCAGTGTCGACCTTGGATGGTGCTTTGGATGTAGAAGAAGAATACCTTAATCAGCACCGCAGCCACATTGAACTGACGGGAGATTCTACGAGGAAATGCTAAGGATGATGCAGCCATAACGATGTCCTCAACTTCTCATGCTCGATTATCTGTTGACCATGGTATCAAGAGTCTCGCATCACAGATCAACTGTTGATCCTGCAACAGCAGTCGGGTCAGCTTGACCAACTGTTTTTCATTCGTTCCAGATCAGATGGAACCGAAATCTCTTCGAAAAAGCAGGAACGGCACTATGCTGAGGTAGCTTCCATAGATATGAAATTAGTCGGAGGTTTCATTCATGCCTATGGAGAGACTAGAGAAACCCTTGGCCGTTCTCTTGCGAATGCACTAGAGGGCGACAAACGAAAGACTGGTTTAGTCGCCATGCTCGCTGCAACTTATACATAAATTCCTTTCGTCGCTTTGGCGAGCCCCATACCGGTATTTAGCACTCTCGCGAATGGTACAATCCTGTATCAGCTGGCCCAATATTACTCTTCAACACAACACTCGGAATCTAATCTAGTTACACTGGAAAGGCTATCTCCACCATTGAAAACACTGGAACCTATTTTTGACAGCATGGGCATAAATCAATTTGACCCGGGACGGGGTGCTCAAGTAGCTGCCATTGAGACTCTTAACATGACCGCTCTTGTGGTTCAATCGCTTTGTCTCATGATGCAATCATATCTGCGAGATTCCATGACGCCGTTTCAATCTGAATTTTTGACACCCCCGATATTCGAATTTGTTCTCGAAGGTGCAAGCCCACAGCCACGGTCTAGAAAGGTTTACGCAAGCTCACAGCGGCTCTCTTGCTTGGGTGACATGCTTGAAAAAGATGTGCTTGTTTTTGGGTCCCAACGGCTACCTCCACAGGAACCACCTGATCTCATTGCAACCATGGCACAAATTGTAAGCTTATGGGGACCGGCAGAGCTGGTCACCAGAAAGAATAAAGGACTTCCAATTGCATGGAACTATGGCCGTCATAAACGCAGAGATGCTAAAGCAATTACTTACACTCATGAAAGCCTGAGTATTGTAGCCATCAAAGTTCAAGGCGGCATCATACTACCAACTGGAGAGGCTATTCATGGAATGCAGCAGTGGCATTGGAAGTCTATTAAGCTCACAGATCGAAACAAAGACATTCTCGTTCCAGACGCCCGTACAGTATAGGCATTGATCTTCATACTCAAATCAGGATCGCGGGTGTGGGCAGCCGGTTCAGTTTGCACCCGATTGGTCCTGCTACCTGGAATAAGGATTGCCCCAGCAGTTTGAACAAGAGTGTGTTAGATCTGTACCGAAATATTTCAACCTAAGGGTTGTTGGAGCGAAGGAGCCACACGTATTCCAAGAATCTATCGGAGTTTCACTTCAAGGGGGATTTCAGTTTGGGAACATGATTGTTCAAGGAAACCATGAAGTGACACCGGGAAAGCCCGCCAAGTTTCAGGCCATCAACTTTATCGGCCTGTTCGAGATTCAGCTGGCAGAATATAATCGAATGTGGGGATTATTTGTGAGCCTCTGCACCGGAGTGATGACGCGAGTCAGACTTCGTGAGCTGGTAGCATTCTTTTATTTGCAATGCCGAACTATGGAAATCCCACACATCCCTGGCAAGACCCGCGAAGAAAGTATAGATGCTTTCGTCGAGGCTTTATGTGGTGAAATTAACTTGGTCAACTGGTTCGAATCATTGGTTCCAAAATCAACAGATACACAGACAAGGGAGCAAGAAGTAGAGCGTTTGCAAAAGAAAGTACTCTCTCTATTTCACACTGTGTTAGAAATGTTAGCAGACACAGGAATAGCAGAGAAAGGGGATCTAGTCCTTGCGTGTTTATCAGAGGACAAGGCGTTGAATACCCTAACATTATCCGCTAGCGACCACCCCTGGATCAAGGTATTGAGCGATTCATCTTTGACAGCCACTTTTGCTTGTGTTTCCCTGCACTGTTTTCCAGCCAGGGATTGCAAATGTCAAAATGATAAGTGGAAATCCCCGGAAGATTTCCGGCTAGCGACGAAGGTGGCTATACATACACTATCTGCTGTATCACTCAAAGACATACAGCAGAATAGTGTGCAGGCTATGAGGTATTGGATTAACTCCACCAACTTGAATCTCATTGCAAAGGCGAATGGCTTCATGAAGGAGTCCGACTCGATTCAGACCCGGTGTGTTATATCAGCATCAAACAAAGCGTTTTGCCCGTCGATCTTGTCAAAGCTTTGCGCAGGAGGCCAATATTACGTGAATACGAGTCAGCAACGGCGTTTAAATGCATCATTAGTGGTGGATCTAAATACTTGCATCAGCTTGAAGGTCTCCGCTTAGGAGGAAAATGACGGCCTAGTCTGCTTAAATTCGGGTCTTGTATATGCAAGATAGCATGGTCTTCTAGTATTGACAACATCTTTACTGCATCTCTATTGCCTGAAAGCAGATCAGTGCCCCAAGTCTGGTCCGTATCTGGTAGATCGTCACCGTTCTCTCTGAGCCTTATATGCCTGTCAGCCAGGATGCCTTTAAAGCCATAGTGCAATGAAGCTAACATTGGCGTTCGCCACGTCCACGCCTAGGCTTGAGGAGGACATAGTCTCCCATTATTATTCCACGATTAAGGCAACAGATCAGTGACCTGAACCTCCCAATCCTCAGCCCCAACACCAGCCAAAGCAAAGGAAAGCCCAGTAGGATCATAGCGTTGCTTCAATTCATACAACCGGCGGTAATTAGTGCCATAAAAATGCTTCATGAAAATTCGGCTCTAGAAGATCCCCCTCGTTCATATACACCCCTGAGTCAGGGGCTATTTCGATCCATCCATTGAGTGACATATAAGGAAGAGTTATGGACTACTTCCCAGCTGGATGTGGCGTTCCATTCTATAAAGACAAGCAGATGCGCAAGCATGCTGCGCCATGCAGGTAAAACAGCATTATCTGTTGGCGGCTTGACAGCAATGCCGGTTCCACTGACGTGAATCCCGACGATAGTGAGGCCCTGTTGATAATATTAATATGTGAATTCAATCCATAAAATGAACATGAGGTATATTAGGGTAATCCTACATCATCAATCGCCTTCTTATGAGCACGAGATAATCGACGACGTAGACTGTCATCCTGAAAGCCTTTCCGAGGAATGAGGCGCGAGGCAAGCTTGCTCAAATTTGTGACCACATATTGCGTAGGAAATGCAACGATCCAGGCATCGTGACTGACGTAATAAACAACAAGTTAGTCTGTTAAAATCATGAAGACCAAAAAAGTCAAGGTAGGAATAAGTAAAGAGGTGTTGGACGAACATATTATCAGCATGGCTGAAATGCGGATCAAAGATACGTTCAGCCGATGGAGAGCATTGAAAAAGGGCTGAAGCAGTTCCTTGGTCTCCTTAACCGTCATATTGGGGGCAACAGACGATTGCATGCTGAAATAGCAATTTTTGTCACTTGCGTAATCAGTATTAATTTCAATCAGGTTTGCACCGATAGTATAATACCCGTATGTGCCAGCATCTACAAAGCGTTCAATGTTGTCAAAATAGGCTTGCACTGCCCACCATATCGCGTCAATGCCGGGTGCAAATTTGACTGCAGTGGTTTCAAATCGAGGGTAAGCGTTTACAGTCAGAGACACGACCACCCCAATTGTGCTGCCACCACCACCTCGAAGCATCCAGTAGACACCCGGGTTTTCTTTTGCAGTGGCAGTGACAAAAGTACCATTAGCCAAGAAGACTAGACATCGATCGTTCAGTCAAGATACCAATTCAAAGAATATCAAGCATACGAACCTTGCAAAGCCAGAACCTGGTCTGCTGCCATTCCGTACAGACTGCTCAGGGGAGAATGACCACCACCGGCAGTGTATCCTCCACCAAAACCGACAGTAGCATCATCACCTCCTACTACAGTCACACCCAATTCTTTAGCATACTCATAGACTTCACCAACTTGTATACCAGCCCCAAACTTGATTGCCAGTCCTCGGTAGCCATTAGCAGCCCTGAAATCGGGATAGTATGCCTTGTCCTTTAACCAATGAGTCCATAGAGGAAAAGCACATTTTCCAGATGCTCTACCGATGAAGTCGTGGCCGGTATTCTTCACGACGAGGCGCAGGTTAAGGTTTCGAGCAAAGTCGACAGAATACTGGACATCTTGAACAGTGGAAATATTCGTGACGACCCAAGCATAAGCGCCTAGAGAACATGTGTTTGTATAGTTGTGTCCAGATAGGAGGCAAGAGCGCCCCTCGTACAAGGGATACATGATTGAAGTCGGATCAGACGTACTTAGGTAGAGTCAGTAATATTTCACAGTTAGTTACCTAGGTACCATCTAGAGCTTGTCAAACTTACTGCGGATTTGAATTCAACCATTGCTCAGTGATGGCGGCACAGACATCAATATTATACTCGGGCCAACCCGCATGACAGGAAGCAGCTAATGGCACCGTGAGAATCAAAGGACGTGAAAGGACGGAGTTGAACCCCCTCCAATTAGGATCATATGCCCAGCTCGGATCTAGTAATTTTTACATTTGTGCAGGCGATCAGAAGATGCGGTGTGATTTGCATATGTTTCGAACGAGAAAAGATCAGGTACAGAGACGCCTTGTATATCAGCCGCTGCCGCTGCGAGAGCTTCTTCTGTCAACTGAAGCGTCTCTCCGGGGAAAAGAGGAGGCGCATAGGGAGTGTCATAAGTAACATTGGCCTTCGCCGCTGCGACGGATGAAAGGGTAGGATGGAGGCCGCCATTTGAAGCATGTTCAGACCAAGGGATGCTGACACCAGAGTGATGAATGCAACGGATGTTAGTGAGATCATATTGCCATGCTTTTGGAAACCTTACCAGAAAGGTTCGGGGATCCTGAGGTATCAGTACATAGTATTTAGGGACAGCCAAATGATATGACGTACACAGCACTTCAGACATCAATGCAAGGATGGGATACATGTACTACCTATCTAAGACATGGTGCTCAGTTTCCGTTCTGTTCTGCGCCTTCAAACAGTAATATCGAATACCTCTATGGCTTTGATGACACAGGACCTAGTTGAATCAATGGCATGGGCTCTGGCACAGATCTGTGTAGTACAGTTCAAGGTTACCTTGACCTATGCGGTATCCCGGCCTGGTTAAACAAGGAAGTACATATGTCGTCTCAGTCAAGTCGGTCTTACCTCTGCTAAATTAAATAAGACATGGAGATATAAGACACGTCCTTGACCTTGGACATCAATTGCTTAAGATCACACTTAACAGAAGCAAAGGAAAGAAAGAGTCGATCCGATCAAACGTGTTGGCTTTGATTCTATCTTATTTCAACATCTCGAGAACAGAATACATCATCACGCTAGACCTGTCATTGAAATAGAATCATTCGTGAGGGAAAAAGTATTGGTTATACAGTAGCATATTCCGACGCCAGCCAATGCCCTTCCCATAATGCCCCCCTATTGACCCGAAGTTGATTTTTATATTGGAAAAAACACAACGAAACATAATCTTGGAATAGATGGGAAGAGGGCTACCCATTTATTTGATCAAATGACCTCTAGTTCAATAACTCGCACAAAATCTAGAAGTCGCCATCGAGACCGAATCATAGATCATCTTCTAAGAACTTATAGATAAATTTGAAGTCCGCTTTTCTTCGATTCATCCTAAATAGATAGTTAGAATGATGTGTCTGGGGGATCAGGCAAAGAAATTCAACTTACCAAGTGCTTTCGTAATCGAAGAATCGATACGTTCCTTGTTCAAATTCTTCCGTTATCATCTTGGGTTCCTCATGTCGCTGGAACCAAGTCTGATAGAGTTTGTGGAACCGCCAACTTTGGTTTTTCAACGACTTTGCAGCAAGATATTGCTGGTATGTTCCTTGCTGGTAGTAGAAGATGTAGAATAGAGTGTCCGTGTCAATGCGTCCCGTATCATATAAACGGTGATCGTCAAAGATGGGAAGAGGTTCTTGTGGGTAATAAAGCGGTGTGTTGTAGGGGTTTTGAGGTTTGTAGTGGCGTGGCTTCTCTGCATCTCCAGGTTCTGGGCAGGAATTAAGTGATGCTGCAAGAAGTCTTTGCACGGATGCCGACGAAATATTAGCTTCGCCACGAGTCTTTGTGGCTTCAAAAGACTGAATCAAGTCTTGCAGCCCCGGAGGTAAGTGATAGATTGATTCATCCTGGCCATTCGTTGTCATCGCTGCTGGCGCGGTTTCTTCTTTTGTAACGTTGCCATTCTGCGCCTGAGAGGAGGTTGATTTAGAAGGAGCCGGTTCACTCTTTTCAGCTGGCGTTGGCAGATCTGGTGTTGCCGATACAGGCTTGACACTCGCTGTTTGTGCGGGTGCTGGCGATTCAGTCCGGCTTGACTTTTCAGTTGGCTCTGGCGTTGAAACTATACGAGAGGCCAGTTGTACCGAGTTGACACCTGGAGAATATGTCGAGCCAGCCTTTGAGACGGGAAATACTGATGAGGATGCCGGACTAGACCCAGGTGGGGGAGGCAACGGCGCAATACCGACACCGCTTCGATCACTTGCCGCGGCAGCCGCCGCTGCGGATGCATATTTTAGAGTTTCTCCTGGCAGTCGAGTGGGGAGAGGCGCTGGTTTCATAGGACTCGACGTCGTGGCCGTAGTTGTTGTGGGATGAAGAGTAGCGAGTACCGGCAGCGGTGATTTCAGTTGCGTCGATGGTCTTCGCCCTGATATTGAATCGGCCTTCGGTTTCGCCCGCACTTCAGGTTCCTCGTCTGGTATCGATTGTGTATCTTGCGAAGACACTCGGTCGCCCTCATGGCCGATTCCAAATGCTGTTTCATCGTCGCCAAGGTTCAAGTCGTCGTAGAGCGTTTCGTCCTCTCCAGAATAGTCTATATTATGCCCATCTTCGACGTAATATTTTATGCTGTCCTTCAAGTCGAGGACCTGCGATACCTCGACATTACCGTTTTGGAGCGACCGTAGTAGCAGTTCGAGTTTGTTCACATGCCACTTATGTCGTTCCGTTACTCGCGATATGTCTGCTAACCGGTTCGCCTTGGTAACATCCTTCTTTCCTTTCTTCAACGACGCCTGGATGACTTCTTCCTCAGCCTCCATAGCTTCAATCCTTTGTTGCAGCTCGTCGACCATATTTGACAGAAAATCGCAAGATTCGGCTTTTTCCTTTTCTTTTGGGTCGAGTCGGGAGGCAGCTGATAAACCTTCTTTCGAGTACGCCTTTGTCTTTAGATCTTTTTCGACAGCCTTAAACTGCTCCATACACTGTTCTGTAGTTAGTCTCCTTGAACTGGTCTGATGATTATTTACTCGTAGAAAAATCGCACTGTTTCAATAGCTCTCCTCTGCTCCAGCAGAGGGGTCTTATCCTTGACTTCATTACCAGCCGCCCATGTCTTGATCTGATCTCGAAATCTTTGTAGTTTCTTGATTTCGCGTTTTAGGTTCTCTTCGAGTCGGTCTCGTTGCGTTGTGTTGTTGGCTACTTTGATCTTTTCGTAAATTCCCTCGAAAGTCGCCATGCCCTCGGCGACCTTCTTGAAGGTCTTTTCAATCTCTTGTTGTGTCTTTCGTGAGGCCATGTTTGCGGCATTCACTTGTGATAGGCTGGATGCCGGTTACTGACACGTGAGGGAAGGTCTCGACGGGCGGAAGATCGGGTCAGAGAACTGCTCTCTGATTTGGGACAGTTCGTGTGAAGCTGCAACAGCAGTTGTATCTCGGAGTAGTCGAATGTGCGATGGCGCAAAGAGGTGAGGTGAGGTTGTGCTGAAAGGAAGTCTGGAAAGGCTCGTCCATTCATTTGTTGGCAGGTGCGAGGTGGACGAGCACTGACCAATCAGAGCCGTTCTGCAGCTGAGTCCGCCTTTGTCCTCAGATTGAGTCTTCTCCAACTCTTCTCCGACGTCACAACACTTCGACGAACTCGAAGAAACAATCGCTGCTTGCTTTATTGAAATCGCATGCTAGTGCGGCTGGCCATGATTTATTTATACCACCGGTGTGATTGTTGAAGGCTTTATTTCGCCGGTCTCTACCTGTTGCGCCCCTCGCAAACGCCACCCGTCGCAACTTTATAGCTGGGCCATTGCTTCGAAGCTACTCTATCCATATCGGATGACTTTACAATGAAAGGTATTCACCAGTCTTACTATTGTTTGCGAGCTTGCGCTTACATGAATAGCCGTCTTACAGCGCGTCAAGTCGGCGTCCGTCACCATCGATAACCAACTGATCTCATCTATCGGCCAGGGCGTCCTTGTGTTTGCCGGCGTTGGGAGGGAAGACACGGAAAAAGATGTTGACATCATGGCAGCAAGGGTGCTGAAAGCCAAGTTATGGCCGGATGAGACCAACGCGAAAACTTCTGTATGATGCCCCGATACGCGCAAAGAGATTCATCTAACCTTTTTCAAGTGGAAACGGAATGTTCAGGATATCGAGGGTGAAGTCCTTTGTGGTTCGTGAGCCCCCGTCTATCTCATGTGTGCAGGCTCTGACCGACCTAGTATCCCAATTCACATTATACGGGCACATCAAAAAAGGCAACAAACCCGACTTCCACGCCGCTGCCGACGTCGAAACGGCCCGCCGTCTCTACGACCGCTTCGTCCAGAAAGTGAGCGATTTATACAAAGCTGAGCGAGTGAAGAATGGAGTCTTTCAAGCCATGATGGAAGTTGAGCTCAAGAACGACGGTCCGGTGGGTGTTGATTTCCGCAGCGAAGATGGAGCGGTAGGACAATCTTGCGTTCTCCTTCCGATGCGACTCTTCATTTTTGCTGGGAAATAGCTGACTGGCTGTTTAGGTTACTATTGAGATAACTACGGATCTTCCCAAATCGGAGAGCAGCAAGGACAAGGGGGAAACGGTGAAAACTCAGACAGATGCGGATGGAAGGAAATATGTGGAGTTTGAGCTTCCTGCTTCTCTGCTAGAGTGATTCAACAGGATTCATGATTTACGACTATCTATGCCTTATAGATATATAGGTTTGGCGTCGGTCGGAGGGATATACCATATATCGGGATAGCCTCGGTGCCTTGGTTTTTCTAGAGTTTGACTCTGTTGTACATATATGAATATGAAGATAATTATGCTATTACTGATGCTGATTATAGACTGTGTAATGAACTAACGAGCAATTCATTATATGTACCTCGAAAGCAGAGGTACAAACATATTTAGCCACACGATTAGAAGAAATTATGCCCGTTGCTCTGATATTGTCGTTCAAGACGAGCCTGCACAGTCCTCTCATAGCGCATCAAGAACATGATCAATTCCCGGTCCCCAACATCCTGTTGTTCTTCGTAAAGACGAAGAGTATACAGGCTTTGCAATGCTTCTGAAGGCGAAATGAGTGGAATGGCTTCATGAGACTCATCGTTTTCCTCGTCAACATCCCCACTCGATAAAAACTGACTCAAAACGATAGAGTCAATATCTACTATCCCATCGTTGACCTTCTCATTCGGGCAGTTCAGATATTGGTTGACGTCCATAATCCCGTTGATCCGATTTGTTTGCTTCAGATGGCGAAGACCGGCTGTGATGTCTTTGATCAAATGTGCGTGATTGACTTTTAGAACCGCGTCCACTTCAAGCGCTTTTCTGAAATATTGCACGACCGTCTCATTGTCGAGATCGACATTCCACGCCGTTATTGCCCAACGGACTGCCATCAATATCGTCATCGTCACTGATGGATCAGCATCACGTCCAAACTCCAAGTTCATGTATCGAAGCCACTCCCTTTTCCAGTATATTTTCCAAACATTGACAATGCCCTCTAGCGGCTCACACGGCGTCTCTGGACAAGACGGCAGTAGCATGACGAGAGTATTTTTCAGCCTCATACTGACTTTCTGGGATGCAATCTGGTGTGCTGAAAGTTTATCGATCAGGAGAACCACTTTTCGGCCTTCCATCCTGTTGTCGAACCAGAGAAGCCATTCTTTGAATATCTCACTTGTCATCCAGGCTTGCTTGTTGCTCCTCCATAAACAACCAAGATTCTCTATGTTGATGTTCGCCTTTGCAAAGGCTCCAGGCCGCTCGCTTGTACCGATGAATAAAGGAGGCAGACGTTCTGACCCATCGGAGTTGCAACAAAACAAGGCGCTTATTCGGGCTTGTTCGCTTCGACGGCCGGGAATGACGCTGGTTGCCAGATTCCTCTCGGGCATCATCTTCCAGAATAAGCCGGTCTCATCACAGCTGAAAATATCTTGAGGCGCGAAAGTTCTCAGAATCTGACGAATCCTGATCAATTGAACACCCGCATCTTCAGCCGAGTCGCCAGAATCACCATGCTGCTTTTTAATCTTGATCTCTTGACGTGACTGAAATCGCTCCAACCAACCATTACTGAATGAAGGTATTTCCTTCCCAGGGTAGATGGTAGGCCAATACTGCCTCGCTTTTTGACGAAGTATCTCCTGCGAGAGAGCCAAATCCTGATTCTTCGCACGTCGAATCCACTCAGACAGCGCCGACTCTAGCTCCGGCCAATTCTCTGCACGAATCCGCTTGCCGCTTACAGCCTGCCCTTGCATCTCATCGAGAAAAGCATATCTTGACGACAAGGTGCGAGATATAGTGGACATATTGATCTTCTGGTTGAACTTTTCCTCAAACCACTTGGCGAGATCCTTGTACTGCATTCTGGGGTTCCGCTGGTGCTGCTGTCGCAGAGCAGCCTTTTGCGAATTGAGGATGGCATTGCGATGATTTTTGTCTAATGCTGGCGCAACCATTGTGCAAATATAGTCGATTTATACAGCTACTTGTTTCGTAGAAGAAAACCAGCGCGCACCTTATAACGCGGTGTTGAGACAGAGTTTACATGGACATAATTCCCTCGGTGGGCTGAAGTTCACTAATAACGCGGGTTGCTAGTACGAACGGTCACGTTAGTCCGGATATGGCTAGGTCAGATTAGGGCTGGTAAATGGAGCCTCAGGCAACAAGGCAACAATTTCTAGCCCCAAGTTGGATTGTCAACCATTAGTTAGTTGACTTAAGAGTTGAAAAGTAAGAGGTACGTTCAGTTGGAGTTACCAATGAAGAGTGCAAAATACTCTCCAATTATAGTATTCTCACCATTGAACTATATTTTGCGATTACCCCTAATTTCACCAACTATCGTATCTTCCACAAAGGACAAACTGCACGTTAGATCCCAGACGACCCATCTAAACACTTTGCTTAAGCTTCCGCGGTCTCGTGCCGAGTAGAACATTCTGCCTCCTTTGACATAGCGGCTTGAGCACCCTCCGGGTGGTCCTGCATAGCATGAGGAACAAGTTGATCACCAAACAGCTCGCCAATCTGCTCGAGGGTTCATCCCTTGGTCTCGGGGAAGAAAAGATAGTAACTCAACGCGGCAATTAGGAAGAAGTACTTGAATTCGACATTGTCAAGGGCAGTGGGAGTAAATTGTGCGAAGATCAAGTTTACGGCCCAGTCGGTTGCCGTGCCTCGGCGTATCTGGCAGATTCATCAACTGTGGAAGAAAGAAGGCAAGTATGTGCCATGGGCTCTGGCTTTTGGTGTTCCACCAGCCGCTATCATGGCTGCAAGTACGCCAATTCCTGACCGTGTTTCCGAAGTCGAGTATATTGGGGCAATGACCGGTGCGGCTCTTAACGTGGTCAAGTGTGACACGAACGGTCTGTATGTTCCGGCCAATTCTGAAATAGTCTTGGAGCGTACACTTTTAATTAGCGAGACTGCCCCTGAGGGTCCATTTAGGGAAATGTACGGTTACTTTTTTCCAGGTGACACTCACCCTTCACCAAAGTATACGGTAGAGAAGATCACATATCGTCATGGCGCCACTCTTCCTATGTGTTCCTGTGGTCGTTTGACCGATGAGACGGTAAGCTCTCTTCATAACTAGCCGGACGACGAACTTCATGCAGATGCTGACACAATTTCATATAGCGTACTGTGTTCGGGTCTCTCGCAGCCGCTGAAATTCCGAAAATCTGCCAACAAGACGATCTACCCGTAACCAATGCCTTTGCGCCGTTCGAATCACAGGTGACATGGACTGCTCTGCGTATCGACACAGAGAAACCGCGTGCCATGAAGACAAATAGCAAGGACTTCTCCAAACGTGTTGGGGACTTGGTCTTCAACCACAAGGCTGGCAGCAGTGTTCATCGCCTCGTTCTCCTCGGTGATGATATCGACGTCTATGACAGCAAGGATGTAATGTGGGCCTTTTCGACTCGCTGTTGCCTCAACATGGATGAAACTTTTTTCGAGGAGGTCCGTGGTTTTCCATTGATTCCATATATGGGCCACGGTAATGGACCTGCAACAAAGGGTGGCAAGGTCGTCTCTGATGCTCTAATGCCGAGCGAGTATACCACAGGTCGGAACTGGATAGCAGCTGATTTCGAGAACTCATACCCCGAGGAGGTAAAGGCGAAGATTCGAGCTAACTGGGAGTCAATGGGGTTTATGAAGGATGAATAGGGTGTTCGACTCATAGGTGTAAATAAATACATGGCGATATCTGTTCTGTTTGTGTAATTAGGGCTATTAGTTGCAAAAACAGTGTCCAATTTAACAGTCCGCTGCGCTAAGAATTTGCCCAAGTTTGCCAACAGCGGCTGCGCGGGGCTACAACGTGGCAGCCTAAGGCATCAAGGCACCGCAACAAAATGGAAGCTTCGTGAAGCTCATCTCTTTGTCGCCAATCGTAACCCTGGAACTCATTCTTCTTTCAATTGCTCCCTCCCTACGCTCAATTGTCTCCTCTCTCCTTCAATCTGCAATTTACCTCGCAGCGTTCATCCTCTTCTCTCCCCTTTACTCACCCGTGAGGTACTTAACTTCGGTGATTCAAGCTTCTACACTTCCCCGCCTTTTCACTGTCACATCACATTGCTTGCCAAAATGGCCAACAAGGGTACGTACGAAGCTACACTTTGCTTTGAGTTCGAAAATAAGTGATTATGATTCGTTACCTTTGCTGATACCTCATAATTATAGGTCGATCCCGCGTTTACCTTGACATTGAAATCGGTGGTAGAAAAGAGGGCCGCATCGCTCTAGAACTGGTATGTCTTTACGGTTACGGTGCAGATTGACACTATGTCAGGCTAACATTGATTGTTTTTAGTTCAACGATGGTAAATAAAATTTCAGTCATATTCAATGACCGACAGTGACTAATCTAGCTCGTTCTCGCAATAACAGTGGTCCCCAAAACCGCGGACAACTTCCGTGCTCTCTGTACTGGTGAGAAGGGAATTGGAAAGCAGGGCAAACCTCTCAGTTTCAAGGGTATGAGCGTCTTCAATAGCCCAATCCATCTGCGAGAGTAGTATCTGATCAGTCACAGGCTCAATCTTCCACCGCGTTATCAAGAACTTCATGATCCAGGGAGGTGACTTCACGGCCTTCAACGGCACCGGCGGCGAATCCATCTACGGCGAGAAATTCGAAGACGAGAACTTCGAACTCAAGCATGATCGCCCTTTCCTCCTATCTATGGCCAACTCCGGCCCTGCCACCAACGGTAGCCAGTTCTTCATCACCACAGTCCAGACCCCGCACTTGGACGGCAAGCACGTCGTATTCGGACAAGTCATTAACGGAAAGAGCTTGGTCCGCAAGATCGAGAACATGCCCACACAGGCCGACAAGCCGAATAAGGATGTCGTCGTCGCTGACTGCGGAGAATTAACTGGCGAAGAATACGAAAACGCCGACAAAAAGGCCGTCGATGCCACCGGTGACCCATACGAGGACTACCCCGCAGATCACGATGCCGAATTGACAGCCCCCGCAGCCTTTGAAATCGCTACTAAGCTCAAAGAACTTGGCAACACCGCCTTCAAGGCCGGTCAAACCTGGGTCGGACTGGAAAAGTACCAAAAGGGTCTACGATACCTGAACGAAACACCCAACGCCGACGAGAAGGACCCGAAGGAACTAGAGGGACAAATGAAAGCACTGCGATTCACACTACACTCCAACTCAGCTCTGCTAGCAAATAAGCTCAAACACTGGAAGGACGGTAAGACCTGGGCCGGATACGCATTAGAGACCGCCGATGCTGCCAATGCAAAGGACGCAGACCGCGCAAAGGCTTACTATCGCCGTGCCGTTGCTCAGGTTGGTTTGAAAGAGGAGGATGCTGCTATCAAGGATCTAGAGGCGGCATTGAAACTTGCTCCCGGTGATGCTGCTATTAGCAATGAGATTGTTAGGGTTAAGAAGATCATTGCGGAGGCTGACAAGAAGCAGAAAGAGGCTGCTCGGAAGTTTTTCTCGTAGCTGTGCGTCTAGAATAAAAGTATCTATTCATTCCACATTCTCCAATTATAGCTATTTGATAAGTATTGTCTAGGAATTTGTGGCCCCATGGAGTTTCCGTTGAGTTTTTCATAACAATAATATACGCAGTGTCAAATAAATCTTCATGGCAAAAAGCGTGTTCATGAGTAAACCTTCCCAAGGCTTGGAGATACGTCCACGCCGGACCTCTCAGCTCGACTCTTATCGACTGCATTCACATTGATTCTGTCCAGAGTATCAATGGAAAGTTGCAAAAAGTCGTGCTTATTCTGCCAGGTGACTTCCTTTTCGGCGAATCCTTCACTCCGTTCAGGGGGTGGTGGAGGATCGGTGATCTTTGTGATTAGGTATGCAGTCGATGCTTGCGCAATTCCGTATATGAGCACGCCGATAAATGGCGCCTTGAGCACGATGGTAAAGGCAAAGGCAAAGCCGAAAAGGACTCCTTCGCGGTCGAGAAACCATCTTCGTTTTTGATCTTTGTCGAATTTGATACGAGAGAAATACGGATCAAGCTGGGATTGATGATGTCAGTAATAGCTCAATATCGATATTTTTACAAGGGTCAGAACTCACAAGCTCGCGCATCAGACTTCGCGAGGCAAAATAGGTGTGCAAAAAGAAGACAATGTACCGCTTTGGCAGTACCAACCCCGACCCAAATATGACCGCTGCTGGTGTCGTTCCCAGAGACTTTCTGACGCTGTAGAAACTAGCAGCAGGCATAACAAATCGTCCAACCACCGGAAGTAAGGACAAAATGTATATACCCAGCCATATGCCTACCCTCCGAGCGTATCGGTTCAAAAAGGCCATCAGTGCGGCATTTATTGGCTTCCGTGGTTTCGATGGAGCACCTTTTTGCTTTGTCGGGTACTTGATGAGGTTCGGGTAGTACATGGCTCTTGTGTTTCGAGGATCATCGGTTTTGTGTTTTTCGGCGTATGTGGCATCTACCCACTCGAGGGATAGAAGGAATCTATGATCGACTCAGTTTAGAAGTAGTACCTATACACAAATTCGTTTTTTGGGGGGTGCAGTCCGTACATATCATCTAATGTGGGCGTAATGTATCGCATAAGGGTCATGAGTAGAAAAGGCACTTGAAGCACAGAGTTGGATATGAAGTTCAGTCCTCCAATGAGCTTGTCATCCCAAGTCGCAGAATCCAGATCGACAATGATAGAAGCTATTTGAATAGCAAGTTTTATGATAATCATCTAGCAAATATCGTCAGTCAACGGGTAACTGTTAACTATAGGGCCGCTGAGGTTTCTAACTGGAATCTGTACGATCAGGTGAATCACCACTCCGACCACGACGGCCAGAGCAGCCTGGCGAAAGTGGTCATGCCTGAACAATTCGCGATTGCGTAGTATCCGGAGAGCTATAAAAATTAATACCCGTCAGTTTCCTATTGTCCAAGGGAAACGCAGTGTAGGATTCGGCTTACTCCCGACAACGGTAAGCTGGGCTCCCCGCAGAATGGCATTGGGCTCGAATTGAGACATTGCTCAATCGCCAGGCACGCTGGCTAGATGAGACGGTCGTAGGAGAGTGATAATTCAAGCTTGATATACAGTTGTGGGACTGTAGGGGGAAAGCGACTATATTATGCGTGCTTGCTTCTGGGAAAGCAATCATGGAAATGAGGTCTACCGGTCGCGTCGTGTCGCTAGGCTCAAATGCCAACTCGATTTGGATGATAACATTTCTGTAATCTTGATTAACCACCCAACAACGCTTTAAAATAGTCTAAAAATAGGGTCGATTAAATAGTTACTTGCGCTCGATTATATATATAATACGTATTAAAATTCTACGCCCTAAGATCAATTATTAAGCGCTAAAATAGTAAGTTAAGCTAGATTCTACATATGTACCCGTTTAAAATTTATTAGTAGGTATTTGCAATAGAGAGCACAACTAGAGTATCACTGTAATTTTTATTTTATGTTAAAATAGGGCACATAACCTACCTATTGGTTTTGTAACGTGAGTGTGGCCGATTACTAGCACTTCGTATATACCGAGGCATGTCTATGGGTGGTGAATAATGTCGACTATTAACTATGCACCTGAAATCAATCTGTAGAGCGAATAGGACGATCGACCAAATTGCCATTCACTACATATTCATGTAGGTATCACCATGTTACACCATATTCCGTGTATCGAAAGAGTGTAAACCTTACAGGGTGACACTGCCTACCTACAGTGCAAGTACCACCTACAAGCAACGTTCGTTCTCTCAAAAATGCAATCTGCTATATGGAAAACCTGCCAGCCGATCAATAAAGATGATGGACCCGTTGAGATCCAAGAATATAGACCACATCGCTGATCAGATCGCGTGACTGGATAACCCTACCTGCCAGGACACCTTGAAACCGATATCAAGGAGATCTTCGGGTCAAGTTCACTAGATAGCACGAATAGCAATGCTGCGTGGTCAAGATGGTCAGATTGTTTCTTGACCATGCTCACGGCTGAAACGATGGATCAACTACTGTTGTTCTTTATTGCCTTCACTTTTGATCATGCCGTCCAATGGCTTGTCTAGTCTTTTGCGGATATCAGATCAGATTATTGATGATGAAAATTCAGCTTATAAGCATCCTAGGTGCAGATGACACCTATCGAGATATGAAGATGTTATCATCTTGGGATTCTAGGGGGGATCAACTGGTCGAAGCCTGAGGCTCATCGCTCACCTCCGACAGTCCGACGGTCACTGCCGAATCGTCTGCTCCACCACATTTTTGTTCGAGGATCAAACTTCAATCGCAAAATCGCATAGTCCACGAGTACGTATGTACTACCTAGGTGTGGCAATCGACAGACTGGCTCAAACTCTATAGTCTTGAGTCGGAAGTGAGCGAGCGATGGCCACGTTTTCTCCTTGGCTTCATCTCTTCCATGGTCTAGCAACTTGCTTACAATCTCTGGGCTTTTCATTCTCGTCATCTTATCTTTCGACATCGTGTTTGATTGCTGGTTGACCAGATCAAGATAGGACTGGAATACTTATATCTATCTTACCCTAGATGGGAGATGATAGTGCTCCAAAACAGGACATCATTCTATCATGCCATATCGTGTTTTCTTCTAAATTGATCAAGTTTCCAAGATGACCACAACTGCCAGTATCTCTGATGCTGAACGCAAAGAGATTGATTTGCCTGACTCGACCAAGATGGGCGGTATGGTAGAAACGGTGCCCTCTTCCGGCACCAATCCACCTTCACTTGCCTTTACTGCAGAGGATGAAAGACGAGCTCGGCTCAAGTACGTACTTTGAACTCTGGAAACCGAACCGATGAAACTAATCATTTCCAGGCTTGATCTCTATCTCATGCCCTTGCTCATCGTCGGGTTCTTTGTCATGCAACTAGACCGAGGAAACATCGCCAACGCCCTAACCGGTACTCTTAGAAAAGACGTTGGTCTCAGTCAGTCTCAAGTCAACGCCGGTACTTCACTCTTGCAGGCCGGAATCGTGATCTTTCAACTCCCATCCAATGCCTTGCTGCAGCGAGTAGGCGCACCAATATGGTTGACATTTTTGTTACTCCTCTTTGGTCTGGTTGGTCTATGTCAGGCCTGGATTACAACACCCTCATCGTTTTTCGCTACGAGGTTCCTCATGGGTGCCTGCGAGTCGGGTTATATTCCAGGTTCAATGTACCTTTTATCACTGTTTTACCGAGAGAAAGAACTCGCATCTCGGACGGCGGTGTTTTATTTTGGAAATTATTTGTCTGCGGCAACTGGCTCGTTGATTGCTGCTGGGATTTTGAATCTTGGTGAGGGACGCAAATATGCGGGTTGGCAGTGGCTATTTATCAGTGAGTTGCTCTTTATCTGTTGACTGTGAAGGTAGACAAACGGCTAATTGTGTCTATCTACTAGTCGAGGGATCATTGACCTTATTCGTCTTTTTTCTCTATCTCCTCTTCCTCCCATGGAGTCCTGCTCGCACAACCCCTATTCACGGCCTCTTTGATTTCTTCTCCAATCAAGACCGGCAAATCCTACAAGCACGAATCGCACTTGAAGATGCATCTAAATCCGAGGCTCGCGCCCCAATGACCCCCGGACTGTTCTTCGCCGCTTTGACTGATTATAAGTTGTGGATGCACTGTATCCTCAACATTCTGTCCTTGTCTCCCGCCGGCGGTATCAATGTCTATGCACCGAGTGTGATCAAAGCCTTTGGTTTCAGTACCGAACATGCCAATCTTCTCAGTTCTGTTCCGTACTTTATGCTCATTGTTCTGGCATTTTTTGTTGGGTTTATGTCTGATTTGACGCATAGAAGAGGACCCTGGTGTCTCTGCACCTATGCTTGGGCTCTTATCTGGGCCGGAGTCCAGTATGGCCTGCCTACAACCGCAGCTATCAACACTCGCTACGCCATCTTCGTGCTATTGTCATCTGGTGGTGCTCTGGGACAAGCATTGAACGATGCCTGGCTCAATATTAATGCCACATCATCCACACACCGCTCAGTCGGTCTTGCGCTCGTGGTCATTGGTAGTAATCTCGGTGGCCTTGCAGGCGTCAACCTCTTCCAAGCTGACGATGCACCGCGTTATAGTAGGGCGTGGTTGGGGATTCTGTGCTTGTATGCTTCTAGTATCGTTATGACTTGTCTGATGATTTTGGGTTATTTGTGGGAGAACCGCAGGTTCCGGCTTAAGAATCCAGGAGCTAAGTCTCCAAGATTCCAGATTTGACGTCGATATTTGGGATATCGTCTAGGTAAAGAGAGAAGACCCCGTCAACCGGAGTGATTAATCTTATTCTTTCTGTAAGATAGTTTATCAGGATTCTCGTATTCGATTATACCTACCTACTAAACTAGGAATATGCCTACTATTGCGTATATGAGTATTACTTCGAGTGTATATCTATAATGTAGTATGCTATATAACTATGTAGAAAAACTAAATTTGATCGTGATAAGAAGAAAGAAGATAATTAACGCAATAGCCTATTTCATGTTTCGACCTACGCCTTGAGAGGTCCACTATTGCCCCAGTGCATCGCTTGGATCCGTCGCTCACTTCCGATGGTTTCTGGTCGCAATGTGAGCGAGGAATGAGAAAGAAAAAATAAATAATAAATAAAAAATAAAATAAAAATAAAACTTAGAAAGTGATTGTCGATAAGTTGCTATATTGTACGATAGTCTGACTCGAGCAGCCACTGAGCTTTCTTCAAAGCTTTACAAAGAGAAAAAAGACCTTCCAGCAGAACTACTTCTTGTTGCCTCCCCCATCTTTTGAAGGAGCGCCTTTCAAAATGTCTCGAGATCCTACTAAACCGAACATCGTTTTACTCCTCGCCGACAATCTCGGTTGGGGGGAATTGGGTTGCTATGGCGGAGGCGCATTACGCGGTGCTCCCACACCCAACATCGACAAACTCGCAACCGAGGGCCTCTTACTACACAACTTCAACGTCGAAAGCGATTGCGTCCCTACAAGATCTGCATTGATGACCGGTCGCCATCCTATCCGAACAGGATGCAGACAATCAGTGCCGGCGGGATTTCCGCAGGGTCTCACCACCTGGGAAAGAACACTGGCAGAGGTCCTGAAAGAAGTTGGCTATAGTACTGCGCACCATGGCAAATGGCATCTTGGTGATATACCAGGACGGTACCCCTCCGACCGCGGGTTTGATGAGTGGTATGGAATCCCACGTACGACAGACGAGACACAATTCCCTTCTGCGCTTGGATATTCACCAGACATTGCAGAGATGCCTTACATTATGGAGGGAAAAACCGGTTCACCTTCGACAAATGTATGCATATACGACCTTGAGCAGCGGAGATTAATCGATGAGAACCTAGTCACCAAATCAAAAGACTGGCTGAAACGAAAGACGGACAACGGAGAGCCATTCTTCCTCTATCATCCGTTTGTGCATCTTCATTTCCCGACGTTGCCGCATCGTTCGTTTGTGGGTAAGACTGGACATGGAGATTTTGCAGACTCGATGGTCGAATTGGACCATCGAGTGGGTGAGCTACTTGAGTGCATTGATGCGCTGGGTGTGCGTGAAAACACCATTGTCATATTTGCGTCGGACAATGGCCCTGAATTTCGAGAGCCATATCGCGGCACCGCTGGCCCGTGGCGTGGTACATATCATACTGCAATGGAGGGTAGTCTCCGTGTCCCCTTTATTATTAGATGGCCAGGTCGCGTGAAACAGAACATCATCTCCAACGAACTCGTCCACGTCACCGATATCTTCACCACCCTGCTTACTGCCGCGGGGGCAAACCCGCCCTCAGACCGACCGCTAGATGGCATCGATCAACTAGATTTCTTCCTAGACCCTGAAAATAAGAAATCCCTTCGGCAGGGGTTCCCATTCTATATCAAAAAGGAGCTTGTGGCCATCAAATGGAGGGACTGGAAGTTGCATTTCATCTGGTCGCCAGAGGTCAATAATTCCAAGGGAAAACTGGAAAGTCCGTATCTTTTCAATATCGTTCGAGATCCAAAGGAGGAATCTAACGTAATGGCGTTTAATACTTGGGTGCTGCAGCCGATGTTGAAGTTGAGATCGGAGTTTATGGAGAGTCTGCATAGTGATCCGGCTCCTAAGGATCCCCTTAAGCAGGTTTGGGATTTGTAGAGAGGATTCCATGAATTGATGTTTAAGTAATAGTTTCGCAGGTTCATGTCATGTGTCAGGAGTAAATATCAATTGCGAACTCAAAGATCCTGTGCCACGTTCATATAGATTCCGGTTCTTCCAATCATCTGCAAATGGCTGGTCCTAATAGCTTTTCAATGACATAATTCAACTGAGACATGTCGTCTCATGAGAAAATGCCCATATATCTAAGTGGCCCATCCTCATCTGCTGTAAAGACGAATTGCATGTCATCAAACTCATTATCTACTACATCCCTAGACGCCTGAGTAGGAAAGGGTACCACTGGAGCAGGAGACAGTGGCAGAAGAATCCCCGATTCCTGGTTGGATTTTAATAACAATGCCGTAAGGTCGTCGACTCCAGGAGCGTTGACACTCTGGGCCATTTGATCAAATAGATCCCGATATGACTTTCCCGGGGGATAACGCTCAGCCATTCCCCAAAGAACCGCGGAGCATGTGTTGATTGCTGACTGAATCTCAGAAGTGGAAACACTGAGGTTCAAGTCCGCTACGTGTGCCATGCAATATAATAAAGCAGAGCCACAATGAAACAGCCGATTAGTCGCTCGCCAGTAGAATCGGAGTGTACCAGAACGAAAGGCATCCCGGTACGAGTTTATCGAACGGACGGCATTGTTCACTAAAAAAGCGGCAACAGCGGCCGACACCGTTGGGTATTGTTCAGTTGGCATCATTAGATAGACCAGCGTCATATTATAAAAACCATCGAATATATCTGTAGGCGCTAGCTTTGTTGCTAGCGGTAGAGAAGGGCGGCTGTCATATAGAGCACGCAGCCTCGAAGCCATATTTGCTCGCCACTCGGATATTTCGAGGGGCGCATAGCCGCGAGGAGGAGCAAAGTAGAGCCTAGCCTGGATCTCATACTCAAGCCGGCGCATTCTCAGGACCCAAATAGCTGAGAGCTTTCTTGAGGGACCCTCTTGCTGGGTGATGCCATTCTTGGTGATATTCACGTCATCAGTCCCGGCAGGATATTCCGTCGTGATAGCCTCATCTACGACCGCAGGTGGACGACCCAAGGCTATGCAGATATTTATTTCCAGAGAATAAACAGCCCAGAACAGCCGGCGTCGTCTTTCTGTTTCTAGAACGCTGACTGTAGGTCGAAGAGAAGCTTCGTTGTGAAGGCCGAGATCAATGCTAAATCTCAAAGCAAGACCTATCGTATGCGAAGCACCCGTTGATCTAGGGTGGAGCGAGGCGTATTGTGCTAGTAGAGTTATGGCTTCCAGCTGATCGAGGTCAAATGTTAATATTTTCTTGGGCCGCTCGGACAATATAGACATGGCAGACGCCAAAAGTCGCTCAGATGTAGTCCAAGGTGTTGAGGCATCTGTCTTTACCATCAGAAGCAACGCGATGGCCATTACCATGAAATATCGAAAGTACTTGTGCTCAGCACCTGAGGGTACAAGTGTGGAAGATGTTTCGTGCACCGAAGTAAGATCCGCGAGAAATTGGTGACGATGCAACACTAGCAGAAATGAGTCGCAGTGCTCAAAATATACCGAGGCAAGCTTGTTTGCAACATCAAGGTCTAACAATGTATCAAGGGGGGCTGTTGGAAATATTTGATTCAAAGTTCCATGTGACCCAGAGCTATGAGCAGATGACCAGTTTGTTGATTGTATGTCAAGTCCCAAATCTGCTAGCAAGACACTGATAAGCCATGTCTCGGAAACATCGCACATCAATGGGGGAAATGAGGTCGCGGTTGACCACTGAGGCCGGGTCTGAAGCTGAGGTTGTGTTCTGGGCAAGGATCGATGTTCTTCACCCTGTTTCTGATGAGAAACCGATTCATTCTCCGGGGTGGCAGAGCTTTGTGACTCTGAAGTGTCATCGACGGGAATGCGGTTCAATATCAGTTTCTGCTCCAGATACGCCACTCTTTCTTCTAGCTTATGAAGATAGCTATTTCTCTCAGCTTTAACAGGAGCTATCGTAGACTTTGGATATAATGTAACTTCGATTGACGCACCTTCGCGGCGCGAGTCTCCCCGCAACAGCATCATAGCCTACGCATTCAACTCCAGCTCTGTCACAATTTGAACACGCTCTATATACAAGTTTAGAATGAAAGTAAAGCCTGGAGGGGGTGCAGGAATGCATGGAATGGCTCACGGCAGTCGCTGATCACATCGTTGTTTGCGGCTTTTACACCGATTACAGGCCGTAACGTTTGAGCGGCGAACGTCAAACCTTGACGTTCGTTTATGCTTGGGCTCCATTATTGTGTCCAACTGTAGAACTTGCTAACATTGGACGCAAATACCGTAGGTGCTGTGTTATTCCTTCTGAAGCTCGTATCCTCACGAGGAAGGAGGGTGTTTGGTAAAGATGTTCCGATATCAAACAGCCGTCAATATCCGCTCTGGCTCTTATCACGCGACATCACGTGCCACGATCTTCGCCTTGGGTTGCTAGCTTGGCTCAGAACCTACCAAGGTAAGCAACGATATCAGAGCTCCGAGGATTGCAAGTCGATTGACGTCGTACAGGTCAACTTTCTATCCATGAATCTGTCTCCAACACACTTTGTACGAAGCCAACATGGCGCGCGGCGCTTTCTAAGTCATCAACGGCATCCTTACACAGCCCATGCGAACCATGGCCCAGCCATCTGGAACTGGCTTTGCGCCAATCCGGCGATCCGCGACATTACCTTCAAAGTTGATTTCAGAAAGACGGCAGTTCAGTGACACTCCTGCTACTCATGACAGATTCAATCCTGTTCTCTTTTTCCACCCGTCTGCCAAAATCGTCAAGTTCGCTCCCGATGCGCCTCCTACAACGTCGCAGTCAGCCCCATCGATCGACTTTGATTATCCAGTAGACACGATTGAGACCCTGCCCTGGCGGTCACCCGCGGAAAGAACCGTTGCTGTCGGACGCTTGAGGCTCGAAATTCCAACTGGCTTATCTCCCTTCTTAAAATGTGGGACCGTTGTGCAGGCAATCCTAAAAAATTCACAATGTTGGTGTGTGGATGGCAAATCGACATTCGTACTGCGCATTCGATCTTTGACTTATTACCGTATTGAACTTCCGGACCAGACACCGGAAGACGCGGAATTAATCGAAAATTTCAAGACCGCTTTGGCCAAAGTCCTTCGCTATGAAGTAACGCCCTGCCCTTTCCAGCGTGGGTTCAGTGTGCCACTGCCAGCCGAAGCTCATATACCGAAGAAGAAAAGAGCCTGGCGGCCGAAACACCGACGAGAAAGTGCTCCAGCTGGTTCAGAGTTGGGTGAATTATGGCCGGATCCTGCAAATGAAGGCGAGAATGTTCAGCACCACGACATGATTGATGCGTACGATGGCGATACTACCGACGACAGCGCTTCGACAACCACAACCAGTGTGCCACACCTAGATTCTACCACATCCGATGATATCACGTTTAATGATACCAAAGATCATCCGCAACCCACACTTAGCGCCCCTAAGCGATCAGTTACAGAGCCAGTGCAATCGGTCCATGACATGCTCGCCAGGTTCCAGCCGATACCTGAATCAGATAGCGAAGATGATACGAAATCATTCCATTCTGTCTTTACTCAAGAGTCCCAAGCCCCAAATTCACCATCATATAATCCCGGTCCTCCGGCATCGCCGCCTGACCACCAATTGCTGGACCTTTCGCTTCCACATCAGCGCTCGCACAACCATAATAGAGATATTTCGGAAGCAACTGTAACACCCGAATCACTACCTACATTCCAGCTCACACCTAATATTGACCTAATCCGACCGATGTTCAGTGCACAGGAACTGAGCGAGCCTCATCCAGATATTAATGGCATCTCTTCATCTTCCTCCTCCCCTAAACCCGACTTTTCTGATGCCGCTGCAACTCTTGCATCTGATGTGGACGTACTATCCCCTTCTTCCACCTCAGATAGGGCAAATATTACCTTGTTGGAGCCGCGCCAAACCGAATCTTTCAGAAACGCCAATCTCTCGCCTTTACCAGCGGCTTCTGAACCCAACTTTTCCGATGCCGCTGCTACTCTTACAAGCGGAGTAAACGTGCAATCCTCTGGTCCTTTTACATCTGATAGAAGAAATAGTACCTTGTTGGAACCACGCCAAACTGAATCTTGCAGAAACCGGGATCTCTCGCCTTTACCACCAGCTTCTGAACCCAACTTTTCCGATCCCGCTGCTACTCTTGCAACCGGAGTAGATGTACTACCCTCGAATTTTTCAACATCAGACAGAAGGAATGACATTTTGATGGAATTGCGCCGGACTCGATCTTTCCGAAAAAGGGATCTCTCTCCTTTACCACCAGCTTCCACATTAGAATACCTCTCGCCTCGACCGTCGAAAAGCATGACGACATTGCTCTTTGACAAGGCCTGTTCTCTGGTCCTCATTCTTCCGCTTCAGCTTCTTCTCTTCTTTATTCATCTTGCCGCTCAATTCGTTACCGATGACAATGCACCCAGAGAAGCGTCTAATGCCACTCGCAAGAATAACGAGAGTGATGGAGATGATGATGATTTCAAAATGCCCAAGACTCCCGGGACATTTCGTCGCTCCTTATCTCTTGGGGACCCTAGCGATCATTTGTCTGACCTCGAGTGATTGGTCATTTTAGCTGTGAAATCGGTCATACGAGTTGTAAATACTCGGCTTCTTGATTTGTGTGAATGTCATCCCCTCGAGGGAGTAGCGAAGCACACTTTCCATACACGCATTACCTCCATGCATAAACATGAACTACATCCTTTTTCGAATAATCCATACCCATTTCATGATATTTATTGACACGACATTATGCTTTCTTCCCTTACAGCGCGCATTTACATATGGCCTCCATTACGGCATGGAGTTACCTTGTTACGATAGTTGTGTTATATGAATTATGTATTTTCATAGTGCCTTTTCTTTGACAATATTAATCTCAAGTCTCGAGTCATCGTGTGCAAACTTAGTGTGCCAGCATCCATGTATCTATAGTTCATACAATAAATCTAATTTTAACAATGGACTCAATGGAAACAAAAGTCATGAAGATGAATGATATCTTCAACGTTCCTCATTGTAGGCCCTAAAATATCAAATCAACGCCAGGCTTATGCAATATCTCGTTCCCTTTCATCCACCCCTTTCCCAAATTTTAGAATCCTTCTCCACCAGTGACTACCGATATTCTATCCCTCAAGCCTTCCCAGACTTCGCCTTCGCCTTCCCCTTCTTCTTCGCACTACGATCTCTCTTCTTCAATCCCACCATCCCCACCTTACAGATATCCGCATACCTGACAAAAAAAGCCTCCAAATCCGCCGGACGCACAACTGTCGATAACTTCGATTTGGGTGCCGTCGTCGCCTTCTTCTTGTTTTTGGTCACTTTTGAATCTTCTTGGCTGGGTTTCGGGTTTTGTGTCCTTCCGTCTGTTGCGCGCACGAGGATTGAGCCTTCGGTTATTGATGGATCGGTGGAGGTGGTAAGGCGTTTTTGGGTAAGGAAAACGCTGCCTTGGTTGTTTTGGGAGGTGGTTATAAGGAGGGTCGATAACGAGGTGAAAAACTGCTGTCAAGTTAGTCTTTGAGGAAAGTGATGGCCATGTGATGGACTGACCTCGTCGTTGCTCAGGTGTGGCGCCATGAGGGGAGGTTGACCACAGATGGTGGTCGATATGACGGGTCGTTGGAATCTGAGCAGCGGGCGTCACCTTCAAAGTAATCCGTAGGCGCAGGTGTCCGACGAATTCTCGTAGAAGCGAATTGAGTCGTCCGTAATGGAGTGTATCACTGTATATGTGTAGGGTCTACTATGTATACAGAGTTGGCGGGGAAGAAAAGTGCGGAAGCTCGGACCACTTTTTATTTCCTCTCCGCAAATAATTTCTGATCTACCACATCTTTGACCAGAACTTACAAAAAACAAAGGCAACATGCCGCGACCAAGGCATCTTACTACAGCTCTCCCCCGAGAGCTGAAAGCTGAATTAGGTATCAGAGATAGTTATGGTGAGAAAAAACGAAACCAAAACCGACCGGTATCCCGCAAAGAGCGGCGCAAGGAAGAGAGGCATGGAAAAAGACAACAACATGATCGCCCGAGAGGGGGAATGAACAGAAGACGGCATGTTGAAAGCGAATCTGGAGACGAAAGTGAAGAGGAATTCGCAAGTGAAGAAGAGGAGCGACCTGTGCCCGCGAAAGTATCCAAATCGCAAGAGTCCAAGACGACCGAGCGGAAACAATCCGAACCCAGGCAGCCAACGATATCGAAGACCGTAAAGGACAAACTCGCGCAGGACGATAAGGAAATCGAGGCTCTCGAGAAACGGCTAGGCATAAAAGGAAAGAATAAGCTACCAAAAGCGTTTGAGGAGGATGGTCTTGCCGATCTTTTGGGTGATATTGGCGGGGACTCGGAAGCAGAGGATAGTAAAAAACGGAAACGGGAAGAGCGAGAATGGCTACAGAGAAAGAGAAGAAGAGCTCAAGGTTTGGAGTCTGAGGAGGAGGAGGATGACAGTGATGTGGGAAGCTGGGATGGTCTCGAGGAATCCGCGGACGATGACGATGAAGATCTCGAGTCAGGCGAGGACCTCGAAAGTGCGGAAGAAGGCTTTGAGGATTTTGAAGAGTCTGATGAGATGGAAAGCGATGCTGAATCGGTGGAGGAGCCCAAGAAAGAGCGCGTTCGAGAAAATCCTTACGTTGCACCACCCACAAAGACGCCTCCTACTACGAAATACATTCCTCCATCCATGAGGGCCGCAGCAGGAAGCAAATCCGAAGAAGATGCGCGTTTGCGCCGACAAGCACAGGGTTTGCTGAATAAGCTCTCGGAAGCCAATTTGATATCCATCTTGAACGATGTCGAGAAATTATATCGCGAGAACCCACGTCAGAGTGTGACTTCGACATTATTAACACTCCTACTTACCATGGTCGCCGACCGGGCGGCATTACAAGATACTTTCATCATTCTGCATGCTGGATTCATAGCGGGATTGTACAAGTTGATTGGCATGGACTTTGGCGCCATGGTCATCCAGACCTTAGTAGAGATGTTTGACAACTCGGCTGATGAGAGGGGGCCATTCACTGGAAAAGAACAGTTGAATTTGGTTTCGCTTCTTTCACAACTCTACAACTTTCATGTGGTCGGAAGCAACCTGGTTTTCGATTATATTCGACTATTTCTTGAGGAGATCAACGAGACGAATACAGAGTTCCTTCTCAAAATCATTCGCAGTATGTTTCACTCTGATCAAACATGCAGTCATGTTTTTGTTAGCTAACGATTTGCTAGACTCCGGACCTCAGCTTCGACAGGACGATCCATCAGCACTCAAAGATATCGTACTTCTCGTCCAACCGGCTGTAGCGCGCATTGGGGAATCATCCTTGTCCGTCCGTACAAAATTCATGATTGAGACAATCACCGATCTTAAGAACAATCGCATGAAAACTGGCGTAGTGGCATCCAGCATTTCATCTGAACACATTACCAAGATGCGCAAGATCTTAGGTTCCTTGAACAATCGAAATGTACGGGCAACAGAACCAATTCGAGTTTCTAGAAGTGATATTCAGAACTCGGATCGAAAAGGAAAATGGTGGCTTGTGGGTGCCAGTTGGAAAGAACTGGACCCTCTCGAGGCTGCACGTCAGGAATTATCTACTTCTTCAACCGCTGTCGTCTCAAAGCAAGTACAAGCAGACGAAGATAGCGACGGCGAGCCAGACCTTGCGGCCATAGCCAAAGCGCATCGCATGAACACAGACGTCCGACGCTCAATCTTCGTAGCCATCATGTCCGCAACCGATTACCGAGATGCGCACGTCCGACTGTTGAAGCTACGTCTAAAAAAGAATCAGGAATACGAAATCCCACGTGTCCTCATCCATTGCGCCATGGAAGAGGAGGCCTACAATCCCTACTATCTCCTGATTGCCCGCCGACTCTGCAGCGAAATGGGCCGACGAATCAAAATGTCCTTCATGTTCACGCTATGGGACATATTCAAACGTCTAGGCGAGACCCACGAGCTCGACGAGGGACACAGCGACGACGAATTCCACGGCTTCGACGAAGACGGCTCCAACAATGCAAAGCTAGACATCAAGTCCATCGTCAATCTTGCCAAAATGTACGGCAACTTGATCAGTGATAATTCTCTCAGCTTGGCGATTCTGAAGAATCTCAATTTCGCATACCTGCAACCGAAAACAAGCACCTTTGTCGAGATATTGATCATCACAGTTTTCCAAACTACTGCACCGTCAACGCGCAAGTCGAAATCTACGGACCAGAAAAAGAAACAATCCGAAACCGAAGAAGAGCTCAAGGACAAACAAGCTCTTTTGCTTACTCGCATTTTCGCACAAACCCATCAGACTGCGCCGCGTATCGTCAAGGGATTAATCTACTTTATTCGCAAGGTGGTTGCCAAGTCAGATATTGTGGCTAGTAGCAAAGAGAAGAAATTGGTTAAATGGGGCTGTGGTATTGCGGTGAATGCATTAACTGGGCTTGAGAATAAGGATACTTGAGTTGGTGGTTTTGAAAAAAGTTTTGGATATGAGTTCATGACCTTTGAGCGCGCGTCATCATTGTAGATTTTTGTATATTAGGTGTAAACATAGATATAGGGTGTATTTGATGATCCTGCGGGAGAAAAGCGTGACATTCGTCTCAACATGACCTCAGGCAACTATCTTCCTACGTCAATATATCCCACTCTGCAGCTACCAACCATGTCTTTCGCGTAGAATGTGCGGAACTCGCTGGGAGTGTGATTACTCCATCTTCTTGATCTTCAAAGCCACCTTCGGAATCTGATTGAGAAGAAGGAACAACTCTATGAGCGGGCATCCGATCACTTTGAGTCGTTTCAGCAGTGCTAATAGAATCTACCTCAATTTCCCATGACAGACCTGCTCCAATCCTGATCTTATCGCCGGGTTTCAGCTTCGCACAAGGAGCTGTAGATGACTGGCGAGCTTTGTTTGCGTGTACACGAGAAGCGGCTACGCCCAAAAGCAGGACAGTCATGGGTTCGGACTCTGATGGGTCGTCCCTTCCAGTCACTTCTGGGAATATTTGGGCCATAATAACCGGACCAGACGATTTGAGAAAGGCGTTATGACATGAGTCGATACTTCCCGTAATTGAAAACCGAGCATCATTCTGCTTTTGATGCGACTGCCGATCCGATTTGGTTTTGCGTTTCATATCCGCTTCCATGACCCAGTCTCGAAGATGCTCCGCCATACCACCAGGCACATAACTTGCAGCCGCACCTGACTTCGGCCGCCCTGCGCGACGAAGAGTACGAGTTGCTACAGGCGAAAAAGGTGCTGGTACAGCCGATGATGAGACATCTTCCTTATCTGGGGATGGTGATCGCGGTAGCACAAACGTAGGTTTCTTCCGCGCGGGTTGTGGCGTTGAAGTAGCAGGTGTGGCTGTCGATGCAGGAGTGTAGTTCGCTGAGAGAATGAACCGTGGACGGCTTTGAAAAGCAGAAGTTGTCTTAATGCTTGGGCTTGCATCTTCATCTTGTAGAGCATGAGCCTGATCCGGTGTTTGAGGTTCAGACAGTGGCTCGAAGCTCTCAGGCTCAAAGAGTTCAGTATTAGCTAGCTGGCGATCAAGTTGTGGAGTGGGTGATTCCAGCCTGGGTTTCTTTGTTCTGCTCCGAACTGGTGGCGCCGGAGAATCGGGGATGGGCGAACTTGAATCGTTGATCTCATCAAAATCATCATCAATGATTTCAGATCTGACTGGTCTGTGTACTGAATGTGAAGATATTCGAGGCCGTTTGTTTGAATGCCGTGAGCTAGAAAATAGTTCATCTAGCTCGGGGAAAGCTTCATCATCAAGGCTAGTGACGTCCTTTGTATCGTCGAAATCATCTTCAATCTCATCATCAGAAACCTGTACAGGCGTATTTTTTTCTCCCTTCAAGGGACTTGAAGTTTCAAATCTTCGATTAGGTGCTCGAAAGAATCCTTGCGACGGTTGACCACTGCTTCGAAATATACTCCTAATATCACCTGTACTCGGCTCATCTGGGAACTGAAATCGCGGTGGAGTCGCAAATTGACTGCCAGAACTACGAGCCGGAAAGGGATTCAAAGAGAATGCTGGGCCCCGCCGTGAACGTGCGGGGGCAGGTGTTTGATTAGCATCTTGGTGACGATTAGACATGTAGGAATTCGCTACATGGTTTGCGATTAAAATTATCTGGCTCGCAAGATGGGTTTGGATGAAGTAGGATTTTACCAGATTGATGTCGAAAGGTTGAAGTTGAATACATCAGACCAGTGAGCAGTTGCCGATTTCTTGGGTGGATCGCTTAGTCAGCCATCTAGCAGAACTGACCCCCTATCCTAGGCGCTAAAGGCGCCCAAGTCGCCCTCCAGCCGGCGCTTGTTCCCCATAATTTCAGGCGTCTCTAAAGGCCATTTTTGTCTCCTGTTTAAAACGTCTTCAATTGCTGCTACCTACAACTTAATTTTGGAACAGGTTCAATAGCGACATGATTCCGACATACCAATTGCCGTACAGTATCCTCATCGGCAAATTTCAAATTCCGTTACGGTCATCTCCATAGAAGTCACTTGACTTGACTATCGACTAGGCTTTCTGGATTCCAATCAATTTCGCTTGTTCCTTTCTTTGTCAAGGTGCTCCTGAGTGGATCTACCCCAAAATTTATTGGAAATCGCACGGTTTTTAACCCTCCTAGGGAGCTTCTACAGATAATCCCGATTCGATCTACACTGAGATTTTCTCTAATTGAAAGAATTCTTCTATGTAGAAATGAGGTCAAATGAAACCTTGGAACTCCTGGGTTGGTTTTCTTGGGCTGAATTCCCGTGACAGCCCATGATGGCTGGCCACCATGTGGATAAATATCCAGTGTCTTGAAGGGACTACCAACCAGGACTGTATGACGACTATGAATAAATCAATTTAACCTTCCAAGGTCTCCAGCATTGTGTAACAACAAATCGTCTCAACGATTTCCACGTGTGGCGAAAACGTGATGTACAAAGACCTAATTCCGACGGATGGTGCTATCTAAAATCAACCTCGAGAGGATGGGTAATTGAGCCACGTATCTTCAGGTGTCATGAAAAGGCATAGCACTTTGTACGAAGAAGCTCGGATTTTGCGATATTTATGTACGAATGTGTACAAATGCATGGATACTTGGCCCGGGTTGCTACAGAATGTTCACTCTGACTACAGCTCTACAGAGTCTACACAAAAGTACATAGAAGGAGCAAATGTGATTCAACTATTGACAAGGCGTAACTCAAGTATTAACAAGACAGGAGCAAAGCAATTTAAACAACAACATTGCGATGTATTGAATACATCTTTCCAAAGACCGCCGATTGTTCTGTCCAAGAACCCTGACTGAATCATTGACTTATATCGGCGACTCCAGCATGGTGTTGAGGTCCGGAGGTGCAAATAAGGCCAAATTCGACCCCACAAAGCACACTAAATAGTATGTAAATGAGTGTGTTGATATATACTAGTACATGCAAGCAAAAAGTTCACGATGACATCGTGACTAATGCATATACGTCGGAGAGTTCTCTCCCAGTAAATACAACTCCAGCTGGCGTTGATCGTCCGTTCATGTCTTGTCCAGCAATTTCAACGATCACTGTACCTCCAGCCGAAGAGTTGTTCGGAAAAAGGACTTTCCGAGTAACTTATAGATCGTATGTGCATTAATGTGCGTTGTCGTCGTCCGTTCAAAGCACGATCGTAATAAGGAGCTCCTTGTTCGTTTTTGTTTGGTTGCATCGGTTGTTCCGCGACACTCGAGGTTTTTGTAAATATATAATCGTGAAGGTGAAAAGGGTAAAAGACGTGAATGAGCAGCTGAAAATCTGCTGAGAGAAACATTCGATCCGTGGCTGTACAAGAATTGGAGAGTCTTCTCCATACCGAGGACGCTCTGGTGTCGGCCGGGGTGATTCATGGTATCTAATCAGCTTTGATTTAGCTTACTTTTCTTCGTCATATATTCGAAATGATGGAAGGGTAGTCGGTTCATAGGAACATACGTGAATCCTCAGGCCCCGTTGCACTTACGTGCAGCACCTTTACCAGCAGGTAATTCCGGCATGGCCACACCAGTTGCCGCGAGCCTCGAGATCCTCAGTAGAGTCTCCAGCAACATCGGCAGTGTCGGCTTCAATGGGGGCCGCGGCGACGCGGAGGGCAAGAGCTGCCATGACGATGAACCAAAGCTTCATATTGACAGTTTGACCGTATTCCAGGTAGCGGGTGAAGTAAAGAAAAGGTAGGATAAAAAAGGTTTAATATGTGCAAAGGATATTTACAAGAGATGATTCTTGTCTGGGCAACATGAGACAAGAAGACCTCAGCCAAGGCCAGGACAGGACCGTCCTTTTTATAGACTGAAACAGCAGCATGCTTCAGAACAAACCAAACAATAGAGCAATATCAATTGATAACGTGGAGTACCTTACAATAGGATTCATGCTCTAAGCGAGCAAAGGACGATAGCGACCAACTTCCGGCTTGGTCCAGACCAAAGAAGCGAAGCAAGCAATAGTCCGGTTCAACGAGTCAAAGCCTCGCGGGCGATAGCATGCAAAATCATATCTTTGTTAATATTCTGGACAGGTTTGGTAAGTTCAAAAGTTAGATAAGAGGATCATCATGGATCAATAGGGTTCTGTCCCAAAAAGGAAATTCGGCCGCACCTGAGAATTTCCGTTTTTGGGTATCAATAGGGACATATCCCGATTGACGGGCTACTTTTCTTCATAAGCGCTTTATCTCACTCTCCTCTAGCTTCTCTCTCAATAAGCCATGTATTTAATATTTAAACAAAGCAGCTTCGCCTTTTTTGCGGTTGTTTGGTATGCCTTGGCTTTGTGTTCTTTGTCTTTTTTATTAATTTCATCAATATTTATTGCTTCTTCAACTAAATTTACTAGACGAACAGGGAAATCATTGGTAATTACAAGTCGCCACGGATCTCCAGATCCTCGTTTCATGGTACTCGTATCCCCCGGACGTTCAGGGCGCTCACCGCAGCTGACATCTATTGCCTCCTGATCGGCACGCCATGTGACATCTTGTCTTCTACGCGAGATGAGACTTCGCCTGGTGTGCTCGGTTACTAGTCAGTTCGTCGATATTAATGTGAGTTCATACAGCATCACAAACTGAACAAGCTCTCTTGGCTTGACGGCCAGTCTTGGTATGCAGTACGGTCGAGAAGGTTCCTCGCTGAATCAGAATCCACTTGGCCAAACGAGAACGCACCCGGAGATATTCAATGAAGCAGCATACAATCGAGTCCTCGTATCAATGGCATTGATAGTATGGAGCAGCCTTGAAGATGATCGGTCAGTACTCTTACCGATTCATCACCTCAATGAAACATTTCGAATAGCAGATTTTTCGCCTCTCTGGCTTTTGTGGCATGCATAACAGTCAATCATCGTGTCAATAAGTCCTAGCGTTCCAGCCATGCTGCCCATTCAAAGCTGGTCCAATCTATCAGTCGTCAGTTGTCTGGTAATGAGATCACTTGACTCCTGGCTCGGACGACCGCAAATTTGGATAGTCGATTGACAGACTTGTAATGAATCAATCTCAAAGAAACTGGGCTCGTTTCCGTCTTCTTGGATCTTCTATGACACTCATGACTGTGTCTTCACTCGCGATCAAAGGAGTCGAAGTCGATTCATTGCTTCAGTGGCTTTCAAGAACATTCCATATCTCCATGTTATTGTCAGGTCAGCTTTGTATATGAAATCCATGCTATTAATTCCTAGAAAAACTGGCCTTCTGACTGTTCCAAGGTTTAGATGGAAGCTGTACAGTTGTTTGCAAAAAGTTTCTAGACATGACAGAACCCAACCCTAACCCGCACCTATTGGGTTAGGGTGAGCTATAAAAAGTTGATTACCAAGCAGGTTCAGGTTAAAAAAATAATAATCTATAGGTTTTAGGTTAATCCTATAGGTTAGGTTATCTTATTTTATTAGATTAGAGTACTTGGGATTGGTAAGAGGATAAAGATGATGAGAAGTGTCCGGCTTGCAAAGAAATGACACCAGCAGAAACTCCATGAGGATGAGGAGACAGTATGCAACTATGCAAGATTTTTGCTCATGCCAGCTACTATCTTTTGTTCTGATCTGCCATCCTATGTATATGACATGGTTAGGGATATTACTCTCTGCCTCTATTTCTCGCGTTGTATGAAAATCCTACTAGGATATTAGCTTCAATCTTCAGGTGGTATCATATAGTATCCATACAGTTCCCCGTCTTGCCAACTTGCCAGGAATATAGAATGTGGAAGCTGGGGGACGGCCTTCGTATCGAGCTGTTGTTTGACATTTAAAATAAATACGAACCACCTCCGTACTGACTGATCGGAGTCGGAGTCACCAGGAATATAAACATGATCATAATGAGGAGGTTGGAGTTTCGATTGAAACTCTCTTCCGAAGACCTGCTTACACCATATTTATCCTAGAGTATCGTGGCGCCGTTGGGGTTCACCAGGTATATTAGTAACAAATACATATACCAGAACTCGCTCTAGAGTGTCATCCATGATAGTCGGCCTGAAAAAGTAGATTATGCGTGATATGTGCCCATCTCAAAGGACATTGAAGTTGGGTATCGGGTTTACTATCTTCCGAACAGCCCATAACATATCATTTGTTGTAACGGAGCATAGTAATTCCGATTCCATTCGGGTTAAGTCATCCTTCCTTTTGGATTAGCGCCTGCCCTAACTACTCAACCCGTCGCAATTACCGGTAATTGGTCAGCATCGCCGGGAATACTTGTGTGCAATCTGATTGGCCACTATCGCCGACTTCAGTGCACGCCGGCCCTTGTCCCTGTTGAGTTTCGCACTGAAGGCCGATAGACGATAATTCCAACGGCAATGTGATCAATAATAATCAACGAGAAGTGGCCGGTAAGAAGGAGAAGTAGCGCTGTGAGAGCATGACGTGGCACGTGACGAGAAATGACGTTGGGTGCTCGGAGGGAAAGAGCGAATCACCGTCGAGGGCCTCGCCGCCATAGCTCCTTCCCCGTCTCGACCAGCTCCTCGTATCTTGGAGCTGCTCCTCGTCTTTTTTTTTTATTATTTCTGTCGTTGCCCATCTTCTGAAAAGACGATAAGAGACGCAGAAGGATTCCCAATTGAGTTCACATCTTCCCATACCCTGATTTATCAGCACCGGCTCCAAACGGGTTCTTGACCCCACGTCAACAGAACAATAGCATAATTGCCGGCGTACTGAATCGCTCATCTGTCCGATTGGGCTAGGGGGACAAAGAGGTTTACCCCTCACGCGTCAGTCAGATCTATAAGACGAGTATATCGGCTATATATATCGTGAGGCCAGACTTCCTCAGAGACGCCATGGAACGGATTGTTCGACCTCTATCTCGACAACTGAATAGACAACGACTACGATACCCCTTTGCTGTACCTTCATCTTTCCCTTTTTTGAGATTATACAGTATGGGTCACACAGTCCCTCCTGTAAGTGACGTCTCTCCTGGGAACATGACTAAACGCGGCTAATTGAGCCGCATGTCTATCATAGTTGAAAGACAAGTCGCTTTTCATAGAAAGGTCGTATGTCAATGGCGAGTGGGTTGGTGCTGAGTCTGGAAAGACCTTTGAAGTTCATGGTGAGTACTGCCTAGTCGTTTGAGACGATTGAGGTTGACAGTTTGTTTTGTGGTGAAAAGATCCATCCAATGGCAAAATCATCGGCACTTGCCCAGAGTTCACGGCTTCCGACACAGAAAAAGCCATTCAAGCCGCTGCCGCCGCATTTCCCAGTTTCCGCAAGACGCTCGCTCGAGAGCGTGCCCGCATGTTGCGGAGATGGTATCAATTAATGATCGACAATGCCGATGACTTGGCAACTCTAATTACATGGGAGAATGGCAAGCCTTTTGCCGATGCAAAAGGCGAGGTCATGTACGCTGCAAGCTTCTTTGAGTGGTTTAGTGAGGAGGCTCCTCGTATTTACGGTGATACCATTCCCTCTACTGTTCCCGGTAACCGAATAATCACATTGAGGGAACCCGTTGGTGTTTGTGGTCTTATCACTCCCTGGAACTTCCCAGCTGCGATGATCACACGAAAAATCGGACCTGCTTTGGCCGCTGGTTGCACCGTCGTGGCCAAGTCTCCTGGTGAGACACCATTCACAGCCAATGCTTTGGCCGAGCTGGCTCATCGCGCCGGTATTCCCAAGGGTGTGGTGAATATTGTAACGGCAGACAAGAATGTGGTTGAGGTCGGAGAAATTCTCACTACGCATCCAGATGTCCGCAAGGTGTCCTTTACTGGATCTACAAATGTGGGCAAATTGCTCATGAAACAAGCATCATCGACTGTTAAGAAGGTATCTTGGGAGCTCGGTGGCAATGCGCCATTCATTGTTTTCGACGATACTAAAGATCTTGATGCTGCCGTCGCTGGAGCTATCGCATCCAAGTTCCGCAGCTCAGGTCAGACCTGCGTGTGTGCCAACCGTATCTACGTCCAAAAGGGCATTTACGAGGAGTTTGTTGCCAAATTCACTGAAAAGGTCAAAGGCTTCAAGCTTGGTCCCGGGTTTGACGATGGTACCACACATGGGCCAGTCATTCACGCCCGTGCGGTTGATAAGGTTGAACAACACGTCCGTGATGCAGAGTCCAAGGGCGCCAAAATCATGGTGGGTGGAAAACGCGCATCTGAGATTGGCGATAACTTCTATCACCCCACCGTCTTGGCATATATGACCAAGGACATGCAAATTGCTTCTGAGGAGACCTTTGGTCCTGTTGCAGGTCTCTTCCCATTTGACACCGAAGAGGACGTTATCAAGCTTGCAAACGCAGCAGAAGTTGGATTGGCGGCTTATTTCTTCTCTAATGATGTCAAGCGTTGCTTCCGCATTGCCGAGGCACTGGAGGTTGGTATGGTTGGTGTCAACACTGGAATTATTAGTGACGTTGCCTCACCGTGAGTTCTCCCATCGATACCCTGATTCGTTCGAATTGCTAATATTCTGTAGATTCGGTGGTGTCAAGCAGAGTGGATTTGGCCGTGAAGGCAGCAAGTACGGTATTGAGGAGTTCATTGTCACGAAATCTGTCACATTCGGGGGTATCACCGAGCCGGGATTGTAATTTAGCTTGCTTCTTGGGCAGTTGCTAGGATTATAAGTATCAGGGACAGACTGCCATGTCTAAATATCTAGGACGATTATAACGGAGGTAAAATTTGGGCAACTCTGGGGATTCAGATGTTGCAAACCTGCGAAGTAGCCTTCACTATCTTCCATTCTTGGTCTTCTCAGGTACAGCCCAATAGACTAACAGGATCCCATATCAATCAACCGAACGACTGAAAGAAGAAAAAAAAACAAGAAAAATCGTGGTGGGATGTAGGCCTTATCTTATCTTTGTTATCGCGATAACGATAAGCGTATCTTATCAGACATCGTGGGGACATTTTGACGTGTCTTTCATGTGACCTTTTTCCCACTGCGTATTTACACTTTTCTTCTCCGTGACTCAACTTATCAACTACAATTCAATTATATATAGGCCATTGAGGTTGAATCACATACAATGGAGCCGAAAAAATCACCTATCGCCAAGGACAGTCGGGTCCAAGAACTATCGGCCCAGCACTCATTGTCGCATTCACGATCTGGACTTCGGCTATCGAAGCATTATCGTGACCGGGCTGTGCCTAGTGAGGAGGGTGAGCATTTCCTCTTTCCCTCCGCTATTACAAATTTTGAAAGAATTACGTGAACTAAGAATGCCCGCTGTAGAGAAAGAACTCCCCCTTGTGGAACGCACCAATGCCCTGAGCATCCACGATTTTATCTCCCGTTACATCGACTCGACCCGATTGCATATAGACATCAAAACCAAACAAGACGACTCCCCGACAACAACCAAGGCACAGATCCATATATACTCAGCATCTACAATCCCCTCGCTTGACTTCGAGGGTTGCTTTTCCCTGATCGAAACAACTTCATCCGAAGACTACAAAAATTCGTCCATGGGCTGGTCACCCACCAAAAAACGCAAGGAAATGCGTCTACCAGATATGCGATACATGGTTCTGAGGGGTCCACCACAACCATCTCCAGCCCCTCAGAGGAATCATAATAGCAATAGTCAAACCAGCGGCAGTACCAGCACCAGCACCAGTACCCCTGGTGACACAAGTGAAGTTTCATCCACATCCGAGCCGACGGATACCACTGCTAGCCCTACTACTATCCCTGCTACTTCTACTGCCACAACGACAACACCATCCCCCCACTCCGAAGTCCTCGCCTTCCTCTCCTTCATGACAACCTACGAAGACGGCAAGCAAGTTCTGTACTGCTACGAAATCCATATTCATCCTTCTCTCCAGGGCCAGGGGATCGGTCGGCATCTCATGTCCTTATTTGAAGAAACCGGTCGTCGAATCGGGTTGGAAAAGGGCATGTTGACGGTTTTCACGGCTAATGGTGCTGCCATGAAGTTTTATGAGAGGTTGGCATATGGTGTTGATGAGTTTTCGCCGGGGCCGAGGAAGCTTAGGAATGGGACGGTGAAGGAGCCGGATTATTTGATTTTGTCTAAGCGTTTCTGATTTTTTTTTTTTTACTGTTCACTTGGGCATGATAGAATAGCGGTTAGAGTGGTTAGAGGCGTGTTCTGTTACGATCTATAGACTGTACAATTTGGTTTGGCAAGAAAGTGGACAGATTATTTTGACTTAATATGTTCAATCAGATTTGTCTCACTTCTTTTCCCTTCATCTCAGGATGATCTTGTTCCCACTCATCCCGCAAGGCTGCAAATATAAAATCGGCGACGAGAATTGTCAGACCGAGACTCCATACTAGTGTAATAGCATAGAAGAAATTGGCATTGCCTGAACCAGCATAGATCCAGAGATGGTAGAAGGCTGGTCCGAGCAATGTCGCATAAAGCAGCGCGGCAGCCGCAAAGAAAGTGTATCGTGTCACTAGTATTGCGCGATTAGTTTTGATCTATTTCATGAGATGTCAGATACTTACGTGGTGATAAATGTCGGTACAAAGGAAGAAGTGCAAAGTACAGCGACACATCGGCGATACTTGGGTATGGCTTGAAAATAGCGAAGATGCCAATCAACGAAGTGATGACGAACAATGGCTGTCGTCGTAGCCGGAGTGTCAATCCCCCAACGTAGCCCACTAAATGTAACCAAAAGACACCGAGGAAGAATTCCCGGAACGAGTCGAAGATTTCGATAAAAAAGTACCACCATAAACCAGCGTTTGGTGCAAGATCAGGAACAAGCAGGTGGAATCCATAGGTGGCGGGTATGAAGTCCCATGAGAATCCCGTCACTAGGAAAGAAGCTCCGAGCAACCCAGCGATGGCTGCAATGAACGTACCAAAGTGTCCAATAGCGAAAGTAAATTCGCCAGGTTGTTTTGCACCGCTCTTGTTCATAATCGACTGATCATAACAAAGATAGATCAACGGTAGGAAAAGTAGGGCGGGGTACATGGACAAATAAGCTGCCGAAGCAAGAGCGACAATAGCATTCACACTGTTTCCGCTGACGGCATTGGAGATTGCATAAAGGATAGACAAGTTGGTGAAGATGGTTGTGGACCGAGCGAGGCATGTCGAGATGACGAAAGGGTTGAAGAGGTACCTAGCTTAAGCATTCAGCTGTGTACGTATCTAACACAGGCCACGGAAAGCTCACCATGCGGCAATGGCTACCCCATCCCATCTGACATGCTTGCGCAGCGAACTATGCCATCTTCCTGCAACAGACTCAGCCGAATCGGAAATGGTGATCAAAGCATTCGCATTCAATAGGTCAATTGCGGTATAAAACAGGCTAGTAGCGAACGGATAATGTCTCGGATTGGGAAGTAAGGCAAACATAGGAAGAAGGAGAGGTGCCTAGCAGTTTCCTCGAAATTAGATCATGTTCTTATCACGTTGCCGGAAGTGTTGAGTACCTGATGGAAGACGCCGCCTTCGTATGGAGACACGTTGCGGGTATAGAGAAAGAGGCCTTCCTGCACTGATTTGGACTGGTCAGCCATTGGATGCATTAGAAATACTGATTATCAGACTCACGTCTCTTGAAACTGCTGACCGGGGTCGATACTTCGACTCTTGAAGTTAAAAGATCTGGTAACGAAGGGAATGTGACGAAAAGGAACAGCCGTACGGCGACAGCGGCCGCGAAAAGTGCTGCCTTCCTCCGGTCGACGGGCATTTTGTGGATTTAGTGAATGTCTCGAAAGTCATACATAGCAAGTAGCTCAGTATATAAGAATCGTGACCTAGATCAACCCTGGAAGCTCCGGAACAAGCAAGGGAAGAGAGTGTGTAGAGAGAATGTAGCTGTTGGAACTTGGCTGTCTCCTTCCCGCAACCCATACAAACCGTGCACGGGCCATCTCCACCTTCCCGCGCGCCGATTGGCCGAAAAAAAAAAAAAAAAAGAATCGATAGCCAAGTTTTTTTCTTCTCGACCTCCGTTATCAGTACCTTCGCCTCACCACAACATATAAAGGCATTGCGCTCTCATACACCATGGGTAAAATCAAGAAGAAAGGTAAGCTATCTCCGACCGGCTCTGATCTCAAATTGCAAATGTTGATATCACTCTAGGAACCACTGGCCAGGCCAAAAACTACATCACGCGAACACAAGCCGTGCGCAAATTGCAGATCTCACTTCCAGATTTTCGACGACTATGTATCTTCAAAGGTAAGATCGCAATTCTATAGCTGCCGATTAAAGTGCGATTGCTGATCTATGAATTATAGGAATCTATCCTCGTGAGCCCCGAAACAAGAAGAAGGCCGCCAAGAACTCTACGGCAAGCACCACTTTTTACTACACCAAAGATATCCAGTACCTTCTCCACGAGCCCTTACTCCGAAAGTTCCGCGATCAAAAGGCGCTTGCAAAGAAGATTGCCCGTTCCCTCGGTCGCGGTGAAGTCGGAGATGCCGCGCGGTTAGAAAAGAACCTTGCGCCAAAGCTTACTCTCGACCATATCATCAAAGAGCGATACCCGACCTTCGTCGACGCATTGAGAGATCTGGATGACTGCCTCTCGCTACTGTTCCTCTTTGCAAGTCTTCCGTCCACCACAAATGTTCCCCCCAAAACGATTGCAAAATGCCAGAGGCTCTGCCACGAATTCCAGCATTATCTCATCACCACACATTCGATGCGCAAGTCGTTTCTTTCGATTAAAGGTATCTACTACCAAGCTACCATACAGGGTCAGGATATTCTCTGGCTTGTTCCATACCGTTTCGTCCAGCAGGTAAACGGCGATGTCGACTATCGTATTATGGCCACATTTGTCGAGTTCTACACTACCCTTCTTGGCTTCGTCAATTACCGATTGTACACATCTATTGGCTTGGTTTACCCTCCGAGATTCGACTCTGCTAGCGACGAGCGAGGAGCTGAATTAGCTGCCTTTAAACTTGAAAGCAAAAATGTGGGACATTTGAAAGCTCTTGAACAACCGACGACAAATGGCAATACCACCAACAACGAGGTTTCAAAGGAGATCCAAAAGAAGGTGGACGACGTTGTTAAGTCAGCCGGTCTTGACGAAACTCAAGATACTACCGTGACCGAAGATCAGACAACGAATGAATATGCGATTGACAAGTTTGAGCCCGCCGCTCCTGAGGCAGACACCCTGCCTCAACCCGATGGCAGTGAGAACGAAGCTGGAAGTCTATTTTCTTCGTTCACTTTCTTCATCTCACGAGAGGCTCCCAAGGCGCCCTTAGAGTTCCTCCTACGCTCATTCGGATGTAAGCGAGTCGCTTGGGACGCAGTTGCTGGAGAAGGTGCTTTCACCAACGACGAGTCCGACCCACGTATCACCCACCAGATTGTTGATCGCCCGCCTCTTCCGGAATCAGCACTTCCAGCTGTGCCTGAGGATGCGAATGCAGATTCGGTGCGTATCCGGACTGGTGGCCGCATTCCAGGCCGCACATATGTTCAACCCCAGTGGGTATGGGATTGCATTAATGAAGGCAAGCTTTTGCGACCAGATCTCTACGCACCTGGAGCGACACTCCCTCCACATCTGAGCCCATGGGTGAAGGCCACAAGAGGTGCCTACGATCCTCGGGCAAGTCTCGCAGACCAAGAGGAGGAAGGTGAAGCCGAACGTGCCGAGGAAGAGGACGAGGAAGAAAGTGAAGAGGAGGAAGTTGCCGAAGACTCAAAGATGGGTGATGAAGATGAAGCGAGTGAAGCAGGTGATGACCACGGCATGGACGTGGATGATTCTGGACAGGAAGAGGATGAAGAAGAGGAAGAAGAGGACGACGAATTCGGCGGATTCGACGATGCTGCAGAAGCTGCTTCTGAATCTGAAGATGAGGACGAGGCTCTGCGATCTCAGCACCAGAAAGAACTCGAAGCTGAAGCCGCCGGTCTGCCATTCAGCGGATCTACAAAGAGCTCGTCGGCCAAGAAGTCATCCAAGACCAAGAAGTACGAAGCCGGAAGACGCAAGGAAGAAGAAGAGCTCGAGAGACAGAAGATGATGATGAGCCGAAAGAAGCGCAAGTTATTGGACAAAATGTTATATTCCAACAAAAAGAAGGAGGAAGAGGCTCAAAAGCTGCGCGGCAAGCGGAGAAAGATCGAGAATGCCGCCAAGACGAAGGCTTAAGATTTATGTATGTAACTATCGTATTCCATGCGGCGTTTGATGGTGTTGTATGGATGTTCCAGATTAAGTAAGAGCATATCTGTGAATGAAAAGTCGATGTTTGAAGATAGACCTGCAAGTAGTGCGACCATCATTGACGGCTTGAAGGCCAAATAGGAGAAATCGCTTTCCCTAAAAAATCTTCCAAAGAATTGCATTGTATTACATGTTTATCTCTCCATTATCGTACCTATCTCCTGAGAGCCAATATCAATGAACTCATTCGGTGAACTTATTTCCCGCCTCAATCACTTCAAAAGCCTTCACCGTATGATCCCAGATTTTCTTCCGCATCTCCTCCTTGTCAAACTTCTCATAAGCCGAAAGCTTGAGGTTGTTCTCTCCCTTCCATCCAAGAGAATACACACCACTACCAGGTTTCCCATCTGTGCCTATCGCAACACTATTTCCTCGGTAAGACTTCGACAAATCAGAAGATCGAGCAGGATAACGAGAGGAAGCGAGACTCATCATCCTCGCTCCACTCTCCTGTCGAGGGACAGTGATGAATCTCCCCAATATGGGATGGAGAAGGCGGAACATGATTCTGAACCACAACGGATGTTCGGAACTGTAAAAAGTCGGTCCGATGACGAGGCCCGGGAAGATGTGTGTTAGGGCAAGTTTGTCAGGGTATTTCTCGGCTAATGTCTCCATGAACAGGGTGTGCATGTAGATCATGTGTGATCGTGCCTGCGAGTAAGTGTAAAGTTTCAAGTCTCGAAGTGAAAGATCGTCTGGATAGAAGTTCGCTTCGAACCCGGCAGCGTAGACGGAAATTACTCGTGCAGGAAGTGTTGATTTGAGGAGCAAGGGAAGTAATTGGACGATGACCCTCATTCGGGAATAGTACATCAGAGACATGGTCACATCAAGTCCTTCTTCCGTCTCTGTAGGCTGTCAGAATCATGAAATAGTTCTGGCCATTGAATACGGACCTGTTCTCGAAAGCCATATAGACCCTCCTTGAGACATCATCAAGTAGTCGATCCTCGGATCTGAGCTCTCCTTTTGTTCCAATTGAACAATTTCAGCGCAGACTCGGTCGACATTCTTGATCAATGAAAGATCATCGATCTTGAGAAAATGATATTGACCTTGTGGATATAGTCCTCGGCATTCAGCGATGATATCCTCGGCGGCGGTAGCATTTCTGCCGACAATGTATGCACGAAGTCCTTTGCCTTTATGTTCGGCTTCGGCAGCAGCTAGGGCACGCAAGGACTGGTGTCCGATGCCTGATGTGCCTCCAAAGAAGACGGCGACTAGGGGCTGGCCTTGGACGAGAGTAGCATTTGCTTTGTGGACTTCTGCTAATTCGACCATGGTGATAGTCAGTCAATTGGGAGTATCAGTAAATTGGTGTCGGGGATGTTGAACTCTCGGAAACATATTCAGGGGCGACGAGTGCTTCCTACGGGAGGTCTATCACTCATATTTATAGTCGTTCAATCATTTTCTGAGACATGCCAGAACTTCATCCTGGCGATCATTTTGTAGCGATATTATAGCTTAACAGGTAGAAGAAACAGACAGGAGATCGATATCGTATAGCGTATAGCGTAAAATTCCAAATAGGGACTAGTGGAAGAATGACAAATTTTTATTGGCTGGTTTAGGAATTAGAGACCCGCTTGAATCTAAAATTGACCAATCAATATCACGGCGGCGTATAAATTGCCATTTCCAGACTAGCGGCTCTTTTACGGTCAATCTCCACCTTCCAGCTTGTTCAGTTTCAACCACTTTCAAACTGACCTTGCATTCTCCAACATCTGGATTAGCTTGAGGAAATTCTCCAGATTATGTTCGATCCTCACCTTGAGTCTAGTCGAATCTATATTTGGAGCAGAGGAGAGAGAGTCATCATCACGGCGCCTACGAAAGCTTGCCCAGACCATGGTTCCAGCTTCATTCATCAATTCAAACCCAATTGAAATAATGCTGCCCGGTATTCCTATAGCTCCATGGATTTCTAGCTCTAGGGTTGATATCTTTCACGATACTTTCAATTGTTATTCGACTTACTTCATTACATGAGATCACATTCCGCAATCAGAAAAGTGATCCGTCTACTTATATCCTCGATCTGAGAATCAATATGTCTCAAAGACGATTCCATACGAAAAGTCGTCATGGTTGTGCACAGTGCAAGCAGAGCCGCAAGAAGGTGAGAAATCAGGAAGACCCCCTTGGTATCTTGACTGACGGATTTAGTGCGACGAGATTCGCCCTCAATGCGGGCGATGCGAAAAGATCAAACAGCATTGCTCGCTGTCCGAAATGTCCTCAAGCTTGATGTTTATTTCCACCGATTCTACAACAGAGCGTTACCAGAAGAGCGCAAGTACAGTAGAGTCAAGACCCGATAGTGATTTGACACAATCATCGTCAATAATCTCCCGGGGACCAAGCGCTGATATCTCACCGGACACATCAACCTCTCCATCTTTAACATTCACGTCAGATAGTCATATCGCCGACTCACACTTTAGCGACACAGAGCGGGAGCGACTCCGATTAATGCACCATTACACTCTACACACAGCAAAAACCCTCGCAGAGATCAGCATTCCCACAGACAGAGATCAAACAATCTGGCACACCTTTGCTGTTGAGCTGGCTCTTGAGAATGACCTGATGCTTCACGGTCTATTAAGCCTAAGTGCACTCCATCTGGCAATGAGCGGCATTTCTAAACCACGACATACCATATTAGCAATTCACTACCACGATCTAGGATTGGCATTGTTTCGCCCCTACCTCACCAATATTACACCTCAAAACTACGAACCGATTTTCGGGTTTACATGTATAGTCATGCTATACGCATTCGGCATACAGAGATGTTCCGAGTCAACTGCGAATACGATTGAAAAGGTCCATCAAATCCTCACATTGATTTCGAATTCAAGGCCAATTACCAAGTCTCACATGCAGGCATTGAGACATAGTCGGTGGTCCATAATGATGATGCCAGAGCCATATCCAACCCTTGACGAAAAGCTGCCTGATGAGATGGAAACCATGTTGGCAAAGCTCACGCAGCGCGCCTCCATCACTGCCAAAACATTTAGTCAAGCCAAAACCTATTCCGCAGTCATTCAGAGCCTGAGATACGTCTTCATCCTCACCTCCACTCCAAGACCGGCACACGTCACACTAGTCATTTTTCCAATGCTGAATCCAAGCGAATACTGGGATATGATCTTGAATCATGATCCGCTAGCATTAGCGGTTTTGGCGAACTATGCCGTTACAATTCATCGGCTGAAACATAGTATATGGCTGGAGGGCTGGGGGAAGGAAATGGTCGACGCGGTGCATGCGATACTTGCGCCGGAATGGCGTGATTGTATAGAGTGGGCTCTTAATGAGACGAGAGTGGAATGACCATACCGTCCATATAATGTACAATAATTCATAACTCCGATAACTGTACATTACTAGGTAGTATGTGAATGAGAAGATACATAGATAAGGCGCTACAAGTGACGTCAGAGAGGCCGCCTGAGGGACGACCGGACGAGACAGACGTACCACCTCTAGGGACTTGGTGATGTTTTCTTGAATTTTTAAGAAGATGTGGACAAGGGCTATATGCACACGATCTCATTAATTAATATATAATTAATATATGAGACGTCCAGTGTTTCTTTAAGGGGTATTCTTCGATTTACACATAGTTGCCCAAAAGGTGATCTACTAACTACACATTAATATCGTCCCTGCTCTGGCACCTCCAGCAATGCCAGTACAATCCCAATCAACATACCCCTTCGCTCCATCTCGTCGCATCATCTCAACCCACGACCCCGCTACTGGCCGCGCGGTCTTCAGCAATCTCCCTGAAAACCCGCCCGTTGGCGAAATCCCCAGCGCGACAGCCAAGACCGAGCCCTCGCGCAATGTAAGGGTCTATTCTACGAATACTTTCCCCGTTGGCGGACTATCGCCTGTGTCGCAAGTCACGACTGAAGAGGACGCAAATCTGGATTTTAAGGCGTATGAAGATGAGCTTGAGCATCCTCATCCACCGGATGGATCGCATCGGGGTCAGACCACATGTCGGCTTTTGGAGATGGCGCCGGGAGATGCGGCTCCTATGCATCGGACGATTACATTTGATTACGGCGTTGTGATCGATGGCGAGGTTGAGTGGGAGCTTGACTCGGGAGAGAGTAAAGTCTTGAGGAAGGGTGATGTGTGTATACAGCGAGGTACGGCGCATGCCTGGAAGAATGTCACGCCAGTCGAAGACAACAACGGGTGGGCGCGCATGTTCTTCGTCATGCTTGCCAGTGAGAAGATTCGAGTCACAGACGGAAGAGAGTTGGGATACGGATTCGGTTTGTCTCGGCATGGCGAGGGATTGCATAGTCCAAAGTAGTGGATGGGCAGCTAATTTTATGCTTGTTTGTCAACACATCTTTTCGGTTTAGCTGGTGGCGTATCGTTGTATTTTCGGAAGTAGCGTCTCTAATGAATTAATTATTTCCACGTCTGAACTGCCAGTGAATGTATTGTCTCGATCGAGTAGAATCCCATGCCAGCCAGCGTCCCTCGCGCCTTGGTAATCTCTCATAAAATCATCTCCAACATGTATGCGCGTCCAATCGATGTTGTCCGGATTATACTTAGTCCATTTGTACGTGCTCAAAAGGCGGCTAACTTGCCGTGCTGCTACATCGTATATTAATCGATTCGGCTTTTCTTGTCCTGCCTCGTAGCTTGTAATTACCATATTGAGGTCGTCCGAATAGAATCCTCTATCCTCCGAATCCTTACTAGCAGCCTCTTCAAAGCCCGGCAGCAGGGTACTGGATCGGTCTTCGTCTGCACGAGTCCGTCCTACCGAAAAACCTAGCGATCTTAGCACGGTAGAAACACGATCATCCGAGTTCGATATAATGCCTGTCACGACACAGTCGAACCCGGACTGCTGAGTCTTGTATTTCCTGAGCTGCTCAAATAATGGCTGGACATCTTCGTAAAGCGAGTAACCCTCTTTACTAGCAAAAGTCTCAATCAACCTATCAGCCATCCCGGCAGGCAACTGTAAGTCCGGCTTGTCAAGAGCATTCGCAAATGTCGATTTGATCACACCAGCCCACCATTGTTTTGGTCCTCCGTATTCGCCACGCAGTACCATCTCTCGGCCATAGTTCGGATAGGCTTTGCTTTCGGCTTTATACGCGTTTTTGAGGGCCGTCTGCAACGTAGCGGGAGCTATGGGGGTTTCGCTCAGTCCATACGAGTTGGCTACCGAGGCGTAGGATTCGGGAATGGGACAGCGAGGATGAAAGAGTGTCGCGAATGCGTCGAAGGTGAGGAGTAGGCAGCGGTGGCGTGCGTGTGCCATGGTGTTGAGATTGAGTATAGAGTTGTCAGGAACAGCTCAGCTGTTACCAAGGGAGCTTATATGTTGGGTGGGTCGTGCGGGGAGATTTGTAAATTTATAAGAGCCAAATCGCCCCTCTTCAAAGTTTGAAGTCAGTTGTGGTGTCGCGACCCTGTCGAAGAGGTTTCAGTCGTTTTTTGTGCGGGATATACACGATCATCGTTGAAGGTATATTCGAAATCATGTCGGACAGCCAAGCTCCTTCGCCTGTATCGGTGCTTTTTGTCTGCCTGGGAAATATCTGTATGCTTAATCTACAGGTTTCACTCAGCTTCGCTTTCGAAGACTTGCTAATCTGATTTTACAATAGGTCGCTCTACCATGGCCGAGGGCGTCTTTCGCTCCCTATGTTCCTCATCGCAGCAATGCGGCGATCTCATCGACGAAATCGACTCCTCAGGCACAGGCGCATACCACGCAGGCGATTCTCCCGATTACCGCACAATGGCCACCCTGAAACAGCATGGCATAACGAACTACAATCATTCTGCTAGGAAAATCACAAAGGAAGACTTTAGGAAATTCGACTACATACTCGCCATGGACGAGTATAATCTCAAAGACTTGCTACGGCTACGCGATAATATTATCATGAGCGCACAGTCAGGAAGGACGAAAGGGCGATCGAATAACACGCGATCGACCAGAAACAGCACTACAGTGGATACAGTGACACCACAGATCGCAGAAGTACGGCTGTTTGGAGATTTCAATCCTGACGGCACAGTCAACAAAAAAGTCGGCGGTGGTCAAGAGATTGAAGACCCGTATTATGGGGGAATCAACGGGTTTGAGATCGCGTACGATCAGGCACTAAGATTTTCAAAGGGATTCCTCGCATATTTGGAAAAGCAACGAGAGCAGTGATACGTACGTACGATGAGAACAGGATGTGGCCATGAACGTGACGAGCAGGCAGCAGATAGAATAGATACCCAGACAAAATTTTCGTTTCGTTCGAGTTTGCCAGGAACAAGCTACGTACCCAACAAGCAATAATACATCTACATATACACAACACTACGTAATTTCTAATCCAAAAATGTCAGACCTCTTCTCCAGGCCACCGGGCATGCCGATGAAATGATGAAAAGGGCGATTCGCGTCACTTGATGGTAGTGTAGGACCAAGGACACAATGCAAGAGAGCATACGCAAGCGCAGAGGCTCTCGAGCCATCTCCAAAAATGAGAATAATCAATAAGGTGTTCCAGCGGAACACTTTCAGAGATTAAACTGAAAAGAACAGATACTACACTTGATCTAAGCCAGAAGGCAAAGAGAGCTGAGGAAAAGAAGGAGAAAAGAAAATGGAAAATGCGAAGAGAAATCGCTGCTTATATACCCGGTGGGGTGGCCCGTGCACGGCTGCCTGAAAGAAGTTTGCATTGTTTGCACTGTTTGTTCTGTATATTCGGCAGATCATGTGACCACACAAACAACCTCCTTCTTGCCTGTGCCAATTTTCTGACGAAGCACAATTCCATCTCTCGTCAAGCACATCCTCGTGGTCACCAACAACCAACACTCACAATGCCTACTCATTTGTCCAAGACCAGAAAACAGTCAGTCTCAATTCCTGTACGCCTTATTCTATATACTGACGAATACAGCCGCGGCCATGTCTCTGCCGGCCACGGTCGTGTAGGAAAGCACCGCAAGCACCCCGGTGGTCGTGGTATGGCCGGCGGTCAGCATCACCACCGTACCAACCTCGACAAGTACCATCCCGGTTACTTTGGTAAAGTCGGTATGCGCCACTTCCACCTCCAGCGCAACCACGAATGGAAGCCCGTCGTCAACTTGGACAAGGTTAGTATGCCGATGGTCTGAATGGCTGTTGTAAATACTAAGACGTCACAGCTTTGGAGCTTGCTTCCCCAAGAAACCCAAGACAAGTACCTCGCGGAAGGCGCTCCTCAAGACACCGCCCCCGTCATCGACCTTCTCGCTCTCGGATACGCCAAAGTCCTCGGCAAAGGCCGCCTCCCCAACGTCCCCGTCGTCGTCAAGGCCCGATATGTCAGCAAGGAAGCTGAACGCAAGATCACCGAAGCCGGTGGTCGCATCATTCTCGTCGCTTGATCGAACTCATTTGTTGGAAGGAAATGATAAGGAGGATTACAAAGATACCCAGACATGCTCGATAGCTTGGTCGCAGGAACGACCAGCATCGATGCAACCCAAAAGGCGTTTCAGCGTGGTGGCTGGGTGATGATTCGATCGAATTAGCTTTTGCTTAGAAAATTGAATCATTGCCGAACAGACCAATGTGCGTTCTCGTACATTTCTCTCCGTGTGGGATCCATTTGCCCGGCCCATGCCTACACTAGTCAGAAGGACTGTGTTGCGTGAGGTTATCAAACGCCGCTCAGACATTGTCTGCAGATCCGCTAAAGCCGCGTTGAAAGGCACGTAGGAGATTTCCATTTCATGTATTACATATATCGCCAGTGTGTAAAGGTAAGTTTGTAGTTTGTAAAATATCGTACGCTTCAGACTGCTCCTCCTTGTGTCTCTTATCACCCAATCAATAACATTGAAGGTCGAAGTTTCGAATACATGACCGTCACGGCGTCACCCAAGAATTGATTACCCTATCCCTCACCCCATTCTCCATATAGTCAAATCCCGGGTGAGCTTCTTTTAGCATCTTCGTATCTACGCACTCGATGAGTGTCGCCACTGGCCCGGAAGGAAGGAAAGGTCTTTGCGGACGATAATGTGCAGGTGTTTGAGCAGAGGAAGTACAAGTCTGTTCTTAGGTTGGGAAGGAAGGAATCGCATGGAGATAGTAGCAGTGAGGAGAGGGTTTGAAAAAGGTAAAGTAGATTTCTACGGGCAGGGCTATGTCTTGAGGTTGAACTCTTATAGCCTCATATCAGACATCTAGATTATGCCGGGCGAACAGAAGTATATAATTGCTATATCCTTGTGTTGGTCGCACAAGAATCCCAAGAAATAGATCTAGACCATGAGAATATCGCGCTCGTTCAGATACTAGCTCGTCCACGGAACAACAGCACTTTCCCTCTAGCCATCGCCAGGCACTCCTGTCATTGTTGGCCAATTTGCTGACTCGGCCGGTTGAAGTTCCCTCCCATTGGAAGCCTTGAAAGCAGCATATCCGGGTGGATTGTGAGTTCCTGATCCAGTATTCGGCCCTAGAAAGTTTTCCCATAGAGGATTGATCCAAGGATCCCGTGAAAATTGGGGATGGCAGAGGGAGCATCAGCCACAACACAGCCGTGGATCGGAGGATTATGTAATGCCGCAGTCTATTCTTAGCAGCAGCACAGCCTCGCACCGCAACTCGGATTTTCTCTGCCAAGCCTTTTTGGAAATTGGCAGAGCATGGAGGCTATTCGATATGCCGTGGTCTGAGGACTCTGCTTGGCTGCTTTCCTCTGTCAAAAAAAAAAAAAAAAAAAAAAAAAAAATCAGAGGATTGACTGAGCGTACGTACTCCCTGTTCCGTTGACGAGGCGCAGGGACTCATGACGTAGCCTGTGACAGATCTCTAGTCAACAGCATTGTTTGATGTGTATTTTGTGTAGAAGCTGTCTTTCAAGACTGAACATTTGCCGTGTCAATAACTTTGCCATAAACAATATCCACATTGATATAGACTGCTCTATGAAAAGTATCGAGTCTTCTCTGGAGTATCTTGTCTTTGGCAAGGCTGATACATCTGCGGAGAGGTGGGCCAGCCACAGCTTGGACGCAGCACACCAGCCAATCACGTGTCGGCGAATGAATGCCTGAGGACCTTTCCCTAGTAACCAGGTCAAACATCCTCCGTCATTTTCTTCTGCCTCCTCTTAAGACTCCTCCTCTGCATCACCATCAATTCCACCATGTCTTCCTACAATCGCCTAGGTGAGTGTTTCTCTCTTTCTTATTTTTCATATCCTCGCAACCACGGCACAGCAACCATGGTCGATCTTAGCGTTCCAGAGCTTCGCTATCTATTTGTTTACAGCGGGGCGACCGTTGCTGGCGAAAACCGCACCGACTCAACTCCCAGATTCTTTGGCTTTGACCAGAACCGAAAAGGGGTACTACATACCTACCTACTCCTTTGTCGGCATTGTATCTGTGCTTGTCTTTGTCCACTTGCGTTTCGCTTTCCCCGACTCCGTCTGAATAAGACCTCGTTTGCCCCGTCGCAATACTGATGCAGCGCTTAACAGATCCCTATGCGGAGAATGGAGGTCACTCGCCTGTCATGAATCCTCACTATACTGACAATCGCACCCCCTCGCCGGGGCGGCCATTACAGCCATATCAACATGAGACAGAGTTTCAACCACTGCAGATGCCCTCGACAGATCATTTGCTCGACCAGCCAACGGTTCGCTTGACTCATGTGTTGCGCTAATCGGAGCGTCGCTAACAATATCAATCTAGTACTCAGTCGAGGGAATCAACAACTCGTACGGTCACAACGAACGTTTCGAGGAACATCATGCACAGAACTACCCTCACGAATATACATTGCGCCCTGAAGATCATCACGATGCGTACTATAACCAACCGTATGAACCAACAGGCATCCCACATGATGACTATGATCTATCAAATTACCCCCATCAAGAAGATCGAGTTCCCATTCTACAAGCAGATAATCCATACGGACCAAACCCCTACGAACCACCAGAGTATACACATGGCGACGATTATATCGCCAACGAAGCGGCCGGCCAGCCCGAGCATGTTCCGACTCCGCCTGCAATGACTCCCAGTCCGGCGCCTATTCGGCGTTGGAAGACGGTCAAGGAAGTTCAGTTGTTTCGCGGAAATTTGGTTCTCGATTGTCCCGTTCCTCCCAAGTTGCTGAATCAAGTGCCTCACGCTCAACCACCCGAACGTGACGAGTTCACCCATATGCGATACTCGGCCGCTACTTGCGACCCAGCGGAGTTCTACAACGATCGGTTTACGTTGCGACAGAGCTTGTTCGCGAAGCCCAGACATACCGAACTGTTCATCGTCATCACCATGTATAACGAAGACGAGTTTCTCTTTGCCCGTACCTTGATCGGTGTTTTCAAAAACATCGAGTATATGTGCTCGAGGACCAACAGCAAGACCTGGGGTAAGGACGCATGGAAGAAGATCGTTGTGTGTGTGATCAGTGACGGCCGTGCCAAGATCAACCCTCGTACACGTGCTGTGTTGGCTGCTCTGGGAGTCTACCAGGATGGCATTGCTAAACAACAAGTCAACGGCAAGGATGTCACTGCACATATTTACGAATACACAACTCAGCTGGCACTGGGTTTGAAGGGTACACAAGTCTCCATTAAGGGACGCTCAGCCACTCCTGTGCAAATGATCTTTTGTCTGAAGGAAAAGAATCAAAAGAAGATCAACTCCCATCGTTGGTTTTTCCAGGCTTTCGGCCGTGTACTCGACCCCAATATCTGTGTGTTGCTTGATGCTGGTACAAAACCCGGCAAGGACTCCATTTACCATCTTTGGCGAGCTTTCGACTTGGAGCCAATGTGTGGTGGAGCTTGTGGTGAAATTAAAGTCATGTTGGATAAGGGAAAGAATCTCATCAACCCGTTGGTTGCGGCGCAAAACTTTGAATACAAGATGAGCAACATCCTCGACAAGCCCCTGGAGTCAGCTTTCGGTTTCATTTCCGTGTTACCTGGTGCCTTTTCCGCTTACCGATATGTTGCTTTGCAAAACGACAAGACCGGCCAAGGACCCCTCGAGAAATACTTTGCTGGTGAGAAGATGCACGGTGCCAATGCTGGTATCTTCACTGCAAACATGTATCTTGCTGAAGATCGTATTCTGTGTTTCGAGATTGTCACCAAGCGCAACTGTCGCTGGGTTCTCTCCTACGTGAAATCCTCCACCGGAGAGACGGATGTGCCAGATCGCATGGCCGAGTTTATTCTCCAGCGTCGTCGTTGGTTGAACGGAAGTTTCTTTGCTGCCGTTTATGCCATTGCTCACTTTTATCAAATCGGACGCAGCAGTCACAGTTTCATGAGACAGTTCATGCTCGGTTTTGAATTCATCTTCCAGACTATCAACATGCTCTTTGCTTGGTTCGCAATCGGTAACTTCTTCCTTGTCTTCCACATCCTCACGCAATACCTGGGCTCTTCAGACCTCCTGGGTACCCCCGGAGCGATTCTCGGTGTTGTCTTTGAATGGATCTATCTCTCTACTTTGGTCGCATGTTTTATTCTCTCGCTCGGAAATCGCCCGCAAGGATCAAACAAGTTCTATATGACAATGGTGTACTTCTGGGTTGTCGTCATGATATACTTGACCTTTGCAGCCATCTTTGTCACGGTGAAATCCATTCAACAACAAACCAAAGAGAATGGATTCACCTTCAGTGATCTGTTTACCAATGAGCATTTCTTCACCATCATTATATCACTCGCATCCACCTATGTGATGTGGTTCGTGGCCTCGTTGGTTTTCTTCGACCCATGGCATATGTTTACTTGTGTATGTTCCTTCCTATTGCATCGTTTCAAAAAGTCTTCTAACGAAAACAGTTTATTCAATATCTTTTGCTTACACCTACATATACTAACGTGCTCAACGTGTACGCCTTTTGCAACACTCACGATGTCACATGGGGCACAAAAGGAGACGACAAGGCAGAGAAATTGCCGTCCGCTACCGTAAAGCCGGGCGGAAAAGTCGACGTTAGTATTCCGCAGGATGGAGGTGATTTGAATGCACAGTACGATCTCGAGCTGTCGGCATTCGCAACAAAGCCGCCCAAGGAAGTGCGCGCAATTTCGGAGGCAGAGAAGCAAGAAGACTATTACAAGGGATTCCGTAGTGGTGTCGTCCTTGTGTGGATTTTCTGCAACTTTGCACTCGGCGCTGTGGTCTTGAGTACCGCTGGATTGGAGAATCTCAACTCTAGCAGTTCGACGTCTGACACTGATGCCAAACGGGCCGACATTTACATGTCTGTCATTTTGTGGAGTGTCGCTGCTCTTTCTTTGATCAAGTTTATTGGAGCAATGTGGTTTTTGGTTGTACGAATGGTGAGTAACTAATATGCCTCGATGTCTAACGTCTTACTAACTCGGCTATAGTTCCGTGGCGTTTAAACACAATACTTTTCTACGCCCACAAAATGTATATGTGACGATAGTACAGGGAGGGGACATGAACCTATCGATATGATAGGCTAATCAGGTTTCTTTTTACTTCGGAGCTTTCCCGGAGTTGTGTTTTTATACCAGTTTTCATTTCCACCATGCATGACGATTCCGAGCATTGATTGTTGTTACGACCGTGCAATATTTTTGATATGTCACATTCTTTTCTCTTCGACCATGACGTTGATACCATTATGTGCGGTTGATGATTTGTTCTCGTGATAATACCCATCCTTGCACATGGTTCGGAATGGGGGTTTTTCTTTTCTGGCGCTTTGAACTGTGTATGTTTACTTGATTGGAATGATTGTACTGCCTGATGATATAGACTAGGCGTTTGAATGCCACATTTCAATCCTAAGAATTTCATCACTATACATATATACAATCACAATACAGATATCTTATGATCAAACAGTAGTCTTTGAATGTACGCACAGCGCTATACCACCAAGCACCAAAAACATACCCAACCACGTCTCCCGCGCAATCACTTTTCTTTCCACATACCATTCTCCCAAAACCGTGAACAGGAAGGCCATTGAATTCGATATGGGGACTGTCAACGAGAGTTCTATCATCAGAGGTAGATATCAGCATCAATTCACTGAAAACCGGTATTTCCACCTTCCAGGAGGAAAGACAAGACGTACCATGCTTGCCCACGAGCAAAAAAAACCACACAGACCCCGTCAAATTAACCACCAACGGAATCGCATACGCCGGAGTCCGCAACAGATTAACCACCGTCCAAAACACCGCGCTTATCTTCTTCTTAATATCAAATCCTCCCCTTTGCGGCTGCACCGGGATTGTGTTATCGTCGTCATCGTCATTGGCAACAGTATTGGCTGCAGAAGATAAACGATTGGTCTCTTCTTGTCGTTTGTTAAAGTCCACGGCGGCGCGACGGATAAAGGGTGTCGTGAAGCCCCACGCGATTCCGACGAGGATGAAGGAGAGGATGTAGTTGAAGGCGGAGGGCGCTGCTTCGGCGGGCGGGGTGTCTGGGTCCATTGTGCGATATATTAAATTCTGTCTTTGAGCAATTGCGCAAGATGTGTATAAATCAGGGAGAGTGTAGGTGAGGTTGAAATGGGTTGACCTTCTGAAAACGGGGTGATGAGCAGCTAATCCACAAGCAGACTAGCGCTGTTTTCTAGCTCTATCAACTGTCAGCTTTTCAGAACTCTTGATGCGTTTACTTACATTAAAGCTGTGTTTCTCCAAGTTTTTATCATATATACCATGGATAGATATGCCTTCCCCCCAGCTTTGTTGAAATCAGGGCATGATAGATCCCTGCCAGCCTACAGACTCGAGCAGCCTCCGCTTCAACCTTGTCTTCTCTCTTAGTCTCGCGATGATACGTACGGAGTTATCGGGCTTTGGAGGGTTGGACGAAATCCATGGATACGGAGATAGTTGTCTCCTAAAATCTTAACATGTTATATTTATTGGGGTAATTTCGACCTTCTGTTGACACAATCTTTGCCATCTAAAAAATCAATCTCCACGCTTTGTGAACATTTACAAATACCGAACTGGCCTTAGAGCTACACTATCCCTTTTCAGTGGCCCTAAATCATGGCAACTGACAAGATTGTCGTACTCGTCACTGGTAAGTTGATCAATCCCGCAAACGTTCTCCGACTACAGCTCAATTTTCTAGGTGCGAGCAGTGGCATCGGCTATGAGACAGTGGCCGCTCTGTCCGCCACCTCGTCTGATTTCCATGTCTTGCTGGGCAGCCGATCGGTTGACAAAGGCGAGAAAGCTCTAGCCGATTTGCAGTCAGTCTATGGGCAATCATTAAGGAGTCCGATCTCCGTCATTCAGCTCGACATCTGCGACCAAGAGTCGATCCAGTCTGTCAAAAGTGAAATCGAGACGAGGTTTGGCAAGCTGGACGTTCTCATCAACAACGCTGGCATCATCGTCTACCAACAGGTAGACCAGCTGACGGCGCTGCGTCAGACATTCGACACCAACGTTTTCGCACAACAAATCGTCACCGAATGGTTGGAACCATTGCTTCGAAAGTCGTCCAAACCTTACATCATCTATGTCTCGTCTGAGATGGGCTCGATTACGACACGCCTAGACCCTACCTTCAAATTCGACAAACTCCGTGGTGAGTCATATCGTATGAGTAAGGCAGCCCTCAACATGCTTGCTGCTTGTCACCGCCGTAACTTCGAGGATTGGTGCAAGGTCGCGGCTTTCAACCCTGGCTGGTGCGTTTCCAATTTGAGTGGACCCCAGGGGCTTGAAATGCGGAAGAAGGGTGGTGCAAGGGATCCTAAGGAGCCAGCCCTTGAGCTCGCGAATATTGTTCTGGGGAAGAGGGACGAGGATATTGCTAAGAATGGCATGCTTGATATTGATGGTGGCATTCTGCCGTGGTAATCAGTAGAGAAGGAAACTGTACTCTTCTCCATTCACGGCTTCAGACTTAGCAACAAAGTATGACTGGTCATATCCGTAAATTTGATAATATCAAGCTATCATTTCTTACATCCCTACATTTATTTTCTGTAAAGTCATATATTATTAGCCTTTGATATTCAAGCCACAACCCTGAGCCCTCTAAGCCTGAGGCATCGATCTAGGCAGTGTCAGCCAAGCTAATCCATAAACAGACTAGCTCGGTTTCCTGCTCCATCAACTTTCCAAATGTCCAACATCGACACATCTCTTTGCTTACATGTCTCGATCGAGGGATTGATGAATAGTGACTGCTGATACATAAAACCAGAGGGACATTATTTACCCGATTCTCGAAAACAAACTTGGAGTTTTCCATTCTTGCATTGTTGAGCTGTCTCCGTGGATATATTTTCATTTGAACTCTACATATCATATCAACAAACCATCCTCGTTGTTTAAGGCCTGTGTCAGACTGTGACCATCACCATAACTGTCCAGAAGTCATACCACAAAGCTTGGACATAAACCAATAGCAAAATGTCATCCTTACCCCACGACACTCTACATTTCCCGCCATCATCGCGGCCCTTCCTCGACTCTTATCTGCCCCCATTATCAGAAGACAAGCACACAACAAAGGAAAATGACCTATCCAGACCATTTACAACCCTCACATTCGCCACATCTCTCGACTCTTCTCTCTCCCTGGCACCAGGCGTACGCACTACCCTGTCTGGACCTCAATCAAAGGCAATGACGCACTACCTCCGCTTCCGCCACGAAGCAATCCTCATCGGCGTCGGGACTGCAATCGCAGATAATCCCGGTCTGAACTGCCGTATTGAAGGTGCAAGCGGTTACGAAGAGCTCCCAAGCCGGGATCCCGTCATTCAGGCTCTGGCAGATGAGACGTCCTCAAATCCCGAATTGAAAGATCTCATGAAAGTCGTTGCCGGCTCGATGGCGACACCAGCGCAATTGCAAACATTTCAGAACCATATGGATCGGGTTAAGGTAGACACGATACAAAAACGGCAAGACTCACTGCATCAACCGAGACCTATAATCATTGATCCAAATGCTAGATGGATACCCAGTGAATCTAGCAAAATAATTGAATTGGTTAAACAATATAAAGGCAAGGCACCATTTGTCATAATATCAAAATCAACATCCCCACCTCAGGAGGCACGGGAACTCTTGGAGAAATATGGCGGAAAATACATTTCCTTGGACACTATTGCCAGCGACAAAACTGGTGGTACTGAACATCAACACTTTGACTGGAACCTCATTCTCAACACTCTAGCAACAAAAGAGAACATCAAAAGCATAATGATTGAAGGCGGCGGCTCAATTATCAATTCATTACTTTCGGAACAGCGGTATAGCGCTCTGATTGATTCTGTCATCGTGACTATTGCGCCTACATGGCTGGGGCGAGGTGGTGTGGTAGTATCACCCGAAAGACGTCTTGATGAGTATGGATGTGCCATACCAGCTTCGAGACTTACGGATGTTAAATGGTATCCGTTTGGGGAGGATGTGGTCTTATGTGGGAGAATCAAAGGTGTTGATTGATGGATTCCATTTCGTGAAGATATAGTACCGTAATCTCTGACGCCCTTCAAGCTCCATGTATAGCGATAAGGATAAACGATCAACTAAGATACCCAAAAACAACACTGGACGTTTGTAAACAACCCAAATTCGTAACCTCATTTAAACGCCATAATAGACTAGCTCTAATCAGATAATCTTTCAAACCTCAAACCCGGAACCCTTCTTTGTCCATGCCAACAAACCATTTTCTAACGATTTCTTCTGCAACTGCGCGATTTTGGCGGCTGTAATCTTACTACCACCACGCTCCTTCAACCTCAAGTCGCGCTCTCTCTCACGCTCTCGGGCAGCAGTGTAGTAGTTAACGGAGCCCTTGTTTGAGTTGGACAACCCTGCTTTGGGACCAGAGGAAGATTTCTTAGCACCACTTGTTGAGAAGGACGAGGAGCTATCAGATGTTGACCACGAGGACGTTGCACGTCGAAGTAAAGGTGGCGGACGGAATCCAACATTGGCCGTATCCCAGGATGATGTGCTAGTCACAAAGGCTGGTTTGGCACCAGCGCGTGCTGAGTTGGATGATGAAGCACGTCTGAGAGCCAGGCGGTCAACAACCGGACCACGAGTGCGTCGTGGATTTGGCGGAATAGCGAATCCATCTGCGGAGGACTTTCGACTGGGCTGTGTGTTGTTCTCGCTGTCATCCTCGGAGTTGCCCTTGTCGGTACTATAAACGATCTCTTCCTCGATGGATGCGTCCTCATTGAATGAATCGTACTCGGGTGTTGCTGTCAAGAAAGACAATGTCTCTCGAATCTCTGCCAGAGAAGATGGTTTACGCGACACATTAGCTGCAGTGCGTCGCAGGTGTGGTGGAGGTCTGTTGGAAACGTCTTCAGCAGCAGGTTCAAGAAGTCGTTTCCGCTTGCGAGTCGCCTTTTCTGATTCACCACCTGCGTCTGCGTTTGTGGACTGTTCATCTTTCTCATTGACCTGGAAAGATGTTTCCTCAGATTGGGCACCATTATCGAATTCGAATTCCATTTCATCGTCATCATCTCGATCCTCAAGTGCCTTGAAGAACGCCTGTTTCTTTGGATTACTGGCGATCTCATTGATTTTTTCATCGGCAAGCAATGCTTTCCGCATTTTGGCGAATTCTCGTTGCTTGGCTCTTCGTCTAGCCAGGCGTTCATCATCCGAGTCGTCCAAGTCAAGATCATCATCGGCTCCCCGTCTACGTCGCAAAGCTCCAGTGGTGATGTCTTTCAGCAGTTTGTTGACTTGCTTCTCATCTATAGCACGTTGATGATTTCTACATCGACATCTATCAGTAATTGGTCATCATTCGGTAGAAGATACTACTCACGCATTTAAAGCTGCTAGCTCTTTCTCATCAACAACCTCACCACTGTTATCGTTGATCATCTCCCGGTCGAGTTCGTCCTCCTCCCCGTTGTCGTCATCACTAGCACCGCCCAGGCCCGCATATTCATCCTCGGACTCCTCGGCAGCCTCGTCAACGTGTTCCTTGGCCTTGCTGTTCGATTTATCAAACACAGCTGCTGCCTTGGCCTTTTGCTTGGACGCCTTCTTCATCATATCAAACGCGCTGGCTTTGATCTCAAAGTCTCCTGCTTCGTCATCTGATAGATGGACGGGCCGTCCACGTTGGAGGAGTCGACCTTTCTTGCGCATGACGGGTGATTCACTTTCTGGCAGTATAACTGTATCAACTGTCGAGACTGGAGGTTCGACAAATCGCTTAGACACATCAATAGGCGAGTATACAAAGCCTATATCCTGGGTGGGCTCCGGCATCTGTGAATATTGTGACCAGTTGTGTCCAGGTGACTCTGGTACACGAGAACTAGACTGCGTGTAACCAGCAAACAAATCGATTGATCCACGACGCTGATTCTGGCTATCTTTGACCACAACCTGAGAGTCGACGGCCATCTGTTGGAGATTTGGCAGCCCAGGATCTGGGAGACTTTGCAGAACCTTGAATGAGTCCTCTTCACCGTCCGACTGATCCTCTGCGATGGTTCCGGCGAATGCCTGAGTAAGGCTCATCGTGAAGGTGGAGGCTCCTGGCATGCTAGGAAATTGCGGTCGTTGAGCTGAGCCGATAGACGCGGCTACTGATCTTGCGGGAGTCTTTGGTTCTGGCACAGCATTGGTAGACTGTACTTCGTTTGCTTCGTCTTCTTCCTCATCATCGCTGACAACTCTTCTCTGACGTCTGCCTCGAGTTCCATGTGTCAAAATCTCCTCATCCTCATGAGAAGACTCGTTCGGCTCCTCCTCTTCCTCCTCCGCTTCGTTATCGACCAATCCCTGGACTGGATGGTCAGTTTCTACCTCCATCTCTTCCTCGGGTTCTTCTTCACTGCCTTCGCCTTCCCCAGCAGACTCAACATCTTCTTCCATTTCACCTTCTTCCTCATCCTCGGAGCCGGAAAATTCGTAGTCGTCGTCCTCTTCTTCATCATCGCTGACCGCAGAACCAACTCCGGATTCCTTTTCACGAGCAGCCTTCTCACGACGAGCAATCAAATCAGCCTCCTGTCTAGCCTTCTCCATTAAATTCTCGACATCTGCTTCCATAGCTTCTCGCTCTTCTGCAGTCTCAATCACAATGCCCTGGGCTCTGAGCTCTTCAATCCTCTCTTGCCTCTCACGAAGGGCTTGCTGCCGAGCTTTTAGTTGCAACATAGCTGAGAGCTCAGCAGGACTCATGGACTTTGTACGGCTTGTTGGCGACGTCAAACGAGCAAGCAATTTGAGCTTGAGCGTCGTTTGGTTTTCACTCAGATTCTTTGACCGAAGATTCTCAAAAATGGCTGTCTTCCGGCATTTGGTAGGCGATGTGATGATCTCCAGGTCATCATCAGGCTCTTCATTTTGACGTTTGGCGACCTCTTCACGAGACAGGCGAACTCGAACGCGAGACTCATTTGCCACCTTGGGTGCTTTGGTGGTAGCCGTTTGAGGTAATTTCGAAGGCTGGTCTTGAACGGGTTTCTGTTCATCGAAAGGGGGTGCGGCTGGTGATGTTGGTGGGGTTTCCTTTTGCTTGCTTCCATCAGCATCTGATGAAGGAGCTGAGCTCGAAGATGCCGAGTCTATCGGCTCAGAAGGTTGTTCAATCTTGTGTGAGTTCATTAATGCCACGAAGCTGTCTATCGTAATTTTGCGCTTGACTCGTGGTTGATAAGCGAGTTGCCTGTTTCGGCTCATTCTTTGCGTTTCTCGGGCCATTTCTTCCAAAGCCTTCTTGCTTGCCTTGCGAGCTGGCCTAGATGTTTGCGTCAGTTTTTTGGCACTTTCTGGATCCTCGTCACTTTCGTCGTCGGCAACGATGTCAGAGTTGAACTCCTTCATCTTCTCTGCTCTCGCGGCTCTTTTCTCTGCCTCGATTTTTTCTTTTTCTTTCCGTTCTTTACGTTTTCGCTCAACAAGAGCGAGAAACCGTGCATCTTTAGGTTCTTCGGTGGATGTATTGTGCTCTGCTCTGGGTTCTGCTTCGCTACCTCCCTCCACAAATAACGGAGATTCTGATCGTGCGCGTCGATTCGAAGGCTCATCGTTTGTCGTAGTATTTAACTCGTGTTCTCTTGCATTCAAGAGACGTCGTCTGGTAGGGGCAGCAGTAGGCATGTCGTCTTCTGAGGATTGATCTTCATTCGAGGACTGGGCGTTGTTGGGTGTGGCATCCGCGGACGGTAGGTGTAGAGTCTTTGCAACTCTGTCGTAAGCTGTTTCTACAGGCTCGGATGGCCTTGATAACTCTGTATTTTCAAGTCCCTGCATTCGCGCAGCCATTCGCCCTCTTGGTGCAAGGACTGTAACATCCTCGTCCTCATCGTCGTCGTCGTCATGCGGGGCGGAAGCGATAGTTTTTGAGACAACAGCGGTAAAATTAGGAGGCGCAATTCGGTTTGTTTTCGATGTAGTCGTAGTATTTTCAGTCTCAGAATCGCTGTCAAACTGTGCAAGCATAGCCTTGATTTTCTGGCCTGGCGTGAGCATATGTGCTGGGGAGGCGTCCATGGACGCAGAGCGCGTCGAGCGCGGAGTGGATTGAGTAGACATGCTTGATCTGTTATACAAGTTGAGTCCTTACGCAAATTTGTTGTAGATGTCGTAGTATATTATTCCATTGTCCTAAAGAGACAGGGACATCATTTGGGGGAAGAGTGAAGTGTTAAGTGGTAAGTGGTAATTAGTGTTCCTTGCAGTAGTTAAGGAAATCAAGAGTTATGTATGTTCAAGACGCGCCGCGTAACCCGCGTCCTTATCAGCGCGCTATCAATTAGGGTCGCCCTGCATCACGTGCTGATAAGCTCCGCAGAAATAAACCGCGAATTAAGGATGTGAAAATAGTCGAGTGAACTACATTTGGTAATATGTAATGATGGCCAAAGAATATAATTGATTTTCGATTCCTATGCTAATTTTCGATGGGTATGTGAAACAAAAAGACATGAAAGCCATGCCGTGTAGAAGCAACATGGACAGCAACCACACCGTCTTAAGCGCCAAATGAACTCCTCTGTAATGCTGTTCCTCTAACCATAACTGAATAGCCAATTGGATAAATGCTCCTAATGTACAAAAAAGAATAATTGCGAGACAGAGATGATTGAATATCTGAGGGTGTTTAGGTTTATCATGTACGGTAGGCACGGAATAAGAATATGTAGAGATTCGAGGCGATAGATGGCCGCTTCGATGAATTCAAAATCCTCCAGAATCTGATCGAAGAGACGAAAATGTTTAGAAGCCAAGATCGAGATCACCGTCCAAATCCAAGTCCAGAGCGGCAATGTTATCATCGTCCATATTTCGGTGGCGAATGACAGCAATGCCTTTCGGCTTGGACTGGACTTTAGTAGGTGTGTTGCTGATTTGAGATGCGGAAGGGGATTCGGACTTTGGCGCGGGCGTTCCATTACCAGCATCAGCAGGATTTTCTTTGTTGGCCGTGCTGCTTACACCCGAAGTCACATCGTGATAAGTCTTTGCGCGGGTCTTGACGCGAGCAAAAGGATCTGCCGTGGCTTCTCCACGGGCTACAGCCGCCGCATTCTTGCGATTCATGCGTCGCTCTTCAAGCTGTGCACGACGGACATTCTCGCTGTTGAGTTTCTGATTTCGGCGGTTGAGCTCGGCCAAACGCTGTTCCGGAGTCTGTTGCTTTTCAGGACGTGTCTTGTGGAGGGAACCGTTGAAAGCAAGCTTGGAAGTAGTTTCCTTGGCGAGCTGGGCTTGGATATTCGCTACTTCATCGTCATTTCCTTGCGCGATGGCTTCGTTGAGTTTTCTCTCTAGCTCAAAGCGTTTGAGGAGTTTCTCGTTGGCGTTGTCAGCTCCTTGCTTCCGCAGTTTCTCTTCTAGCTCTTCTGGTGTGAATTTGTAGTTGATAAGGTTGTTGATGTCGACAACTTTAGCAGTTAACATGGACTTGGTGGGTACCTTACAGTCCTCGACGACCATAGTTTGACGCCAACGGTTGAACTCGGCCTTTAGCACAGTCAGTAGAGCTCCACATGTATATGTAACTAGATACGCACCTCTGTAAAAGGAGAGTCTGAACACTGAATGAATGGGAACTCGCGCTCGGCCTTGCCATGAGCGAGAACGGCATATTGGTCCGTCACATAGGTCCGGCCATTCGCGCCTTCAATCGCATAGGGTCGCCCTTTAGTGAAGTCTATGAAGCATTAGTCGAAAGACCATGATAAAAGAGTGGGAATGACACGTACTCTTAATGATACAGACACGGTATTCATTCTGACCAGTGTCTCGATTCGGTCCAATGTTGAGTCGGGTGAAGCAGTTTGTGAGGGATGTTGCAAATGTAGGATGAAAACAGACGCTGGCAAAGTTACTACGGCCCACGCGGACTCGTTGAACGTCCTTGAGAGTCGCAGGTGGATCGTCTTTGGGGATGTCGGGTTGTTTAGGTGGAGTACGGCGCGGTTTCTCCTCGTATTCTATCTCGCTTTCACCTTCAGCGTCAACATCCGAGTACGCTCCCTCTTCATGAGACGAGCTGCGGCCTCGGGCCTGTCGTGCATCTGCATCCCGACGACGTTGCTCGTCACGCTTTCCTTTCTGCTCTCGTTGTCGTTTGTATGCCTCGATTGCGTCAGAAGTCTCTCCTACTCGGCGTCCTCCCAACGTAGTCTTTTGGCGGGAACTCTTGCGCTGGCCCTCTTCTATGTCAGTAGTGCTAGCTTTGCGCTTTGATCTCGACTCAGAGCGTGCTTGTTCGCGCTCGCGGGAAGCAAGAAGGCGACGTAGGACTAGATCTTGGTTGTGACGATCAACTTGCTGGGAACGCTCTGACAATATCTGCTCTCGTTCAATTTCGGGAAGAGCCATAATCTCTTTCTTGTCGTTGGCTGAGTAGTATAGCTTTTCGTATGGGAAAATAGGTCCATCGCCGTCGATTTTCAAATTGGCTTCATCCGGTTCGGACTCTAACATACTGGCAGAGCGCTCTGAGGCAAGCGATTCGGCTGCAGATCTAGAATAGCAATAAATATCATCAGTACACTCACCTCGTATAAATCAGGACATAGTGAGACTAGCAGACCAAACTTACAGTTCACCTTCCTCGTCAGAATCATCTCGCTTCTGTTTCCTCGCCCGTCTTGCCGGTTTCGAGGCCTTCACAGATTTAGCAACACCCTTGCGTGCCATCTCTTTTGGTTTTTTGGGTGGCGATTCCTTGTATTCGTCCTTTTCTTCTTCTTCTTCTTCTTCTTCGTCGTCGTCTTCTTCGCCCGATTCTCTCCCAGCGAGGGGTGATCGAGGAGAAGCAGGATTGGGCTTGGCTGGCGGGGAGGCGTTCTCTTCATCAGAAGAGTCGCCAGCCAGGGCGAGTAGTTCATCATCGAGGCTGGTCATTTTGATGTTTGTAACTGCTACAAACGGCCTTGTTTCCGAGGGGTTGCCCGTGGAAACGAGAACAGAACAACAGGAACTTGCAGTAGTTGATCAGGATCTCGCCGTTGGTGTCCAGCGCGCGAGAATCGGCGAAAGTGAAGGAGCGAGATTCTGCTCGGTGATTCAGTACATATATCCAACAATAGATTCCCTGGATGGAGATATTCCAGACGCAAGCAGATAAAACAGGGTGGCAGGATCCTGAAAGGGGTGAACAAAGTTGGCGCAAACAAAGAATATTAAAGGAAGTTGGAGGAAGTCAAACATTCGACGTTTGAGCAGGCGTTCTCAGGCAGCAAGGCACCCACAAGTCTTGGCCGAGCCGAGTCTCCGCCACCCGCGCCTTCCCCGATCACCCTCAAAACGACCAGAGGTATCATTCCAATTCAACTAGAGCTGGCTATTTTATTGAATCTTATACAATAGGAGTCGGTCAAGATGCACGCCGCTGCCAGCCCATTGAGGTCATGGCCTCTCCGAGTCTCCCGCGCTGTTCTTTCCGCTCAAACGCCGTTGTACCTGGATTTCCTTGCTCCAATCACCCTTCGCCACTCCTCTCGTCGATGTTTCCTTTTCAGCGCAAAGACTTCAATAAAGGATGCCCCGGAACCCTTGGAACCCGCCGAAACAAAACAATCTTCTTCCACAAAGCCTCGATATGTTCTTTCGCGTGCACAAAGAGAGTATCTCGACCGCGCACTGCGAGTGAACCAAGCTGGGGAGCTCGCGGCGACACTGATATATGCCGCGCAAAAGCCGCCTATTGTACGATCGCATCCCCACCTACGACCATTGATGAAACACATGTATGACCAAGAAGCTATACACTTTGCCAACTTCAATCACCTGGTAGCGAAGCATCAAGTGCGGCCCACGGCCATGTATCCGATCTGGGAAGTTGCTGCTACATTTCTGGGTTGGTCAACAGCGATCATGGGACGGGAGGCAGCAATGGCATGTACAGAGGCTGTGGAGACAGAAATTGGCACCCATTACAATGAACAGGTCACCACAATTTTGGGGTGGATGAAGGAAGCCGAACAACGTGGAGAGGAAGTGGATGAAGAAATCACAGACCTGTTGGCGCTGTTACGGAAAACACGAGATGAGGAGCTGGAACATCTAGACCATGCTGTTGAAAACGACTCCAAGGAGGCGAAGCCGTATGACCCTTTGGTAAATATCATTCGAACCGGATGCAGGGCAGCCATCAACATTAGTGAGAGAGTCTAGCCTACTCCATTCGGATTTCTATAATAAGTCCTTGTTGATTCGGAAAATACAGCTGTACTATATAATATCTTTTAATTACTCGATCAGTCTCGCGTTTCAATTTTTCAGTTGTCGGTTTTCGAGGGTATTGAAAACGTTGGAGCATGTGAAGTGAAAAGGGGCCACTATTTCCAAAACGCACGACTGACGGCTCAGACGATACTGCCATACAGCCATATCAGACCTTGACAGACAATTTGGAGCCTTTCAGCGGTTAACATGACACCCGCCCAGATCGGGGAGAATGTCTTTGACCTGTTTGTATATTACCTAGACCGCCATTAATCCGAGATTGTATTAGATATCTACTTAGATATCTACTTTGATATCCCTAGATATCAGTCTGTAACGTCAGATCTGCACTATAGAGACATTCCATCATTATTTCAAGACATCTGACCTAATGGCACACATCCGCTGAGGGTAGGCTTAATTGTGTCACCCACCGCGTATTAAGCACCACATGCTATTATGAGTCAGTTGAACTCCTGGAAAATATGCGTGTGATATACTGTATCCATTCCTCCCGGATACACCTTTAACAGTGACGTACGAGTACTTGACCGTTGATATGATCGGAATCTCAATCGTTTCTCGAGGTCGGTAGGTATTATGTTCAAACACTCCTGTTGTCATGTAATGTCCGGGTGTCAGTCACAATGGCTTTTTGCGACTTCAACAGATTCTATCATGTATCGATTATCAATTGCTCTTCTTCTCTGCATCCATCTTGTCTTTGGCATTGCCGGAAAAAGCTGACTCACCGTGGCGTGGTAATGTTGTTTGTGACAGACTTAAGTCAAAAAATACCAGCCTCGATTGGCCTCGGTCAAATAGCTGGATGCCACATAACATAGCTACGTTGTACGAACTCGGATTCCCGACTAAAACTAATGAACAGCCAGGATTCAGCTGAGATTCTCTTTGATCACATCCATCTCTTCTGTGCATCTGCCAAACAAGCAACTAGCCCAGCCACTTCCACAAGATTACCGAAATAGGCAATTTTCTGAAGATCGCGTGAAATATGGAGGAGCATCCAAATCACTCGAAGACTCCGAACTATGCAGAACCTGGTGGGTCTACAGGTGATCGCGTCGTGAATCTCTGCAGAAAGAAATCCACTCTAGACGTGTCCGTGTGGATTTTGGTCCAGTCATTCCCCTGAATATCGCCGAACCCAAGCCATGGCTTGCGTCTTTGAGCTTCTTGTCAGCTTCGGCACGTCAAGTGCATCAACTTGACTGTCTTGATACAGTCACAAGAGCTTCTGATTCTAGAACTTTTAATCTTATGACCTGTCTGAAACGAGTGCGCTCAGATGCCATCGCGTTTACGAACCGGAGTGGTGAGGCGAACGGAGTAGTATTCAGAATATTCGATGGACCAAGAGTGGACGGATGCTCCAACATGATTCGAAGTGCAGGAAAAAACAAAGTGGAATGCAACTAAAATTTAGTCAGAAGAGCCCCTCACACCCAGAACATGACTTTTCGGCAGTCCGGAGGTCGATCAAAGCTTCTTTGGCGACGATTAATTCATAAACACCAAGCGTCCCTTGCGTGCCGTGCACCATCTGCGACAGCTTTTCTCATCGCGGAGACGAACAAAACGGTCCCAAACCATATAAGCATTCCGGATAAGCCGGGTACAAAAGAGCAGCAATGGGTAATACGACAAGTGCTGTAGCTCAGCAATGCTTGCTGAACGCTGTAGGAAACGACGCGTCTCTAGTCGCTTTTCCGACAGCATTACTGTATGAAACAGTCGATGTGAATCCTTATAACCTGGATTATCCAGTGACACCAGCAGCTGTCACATTTCCTGAATCCGCCGACCAAGTAGCCGCTATCGTTAAATGCGCTGTGGATGCAGATACTAAGGTGCAAGCAAAAAGTGGTGGTCATAGCTATGCTAATTATGGTAGGTTAATTTTCATTTCTTTGCATTTGACGTGAGAAGTACATCATTTTCAGAACAGCGTACCAATTCTCATCATATCATGTCCCAGGTCTTGGAGGCGAAGATGGTGCAATAGTCGTGGACTTGAGACATTTCCAACAATTTTCATACGACCCAGCTACTCAATACGCCACTCTTGGTGCTGGTACATTGCTCGGGGATATCGATATAAAACTTCACGATGCCGACAAACGTGCCATGACTCACGGCACCTCTCCACAGGTCGGTATTGGTGGACATGCCACAATTGGAGGGCTTGGACCTACTGCTAGGCAATTTGGAATGGCATTGGATCACGTTGAATCTGTTCAGGTCGTTCTGGCCAATTCCAGCATCGTGACTGCGTCGACAACAGAGTACCCCGATATCTTCTATGCGATAAGAGGTGCTGGAGCGAGCTTTGGTGTTGTCACCGAATTCACCGTTCGCACAGAAGCTGAGCCCGGTATCGCGGTCCAATATCAATTCACTTTCAACCTTGGAGACACAACTTCACGTGCCAATACATTCAAGGCGTGGCAACAATTCATATCCGATCCCACCCTACCAAGAGAGTTTTCATGTCAACTTGTCCTGGCTGAAGGCATACTATTGATCGAGGGCGAGTTCTTCGGGTCCCTCCGGGATTTCGAGGCCCTTCAACTGGAAAGCAAATTCCCCGCCAACCAAGGTTACAATGTCACGGTGTTTAACGACTGGCTTGCTCTCGTTGCTGCATGGGGCGTTCAACTAGGTGAAGATCTTACCGGAGGAATCCCAGCACATTTCTACAGCAAATCCCTTCCATTCACAAACACCACCCTCATCCCGGATGACGTTGTCGATGACTTTTTCAAGTACATCGACACAGCAGATAAAGACACCTTGCTATGGTTCATTATTTTCGATCTTGAAGGAGGTGCAATCAGCGACGTGCCGGTACATGCAACCTCGTACGGCCACCGAGATGCATTGTTCTGGCTACAGTCATATGCCATCAACCTTCTTGGACCCGTGTCCGCAACGACGAAGACGTTTTTGAATCAAGTCAATAACGTTTTCCTCACTGGCATGCCTGATGCGACTTTTGGAGCCTACCCTGGCTATGTCGACCGAGAACTGACAAACGGACCGGAACAATACTGGGGCCCTAACCTGCAGACACTCATAGAGATTAAGTCTGCTGTCGATCCTCAGGACATTTTCCACAACCCTCAAAGCGTTCCCCTGCAATAAATGGTTCATACCTAAGGCAATAAAAAGAAATCCTGGTGGAAACTGTGGGATAATTGTATATCTGACATTGTGTATATTTTGTCACTGTCACTCAAGTTATGTTCAATTCCTTTGTTGATAGTTTCACAACGTTATTGGGTATAAGCCCTTTTCACAGATCTATAAAGATAGATCGCGAGTGACGCCATTGTAGGTTACTTGAACCCTCAATTTAAGACGGGCCTCCAACCGCGTCTAGGAGTAAAGCCCACGACATTCTCGTCATTGAGAACGTCGTTCCCAGTTCGTCCAGTCACCACACTCCGTTCAAATTCTGGCCCGCGGACGTAAAAGGGCTCAAAGCCTAATGCGTCCTGATCAGGGGAGGCTGAGGACTTCCTTTTCCAGGTCTTGCTCTTGCCATCACGGATGAATCCACTGTTTGCACGATCTAATGTAATAAACCACCGGCGCTGATGGATAGAGCCAATAGAATTGACAGCTCCAGGATATGCATTAGTGAGACGTGTCTGGGTGTCTGTTGTATCCTCTGACTCAGATCTAGAGGCTGAGTGAGCTCCGTTTATATCATCTTCGTTGTGGTTAGCTCCGTTAATGGAGACCGAGTCTAGCGGTTGGACATCAGCCCCATCAGGTGATGGAGATCGAGATGTGGAAGTCGTCCGAGTCTTCTTGATAAAGCCAGCATTTGTACGTCGACGTCGACGCTTTTGAGTGATTGTCCTCGCCCTAGAGGCGTTGTCATCTTTCGTAGAGAGACGAAGTGATATTGTGTAGTCCTTCGGCAAACGAGTGCCATGCAAACGTAGGCGAATCTTACGCTGTGCATCTCATTAGCCTCTTTTAGCCATAAAGTATAGACTTTTGAGATAGGTACATTTTGAAAAGCCTCTTTTAGTTTCTCACACTCAGATGGACATTGATTATTGATAGCCATTTCAGCAGAAATATTCGATATATCAGATGTTGAATCGTCTGTCTCTGGAGGGTGCGCCGTGGCATAATACGGCAACACTTCATACTCGCCGGTATCCCAAATTATCATGCTTCCTGTGCTACGAGATGCTGTCTCGATCAAGTGATTCTACATAGACTGTGAGTTTGCGATCAACGATTCAAGGCTTCGTACTCACCCATAAGCAATGTACTCTTGTTTCCGTCGCATTGCGGTTCATCCTATGGCTGTTCGGATTGCCGGGTAACCCATACATGATTGCCCAACTTAGGGAACTAGATTCTGAGAACTGAAGCCTGAGATCATAATGCGGCCCCGCAATAGGATGGTCGTGTTGATGGACAACGAAATGGCAGCCTTTTTCATGCCGATTCCTTGCATATAGGTCAATCCAATCCTTGACAGGTAGCCTGCGTCCTTCCGGATATGCCGATAATGGCCGTGCTACCGCAGCGAGTCTCGCCGAGAACAGCTCCACAGGGTCTTCAGCCTTCACCTCTCCAGCTTCAACGGCAGCGAGACTCAAGCCATTGGTACCGTCATTGATAGGTTTGTTTGATGAGTACCGGCCCGCTTTTGGGGTGGGATTCTTTAGACGCGGCGGAGACACTGAGGCAGTCAAGCTTGACAGTGTCGGCGTAGTGCGAGCGCGAGCCTGGCTGATAATTGCATTCCTCTTGACTGGCCGCCCCGTCTCAGGTGAACGGCTGCGTTTCATTTTCGATATGCCAACCACTTGAGCTTGTCACCTGAAGAGAATCAACTTTACGCATTTTCTGGGTTTTATAGTTGGATGGAATGATGAGAAAGATATAGATATCGCTCATCTAGCCATTTCTAAGAGAATTTTGATGGGGTTGAGGTTGTTTCTGATATGACGACAGTCGTCTCACAGGCGGTGGCAGAATATGGCAGAATAGACACGCTTTATCACCAACCCTAACAACCCTAAAATTCCTGGCTCTAGCCCTGGCCCTGGCCCTAACTGATATCGAAGAGTGGCACTCTAGCTGTTCTACGATCCTGCATGAGAATTTTGTCTTTCTATTTGGCATTCAATTATAGCTATTGTTAAAGACATTATGATACAGGTGTTCTAGACGCTAGAGACAGCACAATAGAAGAGGGGTGCTCAGTCCCAGTATGTACAGTATGTTTGCCACGATTCAAATTTGTAGGCACACGGTCCACGGCAGGAAATTCTGGTAGGGTCACCTCATGGCCCTTGACCTCGAGCCTTATATACCACATGGACTCACCCGCTGCAAAAATCATACCCGACGGCCACAGCGGGATATCAAGACAAACCAAGAAACAATATGTTGTGTTGATGATACGTACGAATTAGGGAGCTTCCTTTGCCTTAGACTATTGCTGATGTTGAATCCAGGTTACTTTAATCTTCGTATGGTACTTCATGGCAGGTTCTTTACACTCTCAGAAGAAATCGAAACGAACCTGCAATGGAAAGTGCGAGACTGTCAAGAGAAATGTATCGACTCCGCAGGCCGGGCGATTGATCTTATATACGACACATTCCACAACGACAGCTTTTTTCAAACTTGGTACGGGTTTTAATACCTATATTTATCTGAGCAGGAATAGACTACTCACTAATCGACTAGGTGGTATAATTCGACTTATACACTATTTGCAGTGAGCATACTACTCACAGCGATCTTCCACAAATTCGCAAAAACTAAGCAAGAATTCCAATACCTGTTCCAAAAGATTGACCGTGCCGTTGCCGTCCTCGAGGTCATGGAAGAATGTGTTGTTACTCGAAATGCCACGCTGATTATCAAGCGAACTCTTGCCCGCGCGGAAAAAAGTGCCCCAGATGGTTATGTTTGAACCATACAGCACTGCGTCTAATCAGAATACCACTGCCACAACCGCTGAATCCTCAGTGTTAAACCCTAACTCGTCGACGTGGATAAATCTACCACAAGGTGATTCAATGACGGGTTTCTTCCCTGAGAATAGTAAGTCAGCCGAGAGTATAGAAAATTTGCCAGCGGATGATAGTGAGACCGACTGGCTGGATCCCCCTTTACATTTGACGACGGACAGCAGGCTATATTTTGGGTTGAATGGGCGCATCATCTGGATGGGCTGGGGCAATAGATGGGTATGCGCCATTATAAAAATGTATATCAAACGAGAGATATGGAAATTCTACCTCATCCTATGACTCCCAATCTCTACCTGTTTAGGCAGTTCTCCGTTATTTGTATGTAGACAAGTATGAGTTGTGCAGAAATCTTGTATACTCCTTCAAGTGCAACTTGACCATGATTGAAAATGGACAAATTTCCAAGAAAACGGCATGCTATTACACATTCCAAACTTGCAAGAACGTGATGAAATATATCGAACTAACTAGATCAGACTCTTCACGTAAACTTCATATACATGGGTGATTAACTCAGAAGCGTCGCCCGTATTGTTTATGTACCTTAACCCTAGCCCTAGCCCTAGCCCTAACAGAAGTGACAACCAAAGCTTCTACCTTTACTTGATTCTGTCATAGCACTATAAGACCAAAACGCGAAGAAAGATGTAACTACACCGATGATCAACAGGCCCACATCCAAATTTGGTTCATTCTGGCATACATTTGCGTTACGAATTAAGATGTACGCATGTTGTTGTCTGACGCACGGAGCCATTGAAGCCATTGAGAACTTAACAGCATTGTATCCAAAGCTTTTCCAAAACGCCAATCTGAAAACTATCAGAAAGATACACGTTGAACTTTCGCAATCATCCTTTGCTCATTGTGGTTGGCATCCTGAAAGACCAGCCATCTTACCGACTGCTGTGCAGATGAGCGCACCATTTATCCTAGCGACGCAATCCGCGCATCGCAAATGTCTCTTGGCTCAATTCTCTGATAGCAACCATAATCTCGACCTAGATGACATATGGGATCTTGTGGATCAGGTAGGGTGCTCTCACAAACCGGAATTTGATCAGTTGAATCAAACAAGTCGAGGACATATTTAGGTCGAATTTGAAGATGGGATATTTGTGAATGAGAAAGTATCGATGTCAAAGGGTGTAAAAGAACCTATTGCCAATGAATTGATCCTAGAGAAGTACCGGACATTGACTATGGACATCATGCCGAAAGATAGAGTCAAGGAGATTGAGGAGATTGTCTTAGCCTTGGTGTCGGGATTTTGATTATAACGAACGTCTAATTGACACCTAGTAGACTATGTCGAAAATGGCATTTTGCACATATCTCGAAGTGCATTTACCTAGATCGATGAACATACTAAAAATTGAAGTTTGCTCTTGATCATTGATATTCATCAGTAGCCTTGCCTAGGCACAGTAACTAATTCCTCTGTTAAGTAGAACTTGCAATGGTTCAGACCTCCTGTCGATACATTTGAAATATCCCACTAACTTGAACTCGATTAATCATAGAATACGAATGATAATAGCTCAAGTTAACTATTAGAGAAAATGTGTCTGCCTTAGGGTTAAAAGTGCTAGTGCCAGTAACGGCTTAGGTACTGTTTTTGGTTGTTGGTTGTGGGAACAACATTCTTGAGGTCAGTCTCATCATAGCGTGTCACTCTCCCATTCTGCATGGTGAATCATTGTTTTGCAATGCACCCAAGGCTAATTATCTTGTGGCTAGGAGAAGTGCAATATACTCATTTCGATTCAACACCAGCATCTCTTATACTCCTAGATCATGCCGCACAACACTCGTCCCGAGCGCCGGGTTATTATTCCGCGAATCATGGTTTGGGCGTTGGCTGCGTTGATAGCCTCCATCGTCTACCAAAACTTTCTGTCCGATATCCTCTTCGTTGTGCTCGGAATTGGTCGAAAAACACAGACCATCGACGAATTCCCATGGAAGCGCAGGCGAGTTTATCATCCTCTGTTAGAGGGCTGTGAGGAAATGTGGCTTGACCAACAGGGACGGAAACTATTCGGCGCATGTTCGACTCTGACATCCAGACAAGGGTGGAATTCAATTGGGAATAAGTACAATATCTCGGCGAGATCTCGCACTGATCATATTACGGTGCTGGATGTCGACCATCCTGGCTCTGATGGGCTGGATGGGCTGTATGGACTACGCGCATTGAAGCTTCACGGGTTCTACGGAGACTTAGATTTGCAAGGCTTCGATGTGTTGAGAATTGGAGATACCCTCCGATTTTGGTTGATCAACCACAGACCACCAATTGATCACCTAACCGGCGCTTTCCTAGACCCTAGTATGGTTGGGGCTAACTCCACCATTGAGGTATTTGATCTAGCGCAAGGCTCGGAAATACTTGAATACGTGAAAACGATCCATCGCGATGCGATTATATCACCTAATAGCCTCGCTGTTGATAAGGATGGAACAGGCGTTGTCATTACCAGCGATCATAATGCTAAGGTCGGTGCTCTCCGCGATCTGGAGATGCTGCATCGTTCGGTACCCTCGCATATTGCCATTTTGACTCCGGATAGTGTCATATCGCAGCTGCAAACGGTCTTGCATCTCCCAACGGGATTGCCAGTGATCAGAACGGATTATTCTATGTCGCGCATTCTTTGACGGGCGCGGTGACAATTCATCGGTTGCAAGGTGGGCAAATGATCCAGGTTGACTCGATTTCGCTAGACTATCCGATTGATAATATTTCACTGGATGCAGATGGCAATCTCATTGCCGCTGCACTCCCCGATCTGATCGGATTCGTCAAGGCTTCGGAGGACCCATACAATGCCGTTGCACCGGCTACCGTTCTCTCGATTGAGGGCATTGTTGGTCAAATGAGAAGCCACGAGCATAGCTACAAGATCTCAAAGCCAGTTGGAGATAGAGATGGAAAAGAACTTCCTGGCGTATCGACTGCATTGAACGATGTAAAGTCGGAGCGTTTGTTTCTTGGAGGAGTATTCTCTCCATTTATCGGGATCTGCGAGAGAATAGCTTTTGCTTAAATAGAGTCGACAAACCTGTTTAATGAAGGAGCTGTATCCCGTGCATTTCTCCAGCCCTTCCAGATATTGTTCAGGGTAGAAATCAACCCTACATATTTCCAAGGGTTGATGAGGAATTAGGGTTATAACAACCCTAAGGGCTGCGATAACCCTAAGGCGGTGAGCGAGGATAAGATACGTCACCCCTTATCGATAAGAGCCCCACATGGATGGCCAATAGGAACACAGACCGCCGGCGACACTCCGCATGAGCTGTCACAACTCACCTCGTTCCTTCTCCTCGTCAACATACTCGTTTTGTCTGGCCAGCAATTGGTATACACGTGTGCCTCAGTGGTAATAGACTGACCTACATCAAACAGGCCGAAATCTGCTGTTCATAATGTCTATCACGTCCGATAACGTCTCCGTGACCCATCCCTCGTCATCTGGCGGCAGAGTCTTGCAGGCCAAGTTCATCAGACCAGCTCAGATGTCTCTGTTTGCCAGGGTCGCGTGTTATCCGCCGCTGGGCGAGGTGACATGCTTGAAGAGATCACAGCAATCCGTATCAGGGGACAAGGTTAGCACGTTACCATCTTCAGGTTCCGGCATCAAGCTGACGTCGGTATATTGATAGGTTCAATTCACCGTGATTCTTTCGTCGAGTGCCTCATTTCCAGAACGAGATTGGGAAGTTGAGATCTGGCATAATATTCTACAGAACGAGCATTGGACGTCCCTCCCGTTGACAAGATCGACCAAACCGACAATTATCGGAAACACAGACGATTTACAAAACTACCACAATTATTTATACTATGCAGAGCTGGAGTTGCCGTCTTCAGCAGGGAGAGGTACATTCACAGTACGGTATAGGACAGGACCCGATACAGATTGGCAATGGGCAAATCAGAGAAGATATGTCAAAGACGGAGAGGTAGTCTTTGTCGAGAAAAATCGTGTGATACTGTCCCATATAAATACTGCTTTGGAGTCTGGTGCCGGAGACACACCGAGAGATGAAATAGGCGAATATATTGAAGGGTTGTCAGCTCAACTGGACGTCCAAGCAAAGAAAAGTGAAACTCCAAATACGTTACTATGGAGCATCACAGGAACTGCACCACCCGCAGAAGGCGAGACATCGGGGAGAGCTCAAGTATCTCTCGGCATACCCAAATCATATCTACGCTACTTTTCATTAGTGCGGGTGTGGAGTCCTTGGCTCGCTCCAAGACACGGAGAAAAGACATTTAGTTTAACAGAGGATGCTATGCTCTGTTCATTTCTAAGATCAGATGGTCTGAACTTGGTTCTTCTTGCCGTGTCAGGTGTCAATGACGTTCTCACCCTCTTCGGGTCCGGGGAAGATGGTGACATTGTGGCCAAGGCCAGGAATGAAAACACAGAAGAAGCACAATTCCAAATACTTGCAGCCGTCGCAGAGACCTTCGAAGAGTGCATATGCTCGCTAATTTACGAGGCTCGAAAAGTTGTTCGAGATTCAAGTACTGCAGTTGAAATACCTGTTATATCCGACTTGCCGCCAGAACCCGGCTCTCCCGTTAGCGACGACATGGTCATCGTAGGAGACGATGCTCGTACACAGTGGCTTGCCGACTGGTACGAGGGTCTTTCATACTGCACTTGGAATGCACTCGGTCAGAATTTGACCGAAGAGAAAATACTCGAGGCTCTTGATGCATTAAAGTCTCACGGAATAAAGGTGGTAAATTTGATCATTGACGACAACTGGCAATCCCTTGATAATGAAGGCAAAGAACAGTGGCATCGTGCTTGGAAGAGCTTTGAAGCCAACAAAGACGGGTTTCCTTCGGGTCTACTGCATGCAACCAGCGTCATACGGCAGCGACATCCGAATATTGGACATATCGCAGTCTGGCATGCCCTTATGGGTTACTGGGGTGGTATATCCCCAAAAGGGGACCTTGCGCAAAAGTACAAGCTCAAAGAGGTTGACAGGAAGGATTCCGTTGCTGGCGGTAAAATGCTAGCGATTGATCCCGATGATATTAATCAATTCTACGACGATTTTTACTCGTTTTTGACATCGGCTGGTATTGATGCCGTAAAGACAGACGCCCAATTTTACATTGATTTGCTGGTCAGTGCAGAGGACCGGAAGCGATTCATCTCATCGTATCAAGATGTATGTACTGGCGTGCGAATCTTTGATAAGAATCTTGCTACGGAAAAGGCTAACGTTCTCAGGCGTGGACAATCGCTTCACTGAGATACTTCAGCACTCGTGCCATCTCATGCATGTCAATGACGCCGCAGCTCATATTCCACTCTCATATACCAACCAACAAGCCCAGCATCCTAGTTCGTAACTCCGATGACTTCTTCCCGGATATCACGGATTCCCATCCTTGGCACGTATTTTGTAACGCTCATAATTCACTCTTGTCGGCACACTTGAATATTATTCCTGATTGGGACATGTTTCAAACAAGTCATCCCTATGCCTCGTTTCATGCCGCTGCTAGAGCTGTATCAGGGGGACCAATTTACATAACTGACAAGCCGGGTGAGCATGATATCGAACTGATCAACCAGATAACCGCACCGACGACGCGAGATACCACGGTCATACTCCGTCCAAGTGTTGTAGGCCGCACGCTGGATGTCTACCACAACTACAATGAAGGAAATATTCTACGTATCGGGACATACAGCGGTTGGGCTCGCACCGGAAGCGGTATTCTTGGGCTTTTTAACATAAGCCCAGCGGACGTCTCTACCATTGTTCCACTTAACATATTTCCAGGTGTCGACACAACCGCGGCAAATTCAAGCTCCCCATTCCCCGTTCACGATCATACAGATGGTTACGCTAGCTACATAATTCGATCACATTCAAATGGCGTTATCAGCGATATTATGACACCGACTGGTGCACATTCTTTGGTATCTGTTTCCCTTGCAAACAAGGGTTGGGAGATTTTGACCGCATACCCTCTCCGCACATTCACACTCGAAGGCAGCCGTGGCTGTTCTTCGACATCTTCCTCGATGACATCCTTGCTGACCCATGTTGCTGTATTGGGACTCATTGGCAAGATGACAGGTGTTGCTGCGGTGGTCACTTCAGATATCACAGTCGTCAACAGTGGACGGCTGAAATTTGACGTTAACCTCAAGGCTCTAGGCGTACTTGGTATTTATCATTCCACGCTGGAGAATAGAGATATTGATAATCATGTTATGGTCATGATATCAGGACTCGCAGTACCAAGAGAGACCGTGTGGAAAGATCGGGACAATGTCCTCGCAGTAGACGTTCTTCAGGCATGGAAGGCGTTAAAGCTGGATGCTGGTTGGAGTAACGAGGTGCGCGTGCAGGTATTCATAAACTAGCTAAGATGTGTCTCGGTTTAGGGTTATTTTCAACCGGAAGCAGCGTTGCCTTGGCATGCAGAAACGGACATATATTCCAATACGTATTCGCATTTATATACGGAACTGTTTCACCATTTTATCTTGTATTGTCATTTACGTGCAGTGTATCGTGGCGTAAGGCCTACACGATCCATCACCTCCATTTGACGAATCGGCAAGACATACCCACTAGCCCTAAGTGCCCGTACAAAATGGATCATGTTGTTTATACACTTGTCCTAAACATCAATGTATGGGGCCTCATGATTGTTCTTCGACTGTTTCATAGAGACCAGTGACAACTAATGCGGACAGCGAAGATCGGGCATTCTCTTCAAAACACGCACAGTTCGTGTCTTCCGTACCTCAGCAACGCGTGAGCCGAAATATCTCTCAGATCGAAAACTTCTCTCCTGTTGATTAGCTATGGCTATTCCGATACCTGGCCAATTAGACCAATGATGGGAGATACTTGCCTCCAGTTCAAGTTTGCCATGACAATAGCTCTCACACTGGCAATGTATTTCTGTACATCAGCATCGACCTGCTCACCCCATAACGGCAACTCCGCAAGAGCAAAATCCCACCGCTTGTACAATGTGCCCAGAATATCACCAACGATGTCGAATGCATCTTGTGCATGGCAGGTTTGACTGTTGAATGACTGCATTTGATATCGAGTTATTGCAACGAGATTATGCGGAACCTCTTCTGTCTATAGTTTCATAAGCATCAAGTAGGACTAGGGTTCTAACCCAGGGCTGAGGCAACCAACCTCCTCTTTGCAATATGACAGGATGTCATTATGGCTGTTCAGTTTAGCAAAGCTCCGGCCAGATAGCCTTGATGACTGTGTCTTACATTACGACGAAATCAACACCAATCCGTTGAATCTCCTTGATACTTCCGTTCTCAAATACCTCATCAGGCAAATCCAAGTTTAGTGCATATCAATGAGTAAGTTAGCATAGATTCATAACAAGATCACGCTTTGGTTCTTACTCTGCCAGTGCAAACAATGGCGAGACTCCAGCCGAGCCTCGCCTCATAGCAAGCGCCTCCCGAAACGTTGGATATTGGTTCTGAGACCGCCAGTACACTTGCTTCATGGTCCCTTCTAGGTAGTCGTGCATGTACCCAGCGAAGCGATCTTGAACCCCTGCTGGAGAGTTCTGTACTATTCTGTTCCAAACGGACTTGTGGACATCCAAGAGCGTTTGTAAATGTGACGGTAATTGATCTCGGCCGTTTGTACAAATATTCCGGTCCACGCTAAGGCCCATGTCTGACAAGAGGGCATTAATGACTTGATTCGCTCTATATGGGTCGTCTTTAAGCTCCCCGTTATCGAACACTACACATTCCATCGTCAGTCCGAAATGTGTATTTCCGTAGTGCGTCGGTCTAAGACGTACAATCGTCGAAAGGGAAAACCTACGTATGTAATCATAATCAGCAAGTGTGACTGAGATGTCCATATGTACGATTCTTAGATATTCGAAAACATACCCAGTTTCCCCAATCACACAATGTCCTTAATTCAATCCTTCCAGCATCTGGAACCACCACAGCACAAAAGTACGAGAAATCTGTTTTATTTAGAATGAGCCTGAGACGGGCATCAAGCTCGCAGTTCCTTAACACTACATCAGATCCAAAGTGAGAAAAGTGTGGGATCCTAGCACTTACTCGACGAACCATGCCTCAGACTCCTTTTTGACCAAGTCATAATGCGGATTGACTCTGGGTGGCTCCGATAGAAAAAGCCCAAACAGGTCGGGAAGTAACACATCAACTGTATTCTCATCAACCTGTGGATCTGAGGTCCAATGGTTTTGCACTTGGTCTACCATCTTTTAGATTGGCGTCTGGACCATTTGTTTGAAATAAATTTGTCGCACTGGCTATTACTTGGTGGTTGGACGTCACATATAAACAACTTCGGGGGTGACAACATAGAATAAGTTAGGGCTAATTGTCTTTTGATTGCACTTTCATACGACCATATAATAAGACACCTTCTCTTTATTTTTTCACATCAAAGACCGTCTAACTACTTATGTAGAGATGAAGCCTTTACAAAATATAGACTTTTTCTTTCTGTTCTTTCTCGGACTTTCTCCTTTGTTGACATGACGAAATCACAGACCTTCTTTGTCCATTGTCCAACAATCGGAATTTTTGAATTTTTCATTGTCCCTTTTCTTTAAGTAGGGATTGATGTGTACCAGTAGAATTTTCTCTTGACTCGAAATCATACTTCCCAGCGCGCAGCGATTATGTACAAATGATGATATTCGTCACATCTTCATCATTCGTCTCTCTTTTCTTTTTTTACGGGATAATCTTATTTAGACCTCGGGGGGAATGAGACAAAGAGAGATGAATCATACCAACATATAAGCGAGCTAACTATGATAGTCTCTCAAACTAACTTCAATGGTGTGCCACCTAGATAACATATACCTAAGCATCCATGGATCATTTGACAATCTTAAGATATATCGGGCCGATTTATTTTCTCGGGCGTTCACCTAGGTAGTGGCATGGAAATACTTATATAGCGACCTGGTGACTTAATTAGAGTTATAAGCAGCTTTGTTGATCATTCCATTATTCTCTCTGGTATACATTTGATAACCTTGCAAACTCCCAGTCCCAGAAATTGGTATGGATACAGAAAAGCAATTATGTGTGGGACAGCCAACTCAAAAATGGTCTCAGAAATTTATCTGGACAGATCAGCATCTTGAGCCCGACATGATGGGAGATTTGCGCCATGACTATGATAAAATGGGTGTCACAACTCTTGAGAGACTTCTCAATATCAAGAAAGAACACAATAAGAATGGCGATCTCTACGACCTACTTGAGCAGTATCACGATCAAGATGACATCTTGAGCCAATTTTGGAGTGAGACACACACCGTTCCAGAATGGGTTGACTGGGAACAGCTTGCCCGGGGACAAGAATTCTTCTATCGATATGCATTGGCAAACATAGTTGGATTTGCATTACAGGGTTTTATTTGTGAGAACTCAGCATCTACTGGCGTTGTTGAAGTCCTCGTTCGTACTGGAGGGTTTTCCACACGAGTCCTCTGGAGTCGTTTGTTGGAGACCTTTCAATGGCTTCTTCAAGTTACGCGTGACATAAATTCGATGAAGCCTGGTGGAGAAGGATTCAAATCAACTATTCGCGTCCGTCTACTTCATTCATCAGCTCGTCAGCGAATCCTGGAACTTGCTAGTCGCCGACCGGATTACTATAACGAAGCCGAGTATGGCATACCGGTTAATACGATGGATTCGATTCACTCGATAACCACGTTTTCCTGTAACCCTATGTTTTTACAATTGCCTTATATGGGAGTCCATCCACGCCCTGATGAGATACGAGATTATCTAGCTTTGTTTCGATACATCAGTCATATTATTGGTGTGAACCCGGATTACTTCTCAACACTGGAGTCAGCCAAGGCCATCATGCAGAGCTGTTATGTACACGAATTGAAATTGTCGGAAACTTCCAAGGTGGTTGCATATAACTTTGTCCGTTGCATTGAAAATTTACCTCCACCGCTCACTATTTCTCGCGGTTTCATTGAGGCAGGAAGCCGATGGCTGAATGGACATGAGTTGTGTGATCAGCTGGATCTAGGGAGACCTGGTATATTATCTTATATTGCATTTGCTGGCTGCTGTGCGTTGATGATAGCTATGGCTTGGGCCCAACGAATCATACCAGCTTTTGACAGATTCATCATTCAGGTGAGCAGCAAACTTCTTTCCCTTCGATACTTCCTGACTGTATATTTTAGTATACTCGACACTCGCTATACTGGGTCGTCATCGAGAGCGACGGTGGGTTAAAAGGAGGTACCCGGTTTGAAATGAAATACAAACCAGACTTGGATCGGAAGACCAAGCGTGAGAATGCAATCAATCATACAACAGGCTTCAGGGTCATTGAGGGGATCTTCTTCCTGTCAGCCGGTCTCGCCCTATGTACAGTTATAGCTTTGGGGTGTTATATGGGGGCTATTTTGGTAGCGGTTGGAGTCCACGTATAACGACAGACCGTTAACCAGAGAAGACCTGACTCAGGTTAGGGTTATTAAACGCCAGTATGTAATACGTATTGAGCCATTTCGATACAGTTTATGTGTATCACTGTATGATAATTTACAGCTAGTGAGGTATAGTGGCGTAATGTGGCTTATGATCTACAAGACCCACCATCACATCAGACGAATCAGCGTACGATACCGGGATCAGTCCCACATCGTGCCATCGATTTATTCCCCGCTATGTCCATTCACATATTCCCCAGGTACCAAGTACGTTTCCGCATTGTTCTTGTCGAAGGACTGGTAGTATATACAGACATCGATGTTGATAATGTCTCACAAATATTGACGAATTTATCGATCACAAGATACAATTTTGTTGTGTACGAATACCTCGCATCAGAGACCCAGAGTTGTGCTACCTACTATTGGCCATATGGTTTGCTTGTCTCAGATCGGTCGCCAATGATCTTCAAAGATCGTCAGATCCAGCGTACAGAAAACCGAGACCAGCAGACGAATCGATCTTTATGGACACAACTCCAGTATGTACCGAGCATTTCTTTATTCATGGCTATGTACGGATCACGTCTGCTTATGTTGGCCATGGATCATCGGAACAACGATGACGTGTGTAAAACATGTCTTATACTTTTTTTTTTTAGAATTTAGGCCTGAATACCTACACACAATGCGAATACCTACCTACTATAGTATTAATATTCTGTCAGGTACAATTTCAGCGCTTATATATCGAACAAGCACCACTTCATCATACATCTCGACATAAACAATTCACTTGCGTCGCTAAAATATTGGGTCCACACCCAATACTGAAAATGAAGCTCGACACGGTTCTTGCCTGGAGTGGCATCTTCGCATCCGCTCTATCCGCTCCGGGAGCAGCCTTCACCTCTACTGTCCTGACAACTACAACTTCCACTGTGACAGCCGGCTCAGCCAGTACCGCATACACATTCTTGTCCGGCAACCCTCCATCCTCAACACCCTCTCCAACAACCGCAGCCGCAAATAACAAGCGCGCAGAAGAGCACAAAAGTCACCCAGCGGTTACCAGCACCGTCACCGAGTTGACCACTATCAAAGCCCCAACTACAATCAGCACTCTCTATCCCTGCGCCAGTCCCTTCCCAACGCTGACCCCTACGTTGCCGTACGGCGACGCCACGCTTCCAAGCAACTTTTCAACCGAGAATAGCCTCTTCTATGTATCGACCACGACCGAAGGTGCGTCCGCCCAAGCCTGCTGCAATGCCTGCTTCTTTGAGCTCGCCAATTGTATCCAGGCATATTGGTATAGCTACGAAGGATGTGTAGTGTCGCTAGCTACAAACTCATCGCTCGCGGGATCAGCATCTGGAGAGCAAGTCAGCACGGCTTGCCCGGCAGGTATTTTCAACGGATTGACGTATGAACGGGATACAAATCCTGCATTCAGAAGCACGGGAAATATCGCGGGGCCGTGTGGTCAGACTTATAACAATCTTTGAGATGTATGACATGCATTGTTTGGATGGAGCGATGAGCGGAAAGAATGTAGTAATGATTTATGTTTAGATGATAATCAACCAGTTCAATTATTAAATGCTCTGAACATAGTCCGATAAGTGCTTGAGATGACGACTGATAAGCGGCATCCCTTATCTTATCTTATCGGGCTCCCTACGTCATCAGCCACACTCGTACCGGCCAAAATCTTGCAGTAGTTAAACAAGAATATAAAAATGAAGAAGAATCTTATTATTTCTATTCTCCAACATATATCCTTTCTCAATCCTTTTTCTATTACTATTGCCTTTTTTTATTCGAGCTACACGCGAAGGGAACGTGTATTGATCTACGCTTCAAGCCATATAACCTCGAACCTGCACATGCCGACAATATGTCGCTCAACACAGTCACGAAGGGTGTCGGTAATACTACAGGGAACCTCAACAAGACAGTGGACTCAGCTAGAAAAGGCGACGTCTCTTCCACCGTCAAGCAAACCAGGAACCATGCCGACACAACAACCAAAGACCTAACCGGCGTCTCGGTGCCCGGCGAATTTCCCGATAATGACAAAGCCAACGATAAGAAGGCACAGGAGATGCCTCAAGTATCCATTCCTTCCATTTCGTCCATATTTCAATGGCTGATGGACAAGTTTGAGTCGACGGTCAAGGGCTTCATTAATCGATACTTGCCGCAACAACGGCAAGAAGCTATCTACAAGTCGGCCATGTCGCGTCCCATGGCATCGACTTTTATTATTTGCCAACTGATCTGCTGCGGCGTTCCACTATTGGTATTTATGGCTGGTGTGTTTATTTTTGCCGCTGTTGCGATCTTGCTCTGGGCTATCTTGTCGCTATTGGTTCTCGGCCCTGTGCTTTTGGTGACAGGCTGCTCGGGCTTCCTCATGTGGGGATGGGGATGGCTTTTCTATTCATTTATCAAATGGGTTGATCAACGGTTTTTGGGCGGAGTGCTTGCGAGATTCTTCTTGCCACTCTCTTCTGGTCCGGACGATGACGCAAAATCTGCCGAAGAGGATGATCAGGGGTCAGGCAGCAGCGAGAAGAAGAAGCCTTGATCAGTAAACCAAATCTCTTCGAGCACTTGATTGACGGGACAAGTCATCTTATTTAACTGTTGATATTTGTCAATCTACTTCTACGTGTACCTTTTTACTGTTCTGTACGCAGATAAAACCTGCGATGTTTATCTACGGCTTTACGATGTGCGAGCCTCAATTTGTTTAGCAGACCAAATTACATTAATCGAATCTGACAATATCCTCTCTACAGTCTAAGGTTGTTCAGGCATCAATAGGATGCCTGGCTTCGGAGTGGTTGCCTGCCCTCCGCGTTCTGGCCTGGAGATCATTCAGGCAACAATCCTCTTTCCTCAACGCCAAACTACGACCATTTCGGGTTAGGGTTCCCTTGTGACAGCAAGATGAACGCAATTCTAGGCTGCTAATCCTCACTGGAGTGCTCTTTGCCAGAGAAGCCTCATATATAACCGTGGTTCTCATCAGTCAGCAACACGCCACCCCAAATCAAAGCAGTGGATTGGAGATGTAGCCTGATGACCTCAGATGCCTGCGTAGGCAGATATCCCAATTGACACTCAATTCGTGGTTGCTGACTGAGCCCCGGGGGTATATAATGGGAGCAATGCGCACACATACATCTCTTCTCCATCTCTCTTCTCCAACTACTCACTCCTCTTGTTCAAACAATCTACATTCGGTTCAACGCATTCTGTTACCCAAGCGTCAATTGCTCTTCTTGCTCAAATAAGCCAACTACAGCTTCAGCTTATACTGATACACCAACCATCAGTCAATCCCGACAATTCACATTGGTTACAAGTTGAAAGCTCACAATGCACGCCTTTCAGGCTTTCTTCATCGCCTTCGGGCTCATCGTTGGTGCCGTCTCCTACGAGCACTCACCAACCAACGCCACTCACCCCTGGAGTGAACGCATTGACTTTCCTCTCATCCCCGTTGCTGTTTCTATGATCCCAAAGACTGGACATTTGGTAGCCTGGTCTGCCTACAAGAATGAATCCTTTGGTGTTGATGCATCCGGTGTCACTCAAACAGCCATATACAACCTCACAGATGGCACCGTTGGCCACTACTCCATTAATCATACCGAGCATGACATGTTTTGCCCCGGAATCAGTCTAGACTTCAAGGGTAATATCATTGTTGCCGGCGGTGATACCGAAGAAAAGACCAGTATCTTTGATGGTCAGTCTTGGAGAGCTGCAGCTGATATGAAAATACCACGCGGCTATCAATCTTCTACAACCATTACCGACGGACGCATTTTTACAATTGGAGGTTCTTTCAGTGGTGGAATTGGCGGCAAGAATGGAGAAGTCTATGATCCTGAGTCTGACCGGTGGACAATGTTGCCTGGATGCTCTGCTGAACCCATGCTTACCAACGACGCTGGCGGCCTATATCGCTCAGACAATCATGCCTGGCTCTTTGCATGGTCCAATGGTTCTGTGTTACAAGCTGGACCTAGCACCAAGATGCACTGGTATGACACTCGCAGAAATGGATCGACGACCTTTGCCGGAACTCGAGCAAATGATAGTGACGCCATGACTGGTACGGCCGTTATGTACGACGCTGGAAAAGGCAAAATTCTTACATTAGGTGGTGCTCCTTCATACAATGACAGTCTGGCTACCTCCAATGCCCACCTCATCACGGTGCGCAAGCCTGGAGAGCCCGTGAATGTCGAGCCTCTTGATAACATGCATTCTGCTCGCGCATTCGCCAACTCTGTGATCTTACCAGATGGGAAAGTCTTCATTGTTGGCGGCCAAACTCATCCCATTGTTTTCACCGACACAAACTCCAGCATGATCCCGGAGATGTGGGATCCCAAGACGAGGAAATTCACCGAACTGCCTGCACTGCCAACACCACGGAATTACCACAGTACCGCACTTCTTCTACCCAATGCCACAGTCTTCGTCGGTGGTGGCGGCCTCTGCCCTTGGAATTGCGACGTCAATCATCTAGATGCACACATCTATACACCACCTTACTTTTTCGAGTTGGATGGAGTCACGCCGGCAACACGCCCCATCATCACCCATGTTGCCAACCCAATCCTCAAAGTGGGCCAGACTCTCAACGTGACGCTCTCAAAGCCCGTTGAGGCATATCAGAAGCTCACATTCTCCATGGTCCGCATGGGCAGCGCGACACACACAGTCAACACTGATCAACGTCGGGTGAATGTGTCTCCACAGGCTGCCACATCAACTCTGTTTACTCTTGGTTTGCCGCGCGATCCTGGCGTGCTGCTTCCTGGTTATTGGCATCTATTCGCTATGCTCAATGGCGTTCCCAGTGTCGCTGAGACGATTCTTGTTGAGACCGCTCTAGCATAAACCGTACGCGAATAGTCGGATTCGACGCGATTTACGTCAATATACGGGCTTCTCGTTGAAAAATGATACTCACGAACGAGATTGCTTTCATGTCGTAAATAATGGTTCATGTATCGCCACCAAATTATGTATCTTGCAAGAATTTCGGATTTTGAGACTATAAAACTCATCTGATTACCTTTCATGTTACACCATCGTATACTCATAGCCTCCTTAGAATTTCCCTCTATGCAGCACTTAGGCCTCTGGAAACATGGTATTAGCAATAAAATTTCCAGCTGTATAAAAGTAGTGTTTTGAGGTCCTCAATTATAGATGGCTCAAAAACAAGCGTTTGAACCTCGATCCTTTCACACCGCGATGTTGTGACAGCAAGACGTTCTTTTCCAAAATTACACTGTCTAATGGACTATGGAGTCAGGCTCTATACAAGATGTTTCCCGAATCTTGAATGAATCCTAAGCCCTAGCATGATAAGGTTATGTTTACAGGGATATCCTTCTTTGTCATCATAATTTCCTAATTAGGCACCGACGAGGCCTTCGACACCATATAAGAAGTGCCTACAAGGGCGGCCTACAGAATTATTTTTCTTTCTTTTCTCATGGTTTTTTTTTTTCAATAGCTTCCCCGAGATAGGAAAGAGCACCGTCACACAAAGTAGAAATCGGTAGGTTGTTGCTGGGAGGTGATAACTGGATTGAAAGGAGAGAATGAGAGAGAGGAGAAAAAGAAAATGCCGATTCACAATAGCTAGGCATCAAACAGCTTCTTGCTTCTTGCTTCTTACTTCTTCCTCTTCTCTTCTTCTCCTTTTCTTGAGAGATAACCGCGCCGAAAATCGCTCAAAAAAAAAAAGGGCAAAAATCTCAGGAAACGCGTAAGTCTGCCCAAATCTGTTCCATTCGCGACTTTATTTATCAACAGGTTGCCAGGCTGCAAGTTCCACTAAACCTAATCGTCATGCCTCTCAACGTTATCCTACTCGAACTCACCATTTGAGCGCCCCTTCTAAACAACGAGCTGCAGCTGCGCCAGAGCGAGAAGATAACGTGAACGATTCTGTAAAATGCCCAAAAGTTTTGATCTTAGAACTTACTGCTAGTCGGTTTCTTATCAATGGGCTATATGCTGATAAATATATTATTTGATCAGGTTGACGAACCCGATGTTCCCTCAGTATGGTTCGCCCCTACCTATACTACCTACAGAGGCAGTCCGATCAGAGCAGATTACTAATACAATACACAGGATTTTGATGGCGACTACCGGGAACCTTCTCAAGTCAGAAAGGAGGAGGAAGGAGAGGAGGAGGGGGACGTCGTTCAGCTGAGACAGAAACGGAAACGAATCGGTGATTCCTCAACAGCCCGCAAGACAGGACAACCTTTTCTCCTACAGCCAGAGATCATTGCCAAAATTCCATCAATAACTCCCAGCAAAAATAGCCAAGAAGAGCCCTCATGGGAGCGTCTTTCCTATGAAGGGATCCCAGCTGAGGAACGGGATGCCGTACGAAAATGCCTTGTCAAACTGAACCAGACCGAAAGTAAAGGAAACAACCCCAGGTAATGATAACAGCATTACCATCAAAGGACCCTCGAGATCCGATCTGGGCGGAGAATCCTTGCGTACGGTGCGCGAAATTGGTTGAGGTTCCACTTTTGTACTTGACATGGTACGATTGGCAGGTTTATTAGGTGTTATAACCTGAATGGTTCTTGCATTTTCATCCCGGACGAGTTCAAGGCAGGATTTGTGAAGGTGCAAAAGCTCTGGCAGTCTGGCGCATTCACCGAGGCTGTGGCGGAACGGGCCGTCTGGGTACATTCGGTTGAGAGAACAGTGAAACCCAAAGATTTATCAGTTTCGTCGTCGTCTAGGCATGTTAAGAAATCAGTTACGGCCACCTCTTCAGCGACGGTCGACGCCATAAACAGTCTGCGACATGAGGTACACTTGCAGCGCATGGAGGAACGAACGGCTGCACACCAACGCGTTGCTTCATGCTGTAAGTGCATGTAGAAAAGTGAGCAATATGTTATGATTAAGTGCTAATAGAATATAGTTGGGTGCGGCAGAGTTGGATCCTTTAGGGGACGAAGCAATTAATTCGGAATGAATCATTGTGGAGCGCTCTCGGAAGATGAATGATGATTAGAATCCAAAGGAGAATGCTTTGAGAGCTGAAAAGAAGTATCTCAAGCGGACATGTGTTGTAGCAAAAATAGGTACATATGACTCTAAACCTAAGTAGAAAAAGCAGTCACCCAAGTCATATACGTAAAAAACCAACACTTTACGTACATTGTACACTTTGAAGTATAGGATTTCCCATATCAGGCTTAGCGAGATCCTTAATACTCTTTATGCAAGTTGTAAATTGTAACCATATGCTACGTAAAAAGTTACCTAGCTAGGTTCGCCAACACTGCGGTACATCGCTATTCACCTGGTAATCACATACAAAATAGCCAGTTCCAACATGTCACCTCACGAACCTGGAGAGTTGCGCCTGGGCCATAACTGGCTGCAGACTGTCGGGGAGGGGCCGACAGAGAAACATCGATTACAGTATGCAGTCCTTTAGGCGGATATGCACCAGCGAAGCGGAGTTTCTGGTGACATTTGCATCTAGGAGTAGGTTTACCTAACCTGTTCTCGTTAGCCACCAAAGGGACGGATGTCAGAACACTTCATTCAACATAGTCATATGTTACTTTCCAACTATCCCCTGCTACATGTATTAGCTTACTTGGCTGCCAGTATACTTGTGAATTATACTCTGTAGTACATGGGAGGTCTGTGTATAAATAGAGGTCACATTCCTGCCACTTTACGATGATCTGCTCTTCATCGCGATACTTTCAACCTCTTCAGAGAAAGAGTAATCCCATTCCACAGAGCGCCAAGTGTCAGGATACGTTGGTTCAAAATGGTTTATAAACTTTTCAAGGTACGTCGTACAAACAATTTTCTGGCTAGATCCAGGCATGCTGAGAGTATTCCGATAAACAGGATCTTCTTTGGGCTACAGCTGTGACGAGCCCCGTCATTGTCTCGGCATACGATGTTACTTTTCAAGGTTTTTATGACACCAGTTGTGGTGTCGAAGTTGATTCCGGTACATTCGATGCAACATACAACTGTGTGGGATTCGACATATGGCCAATATCAAGTTATAAACTATACCATACTGGGCAAGTCGACTGCCCAGAAGGAAAGTCATTGCAAATCACATTTTATGAAAACGAAGGCAATGGGATTGTGTGTGGTACCGGAGAGCTTGCGGTTGTTACAGTCGGAGACAGCCAGGATTGTGTCCAGGGTCTGAATATTTCTCCTGCAAATGCGCAGGTGTCATGTGCATAGAACGCTTTAGACTGCTCTTCATATCTCTATTCTCGTTGGAAGAGAAATTATCACTGTTATGTCTGTTGCCACTGTTTCGACGTCCAACTACACTATCTCGTCTGAGGAGACATAGATGGAAAGAAAACGACTGGAGCCGCTGAAAGTATTCGTAAAGAGCTTTGATTTTCAGGTGAGCACTTAGGTTGCATTATGGTTGCAATATCGGCGAACATGACTTGCCAATCCGAGGCAATAATAGGCATGATTCGTATTCTCTTACTCAGGCCTGCAAGTGCTTGGAGAGGGCCGCTTGTTACGAGCCAATACGTAAATTCAGGCGCAAAAATACGGAAGTCCCGTATTTCAAATACGGAGTATGTGCGTAGCATGCGAGCCTTCGATTGCACCATTCTGTCTGGTGCTCAACACTGCGACGGAAACAGCAATAGTCAAGATGTAGGAGGGCAAAAGAACACCCATCAAAGCTAGCAGATATATAGGCGAGCAAGTGTCGATGCTGGAGGGCTAACGTTTAGGTAAGATTGGCGGATATTGAAGGGCAAATCGATCATTCATCATGTGCACTCAATACAAATATCTGCCAAAAGAACTCAAGAAATCCCTAAACCCTAAGCCACTTGAAATATTATTATTCTACCTTTATTATGAGTCATGTTTCTTGTCTATGACTCTACATACTACTAACTAAGTTACTCCATAGTACTATGTATGCAACCCTAAAAGTTATGACACTCTAGTCCGTATTAGGCTAGCTCCAGGCGACACACGATTAGTCTTGGTGAGTCATGTGCGCTAGGCCTGATTGATACTAGTGGGACATCCTCCGCCGCCACCGCCTCGCGCTCCCGCCAATGACGTAGCATACCGCCGTGGGACCTGTAGAAAACCCGTCAGAATCTTTTGGCTGTTATCCCCGCCACCTTCCTTCCCTACAACGTGTTTCTTCAATATTTAGCGGTGCCATTGCATCAGACTTCGTTTGGTCTTTTTTCTATTATGATTCCCCTCACTTCAATCTTTCCATCGCGTCTTTTCCAAACAACGGACTCGCCAGTTATTCCCAAATTTCAGCGACCGGTCAGACGCGCAATATCAACACGCCGCTTACAGAGCTTTTGACGAGCAATTCCGAGGCGAGCATGAGCGCCGCTGAGGCCGCTATCGTTCCTCCCATAGTGGCCAGCGCAGAAAATAGCACCAGAGGACACTCAAGATCTCGCGGACGAGGACGAGGAGGACCTGGACGAGGTTCCCATCGAGGTCGAGGACGCGGTCATGGTCGAGGCCAAGGTCGAGATGGAACAAATGAAGCTCCTGGAATGGTGCTATCAGTCGCGGCTGAGACACAGGTAACACAACAACCGCCGAGAAATCACGCACAACGGCAGCCTCGACAAAACAGGCACCGCGAACACACGCAAGACACTTCGACGGAAGGAAACACGCCTGCCAACACAACTAGCGACCGCCCCCCGCGGAGGAGAAATAGAAAACCAGCAAATACACAGACACATGACCGACCTCCGACACAGGTAGGTGGTAGGTCATTTGGCGGTCGGCTGACAAGAGGCGATGGCGATACGACGGCGGGTCCATCACTACCTTCCGCAACGAGTGGTGTCGAACATGAACAATTACACGCGGACGTCCCCGAATTCGTACCCGGTCAAGTACATTCGTACCATGTACACGACTCTAAGCCCGGATCGCAACCCGTAAAAAAGCCTCACAGTTACCCACCCAAAGTGACGACGAAATCAGCTGCCCCCGATATCGCCACCAGAACACATGAAGACATTGCAAATGGCTTATACGAATGTCCTATATGTACCAATGAACTTGGTCGAAAGTCACGTATCTGGTCATGCGGTCTGTGTTGGACGGTATTCCATCTGAGCTGTGTCAAGAAGTGGTCGAAAAATGAAGGTTCAGCCTTTCAACAGCGTCAAGCTGAGAATGGTGAGGATGCTCAGCGAATGTGGCGATGCCCTGGATGTAACCTTCCTCATGATGTCCTCCCAACGAGTTATTCGTGTTGGTGTGAGAAGGAGATTGATCCTCGCCCGCTGCCTGGGATCCCTCCTCACTCCTGTGGACAAACCTGCTCTCGAAGTCGAAAGCGGTGCCCTCATCCTTGCGATTCAACCTGTCACGCTGGTCCTTGTCCACCATGTACCGCCACGGGACCTACACAAGACTGTTTCTGCGGAAAGAACTCTATGACGAAGCGATGTCTCGACACCGATTACACTCATGGTTGGAGCTGTGGAGAGATTTGTGGCGACTTGCTGCCCTGTGGTAAACACACTTGTCCGCGACCTTGTCATGAAGGGCTTTGCGGATCTTGTGAAGAAAAAGTCGACGCCCGATGCTACTGCGGAAAAGTCGAGAATCAGACTTTGTGCAGCGCCACCGAAGAGGAAATAATAAGCGAGTTATCTGGTGCTTCTGATGCACTGGACACCTGGGTTGGTTCTTTCAAGTGCGGCCAAGTCTGCAATCGCGCATTTGACTGCGGTGTCCACTTCTGCCAGAAAGATTGCCACCCTCAAGATCTTGACCAGCCTCATTGCCCACGCTCTCCGGACGTTGTTCTTCGCTGTCCATGCGGAAAGACACCACTCTCTAGGATCGAAGGATTTCCTCCTAGGACATCCTGCGAAGACCCTGTTCCCAATTGCTCGGAGCCGTGTGGGAAAGCCTTACCTTGTGGGCATACATGCCCTATGATTTGCCATACAGGGCCATGTCGCCCGTGTCTGATGAACGTCACAATTGACTGTCGATGTGGTCGCAACACTTTCAAGACGGTCTGCCATCAATCAAACATCGAACCTCCCCAGTGTTTCCGCGTTTGCAAGGCCACAATGAGTTGTGGACGACATACATGCGCAGAGCACTGCTGCTCTGGCGAACGCAAAGCCATCGAAAGACAGACAACCAAACGTAAAGCAAGGCCGCTTGGTTCTGCGCAAAACCGCCCAACCGAGAATGATATCGAAGCCGAGCACATCTGCACGCGTATTTGTGGTCGCATCTTGAAGTGTGGTCGACACACTTGTCCCGAACTCTGCCACAAAGGTGCTTGCGGCACTTGCCGAGAGGCAATATTTGAAGAAGTCTCTTGTCATTGTGGTCGTTCTGTATTATACCCTCCACTACCATGTGGAACAAGCCCTCCTCCGTGCCGCTATGATTGTGAAAGACCTAAAGCCTGCAACCATCCGCAAACGCCGCACAACTGCCACACGGACAACGAAGAATGTCCCAAATGTCCTTTCCTTACAGAGAAAGCTTGCTTATGCGGTAAAAAGCTTCTCAAGAATCAGCCATGCTGGTTGACCGAGCCCAGATGTGGAATGGTCTGCGGTGAGACTCTCAAATGCGGTTCTCATACATGTCAGAAACAATGTCACCGACCCGGAGAATGTGAAGATGCACTGGAACCCTGCAAACAGGCTTGTGGAAAAACCAAGAAACTCTGTGGACACCCTTGTTCTGAGCCATGTCACGCGCCGTTCGCGTGCACCGAGAAGGAAAACTGTCCAACTATGATTATGATAACCTGCCCATGTGGCCGGCTTCGTAAGGAGAAACGCTGCAATGCCGCTCGGTCTGTGACTAAAGGCCAGATACCTCAAAGCGAGACCCCACCAGCTACCGCTAGTTTGAAGTGTGACGACGAATGTGCCCGACTTGAAAGAAATAGAAGCCTTGCATCTGCATTGAAGGTTGACATCGATCCATCCACAACCTTGGCTCAAAATGCTTCAACTCAATTGCCCAGCATAAATATGCCTTATTCTGAGGAAACGCTTGATTTGTACGTTCAAATCTCGTCATCGGCGACACTCTCAACCCTGCAGGATTATGAAGCAACGCTTCATAGTCTAGCAGCAAGCGCGACTCAAAGATCAGTTCGATTCCAACCTGCGAAAGCCCCTCTTCGCGCATTTGTGCATTCTCTTGCTGCGGACTGGGGGTTTGCTTCCGAGAGCTTTGATCCTGAACCTCACCGTCATGTCTTTGTTTTGAAACCAACCCAATGGACTTCTCCCGGTCTAGGACTTGGTTCAGGAAATGGTATTCGAGGAATATCTGTCGGTGAATGTGTGCGGGTTCGCGACCGGGAGCTTTTCAAGGACCGAGAAGCGCGACGCGTAGCAGCCGCGGAGGCTAAAGCGTTGAGAGACGCTCTCAAGGCAACATCTGCTGAAACTGGGGTTGCTGGCGGAGGATGGGCGCAAGTAGCTTCCACACGAAAGAGACAAACAGACAACAATTCGCCTGCCAGCATAACGCGCTCAGGTACACCACTGGCCGCACTCGGCGGCCGGGGCTTCGGTACAGGATCGATGTATGCTGCTTTGGGGCTCGATGTTTCATCGTCTTTCGGCAGTGCCAACAATATTCCACCCAAGAAGAAAGATGGCCTTCTTGTCCTTCGTTCGGGAGTAGGGTCATCGAAAAAGAAATCCGAGCACCCCCAACAAAATTTTGAGGACCTTGCGGACAGCTGGGAGGAACAAGTCGAGCAGGAGGAACAACAGGAGAAGGAAGATGAAGAAAAACGGCGATCTAGCGAAGAAACAGAGCGATTGGACTCTGGTCAGCACACGTTGGCGCAGGATGAGAATGTTGCAGTTGGTGCCGACGTTGTTATTTCATTGAATTAAGCGAGATGTGGCAATCATTCATAGATATGATGCGTTTACGATACTTTATGATGTTCATTCTGCATGCCTTGTTTGGCGACACGGATATTTCTTTTTTTGCATTGGAAGAGGATAAACTACAATAAAAATTGGAACTTCAAGTCAATCGGTCACGTAGTATATAGCCTTAGAATATGTACCAATCAACTTATGAGCAATTAAGGAGCGGCCGTTGAGATCTAATATGCGATCAATCGATCAGTCTGGAGAGAGTTTGCCTGACTGATTACTTTACGGTTTAACGAGAGGTATATATGTACATTTATGCAACGACGTAGACCTAGCCGTATCGTCGACCTCAAAGTAAACGCTGAGTAGCAATCGACAAACTAGGCGGCAAATCATCCACACTTTTACCCCATGTACTAGCAGTCTCGTTTGAGCCTACTGTCAACTCCAGAGTCTGGCCCTCGAGAAAGAACTCATGGCCTATCCAATTCTTCGTATATGGCTTACCATTGAGCATTGCATTCATTATGTATATATCGGTATATGTCGGATCGAAGTTCGTGACCCGAATTGTTGCCGTTTTCTTGGTCTCTGGATGAGTGATATTTACAGATTCGAAGAACGGGCTCGAGATGAGGTACACATTCTGACCGGCTACTGGGAACAAGCCCATTTGCGAGAAGATTGAGAACGAAGCCATGGCGCCGGAGTCGTCGTTGCCTGGTAGGCCGGATTCGCTAGTGTTGAAAGATGATGGGATGTAGCTATGTGCGCGTTTGGTGGATAGACCAGGACGACCTGCGTAGTGATAGGAATACACTGAGAGGAAGACGGGCTCATTGCTAATGTCGGCTATCCCAGACTCGTAGTAATAATCAAGTCGCGAGATGAACTGGTCTGCGCCTCCGAGCGTGCTGATCAGAGAGCTCATATCGTGTGGTACATAACTGTGGTTGATTGGAACATGTTAGTCGCGGTTCGTTTACAGCAAACACGAAGAAACCGGTCAGAACAAAAACGGGAAGCTTCACCAAAAAGAAAAAGGAGGCATACAATTGATATTCCCAAACGCTAGACTCAAATGTTTCGGACGGGTTAGACGTTAGGGAGCAAAAGTCAGTCAACGGACTGCAAGCGATGGGGTCTTGGAAGCCCCAGGTACCATTGAGATACTTAGGTTGAAAAAATCCCACGAAGCCAGTGTCTGTTCCGTTGACAAATGAAGTCTGGTCTGCCTTGAAAATGTTCTGCCAACTTGATGACCGAGAGAGATATGTTGTAGCGCTGGCCTTTCCCAATCCCTTTCCAACCACGCCAACACAGTAATCGTTATAGGCGTACTCAACAGTGCGTGAGATTGAACGAGAGTTGGTTCCGAATCCTAAGTAGTCAAAATCTAGATAAGGAATATAGTTGACTTTCTTCCAACTTTGTAAACCACCACGTCCCTGAACCGACCATTCTAAGGGCTCGTTTTCAGCGTCATTAACCAAGGCATCATAGGCGAGGTCCCAGTCAATTCCAGTAAGATTCTTCACATAGGCATCAGCCAGAACCACGTCGGCGTTAGAGCCACCTTGAGTCCATCCTTTGCAAAGACTCATGCGGCAGTCGGGAAGCCACCCTTCGTGTTTGTAGATGTCCACCAAGCTGCGAACCATTTGTGATTGTGCACTTGGATCGATGATTGTCAATAGGGGGTATTGCACCCGAAAAGCGTCCCAAATACTTTAGTTTGTTAGCTTTCAGAATCATTAGCCAGCAATGGGATGTTTTGATAGACAGACCAGTAATAAGAGTCGAAGTAAGGCTCGGCGCTGTTCCAGAGAGGATTCTCACCAGTGTAGTTTTGCGGAGACAGCATCGTCCGGTAGATACCACTCCAGAACAGCTTTTGCAGGTCCTCGCTAACACCTGTTGCATTTACTGACACAGGACTCAGCTTTTTTCTCCAGGCTTCCTCAGCGGCAGACTGTATGTCTGCGAAGTTGGAGGTAGGTTCGGGAATCTCTGTTTCGGCGTTGTGGCATGCTTGCTCGGTACTGACCAGACTGACTCCTACGCGGGCATATAACGTATTGTTCGATAGACTATCAAAAGTGACGAAACCGCCTGCTTGCAAATAGAAAAGATTGAAACCACGAGTGACGAAGAGATTCTTTACATCTGTACCGGCTCGATTGTTAACCCATATTCCGGTATCGTTGACAGTACCACCTGCAAAATCAACACAAACGAACGATTTGTAGTAGCCTGCACCAAAGCTTGGTAGGAATGTCCCGTTTGCACGAATACGGCCATTCTTTTCATCCACACTGACTGTAGCATTTTGTCTACTTTGCCATAGATCGGTTAAATCGAGTAGCACAAAGGGTTTGGTCCCGGTGCTGTTGGCGAAAGCACTCTGAAAGTTGAATTTATAGAGTGCTGCGTGCTGAGTAGCTGTCATTTCTGCGGCAATGCCATTGGTCAATTCCAAGCCGAAATACCCCGGACTGGCTTTGACACTTGAGTTGTCATAGTTGACAGCACGTGAGCCAATCAAAAAGTTGCAGTTGTCAATCACATCATCCGGACAGATCTGGGGTAAAATTGGAAAATTGCCCAGGGATGGGTTGCCTCCGGTGCCTGAATCGTGCATGGCTGAGAAGCCAGTCACACCACTGCCATCGGTAGCAAAGCCGCCTGTATTCAGTCCATTGACGTCGGCGACAGGCTTAGCCATGCCATAAGGCAAGGTGGCTCCGGCGAACACGTTTCCGCCATTATTGGTACCAATCAATGGATCGACCAAGTTCAATGGGTCGAAATCAGCTCGTACAGAAGCTGCAAGAAGAATGCTAGCAGCCCACTGCCTGTTTAACCTCATGTTAGCAACCAGTAATGGCTAGTAAACAATAGCAAGGTAGAGCAGGAGGAGAGAAAAGAAGCACGAGGGACAAGCGAAGCTCCCACATTTTCGTAATGACGATCAGCTTTGCGGGGCATGCAGACTAAGCCCGCGCAGATAACTAGCTGTTGGTCAATTGATAGACATGTTGCAGGCGACGGCGGTATGTCCTTTGTGCAGTGGGAGAGGTTGTTGATTCTGGGGTAACATCGGCGAGAGGATCACTCCTTAGCCCAACGCTAGGCCATATATAGCTAGCGCATAATTTTTGGTGGTTACACACTTACGGTATTGACATGTATCGACTGCAACGTTACAGTAAACCCTAACCCTCAGAGTTTACCCTAATGACGGTGATCGAGTGCCCAAGGTAGCAATCTCGGAGATTCGGTATGTCCGTATATGCGTACATCCGACACCCGAAAGTGGCGGCCAAACCCTTCAGGCACCACCTCCAGAAGGCTTTGCTTGCACGAGTTGTTGGAAGGACATCTTCTCACCAAATTAATAGTTCTCTGCGGAATATATTCTACGAGAAATAGATCAGAAACGATCATTTTTAGCAGCACTTGGTCTTTCTACGTACTACTAGTATAACTTATCAATCACATGGCGGAATTCCCCCTTTCTTCTAGAACACCCTTAATAATCAGGCGGGCCCACAGCGGAAGGGTCCGAGCCTCAGAGGCGCCTGACAAATCAGGTCAGGCAGCCCCTCTGCATTGGCCAATCGGGGCAGACCTCGGCTTTAAATTTTAAGAGTTTTTTGCATCTCCGAACAGCATATCTGGTGGTTCCAGTGTCCACTCCCGATGCTGGCCACATATAAAAGGTTTTAGGCTGCTTCCGCATGTTGTATTTTCTCCACTGATTCGTCTACGGAGTACCTCTCTGTTAATATTTCTCCTTCATAATTCTGCTTTAAGCATAAAGAAAAAAAAACTATGATTTGAGAATGAGTCTTTCTTCCTCGGCTTGGTCTACCTAGGTCCGCATCCGCGTCACCGATAAACCTAAAACCTGACAGGCTGATTATTACAAGGCTGGCGATAATTTCATCCATCCTCATTGAATGGGCTATAGCATTCGACACCGGAGGGCTGTGGTGTTCTATGACCACCATGTCTGACATGGCAGCCGATCTGAAGGAGATCGACCAGGAGCAGAACGCTGTCGACGTCGTGCGCCATCCAAATGCACGGCCTGAATGCTTTTCGAGCACGATTCAAGAATGTCTCTTCGTTCTCACATCGACAATGGCTATCGGCCAGACTTCGTTTTTCCAAGGCGCTATCATCGTTGTTCTTGCCGAGATCAGCAGAGACCTCAACATGGATTCTGCCGAGACCACTTGGACCACTGCAGGTGTTGCGTATGCTTTTACTCCATAAACGTCCTTTTCTCTCATTCAACGCAATTTAGCTAATTTGTCTTTCCGGAATACAGATTGAGCAGCGGCGCTTTTCTACTCCCCTTTGGAAAAGTAGCAGATATGTTTGGACGCAGGACTATGTTCATTACTAGCATGATAGGATACACTCTATCTCTCCTAGTCATTGGCTTTGCAAATTCCGCTCTTTATTTCGATATACTCTCAGGCGTCATGGGAATTTTCTGTGCCTCATCTGTTCCTCCTGCTGTCGGCATCCTAGGCAGTGCATATGAAAAGCCATCACCCAGAAAGAACAAAGCGTTTGCCTGCTTTAGCGCCGGTACGTCAACTCCCTATCATTAATCTTCTGACGAAGTTCGATACTGATCTGTCAATCTTACAGGGAACCCTCTAGGCTATGTAGGAGGCATGCTCGTGTCCGGAATTGCCTCTCAAGTCTCGACTTGGCGTACATCATTCTGGGCTTTGGCTGTCATCTACGCCCTCTTCTCGATTACCAGTATATTCACTGTCCCAAAGGAACCTTCAATAGCCAAAGTGGCATTGACATGGGAAAACTTGAAAAAGCTCGACCCGCTTGGCATGCTACTTGCTGTCGCTGGCATAGCGCTTTTTTCGAGCTCGTTGTCGTAAGTTATTTTACACATTTACTTTGCACTTTTTGATTTGCACGGTGCTAACATACCCTAGACTTGCTGGTGACGCGCCTCAAGGCTGGAAGACCCCGTACGTTATTGTTCTTCTCATACTAGGCATCTTGCTTATTGGCGCTTTTATCTATTGGCAATCAATCTGCTCCACTCCCTTGATGCCGCTCTACGTCTGGCGTGATCGGAATTTCTCATTGGTAAGTACATTACTCTGCCTTTTACTTATCCTTTCTTGTAGACTAACCATAGCGGTTTTTAGCTGATGGGTGCCCTCTCTCTCGGGTTCATGGCATTCATCTCCGGCCAGTTCTGGATGGCACTGTACATGCAACAAGTCCAGAACTACAGTGGCCTCGGTATCACGGTTCGCTTATTACCCATGGTAGTAGGCGGAGTACTCGTGAATGTCGTCTGTGCATTGGTATTGCACCGAGTCAGCAATAAACTTCTCATGTCCATTGCCACCACAGCATACATGGGAGCCTTCTTGATCGCCAGCTTTACGAAAGAAGACAGCATTTATTGGGGTTGCTACTTCGTGCCTTTCATACTAATGGTGGTTGGAGCGGATATCGAGTTTAACGTTGTCAACGTAAGAGCATTTTCCCCTTACCGTAGTTCCATTGAAAGAATTTGAGTCTAACAACAAATACAGATGTATGTCATGTCCTCACTTCCACCATCCGAGCAGTCCCTGGCTGGTGGTATTTTCAACACCGTCTCCAAACTAGTTTCCAACGTCGGCCTCGGTGTAACAACCGCCATTTACAATGCCGTCCGGGACGAAAGTGGCTCCTCGGTGCTTCGACCATATTTGTCAACTTATTGGTTTGCTACCGCTATTGCCGGTGTTGCCATCTTCTTAGTTCCATTTCTGAAATTAGGAACTCAGGGAGGCGATGATTCCAAAGAGCAATCTGATGAGGACTCATCCGATGGTGGGCATATGCAGGTGGAGACCAAGGTTTGAGCATAGAACGATTGATAGACTTGTACATAGAACGCATCATATACCCAGAAGTTTTAGACTAATACTGCAATCCTCAATGTTCCAATTTCTGCTTGTGAAAACGGGGAATGGGGCCAGGTTTGAGAATAGTAAAGTTAATTTGAGGGTCCATTGACTGGTGAGACAGGATTCAACCTACGACTTGTGATCTATATCTATTTTATGGGTCAGCAGCATGAGAACATTGGAGGATAGACCACATGTAGCTCATAGGTGGATTATTATTCACAGAAATAGTGACCCTCAGGAGCTGCATCAGAGGCTTTATAATACACTTAATACTTAGTAAGCCTCTTCACACTCCCTAGGGCTTACAGACCCCAATCGTTATGTGCTATTTGAGTGATTGATCTATAAGTTAACCCTGGATGAGCTAAGTATAAAACGGTATGATGACAGCTACGTGATTCAACTTTGTAAAAATGTAGATCATTTGTGGCCTGGAGGCGTCTATCCTCATAGGATTGATCTCAAGTATATCAAGACCTTGTAAGGGTTACGTCTATGATCTATGATATTTCCCTGCCCTCTAATGCTTTGATTGGATTCAGTCATGTAGACCAATCAAGCTTCGTGACGATAAATTGTGGTCGGAATTGGGCTGATACTCTTCGAAATCAGCTTGTCCAGAGATACAAGGCCTCTGACTGTAACCTCACCTGTGGAGTGTGGGATTTTGGGTGCGTCATCTCCCAAAGAGGATGAAAAGTTTTATATGGTCGTATTTGAAGTTGGATCATCCAGTACACTATGTACTGGGTGTCCCGTTTGTACTCAAGGTAGGAATTGTGTCATTCCATATTGTACACAGCCCATGCTTTGGTCTTCGTCAGAGACCCGGCACTGTTTCAGGAAGACATTCCAGGAAGGTTTTCGAAGACGGCGAATAGCATGGAGATCATGCTGGCTAGTGCCTAACGGAAATAGTGCAATATGATCTATCAGCTTTCACCAAAAATTCTCTCGCTCTCTTCTGTATCTGCTAGATGGAAATTCTTCTCGAATATGTTCATTTAGCGAAGATGATCTGTCATTGGAAGTTTCAAAAGTGTTTATGAATTAGCTAGGTAAATAGTGTAAACACGAAGCAATACTCGACAACATGAGTGACTCCAGAACACGCTCACTCATAAACATGCAAGATACACAAGCCAACTCAAACTAGACGTGAATGGGATGCTGCCCTGAGAGCCATCGTGTTCCTCCTCTCCTCATTAAAGAGACCTTGAAAAAAGACTGCACCGATCCAAAGATATGCCCTAAATATGTACTATGCACCAAATCAAAGTTTCCACCAAAACGCGTCACACATTAAAGAAAGACAACGATTTCACCCCGATCATTCCTCTTCAACCGCAGCGTACGCCACAGGTCCTTCTCCTCTTCCTGGCGACGATCCCGATCTACCCGACTGCTACGCCCCCGACCGCGACGCTCGTCGTGATGGCCCTCCGAAGACTCTATTCGTGCGGGATAATCACGATGGAACCGTTTGAGTGTTTTGTTGATCGAGCATCCACGTCCACTTTCGGGGCCCTTTGTAACCAGTGACAAAAAGTAAAGAGCTTTGTCACGTTCCCGCTCCTCGTCCGTCAACGCTTCGTCGTCACCGTTCCGGTAAAGGACCATCTTGCGGTTATCATCGCCGCCACTGTCAGATCCGCCGTGCTGCTCGATCGCTTTCAGACGACGAGATGGCCGGGTCGAGTCGTAATGATCGTTGCCGTAGCTCTGGGAACTGATCTTACGCTTCGTCTTGCGCACCTCGCCAGTTGCGTCGGTACTAGTGCTATCTTTTGTTTTCTTAGAGCGGCGCACTTGGACTAGTTCGTCGCCACCAGAGGGACTATGCCGCGTGCGAACGAGGGCTTTAGATGAAGGCTCGGCGCTTCCCCGGCTGCTTGTGGATACATTAGAACCGCCGAACATAGATATGATGCGACCAGCACGACCCTTTAGAGAAATTCCCAGACCATCGTCAGCGCTCCCATTGCTTTTATTATTGCTTGCAAGCTTTTCGTTCGGGCGAGTGCGCTTGAGAGGAGATTGCGGGTCCTGGTACCGGCGAAGGTCGTGCTCATCATCCGTGTAATCTTCATAGTCTGGAGAAAGTGATCTGTCTCGGAGCATACGGTCCAATCCCCCTGTCAATCCTGAATGCTGAAGGTACGGGGTTCCCACGTTATTGGCGACGCTAGACGGGGCATCCGTCATGGGAGTATCCTCCTCGTACCGCGAATTGGCGGCCTCAACATCCAATTCTTCGACATGGCCGCGCTTGCGTTTCTTGTCGCTCGTCGTCCTTGGCGTTGGGTTGGGAGAGCTGCGCTCAATGTCCTTCTTTTTATGCTTCTTCTCTTTCTTCCTTGGTGCCGGAGTCATGAAGTCCATCGAAACATTGGAGACTTGGTTTTCATACAGGGATGGCTTGATAGGATCTGCGCCATACGAGAACCCATTTTCTTCATATGCGATGTCATATTCGCGATCTTCGTCATCAACATCCGTGTCGTATTGAGCCAGAGCCTTGCTCGGTTCGAACACCGAGCGCGCATTAGCTACCATTTTCATCGGTCCTTTACCGGCTGCCAGCGAGAGTTTCGAAGCGGTGGGCGTCTGGTCAGTGACCAGAAAGTCAAAGACGTTGACGTCTTCTTCAGCAGGCGCAGCCACTTTTGCTTTTGAGGCCGAAGCGGGGGTCTTTGATGTTTGTGGAGGACTGGGGGCGGCAGGAGGGACTTTTTCGGCAGGAGGATCATCGGCATCTGGTGCGTCTTCAACGTAAGGATGGCGAGGTTTCTTAGTGTTATTCGTATTGGTTGAATTGCCGTTGGTATTTGTGAGTGTCTTGGAGTTGTCGGGTTGTTTTTTGTTTTGCTTGTTGCCTTTCTGCGGCTTCTCTTTATATAGGGCGCCCTGGTACTTTTGTGCTTCGGTCATGCATGCCTGTGCGATCAAGAGGGGAACAGCTCGTTAGCCTGGTCCAATAGGATAATAAAAACAATAGCAATGATCAAACACAACAAGCGATAGCATCCAATCGGGCAACAAATGATTCTGGGCAGCAAGCCAGGTCTTGCGACGACTGCTTGAAACCTGACTGTAGCCTAGACCTTTGCGCTGCGCGATAGGATGCGTTGTCGGTGTGAAAAATAGCATGAAAGAATAAGCCACAGTAATTGCATACCGTGTGCGACCTGTATTCGTTGCCTTGAAAGTGGACCATACAATCGATACAAGTGAAGGAGGCGCCATGACATCGACCGCGATGGGGATCGAGTTTTTTCTTGGTGAGCACATCACCGCAGGCCTGCAGATTGCGCGACGAAGTCAGTCAGCCCGATTTTTAATTGAAAGACAGTGTATGAACACTCACCTCGCATTGAAAAGAAACCATGATTGCGCTCTAAGAAGCGTTCTCTTTAACAATCTGTTCCTGCGTCGATCGCCCAAAAAAGAATGCCTAACGGCGGAGTGGACTAGCACACCGCTGTGTTGTCCAGCTGTCTGAAGTGGATATGTCGGCGATAGGACGGCCGCCTTATGAGGGCATGACCAGAGCCCAATCAAAGGGGTGGAACAGAAGGTGAGGCGCGAGGTGAGTTGGGAGTTGATCTGGTTCTGTTGAAGAGAAACGAAAATATTGTCGCTTTCCCGGAAGGAGCAAGCCCACATCAAAAAAGTGGACACCAGGGAGCCTGAGGGATCAGGCAGGAACCCAGCGGGGATATAAACAACACGAATAAATACCTAGGTACTAGTTATGTAGTCAACAAACAACGCAATATTCTATCTTCCCGTTGTACAACTGCAATAATATAACTACAACAACAAGTAACAACAAACAAGGGGCGACGCGCTTCTTTTTGTTGTTGATTGTCTGCTCAGCCCGCATTGGCTGGCTGCCTCAGGAGTCAGGCGGCCAGGCCATCAGGGATCGCCACTAGTTAACCCGCAGTTTCAACGTCTATTCGCTGAATCGCTGCAAGCAATATAGATGAAGAGTCGGAACAATTACTATACGTAACTACGTACATGGGATGATGCATCCCCAGCGACGAGCGCGAACTACCCAGGCTCAAAGAGGTGCTATTCTACATGATGCATTCCTGAGACGCACTTCAAACCCGTCGTCTGTTTTGAACATGAGACAGTCCCTTAGCGCGGTCAAAAATGGGACCAATGATCGCATGACGAGCAGTCGAGCGAGTCAGCAGACATCCAACATTAGATCTCGGAGCAGGGAATTGCAGAGCCGACCAACTGTATCACTTCTTTTCCACCTGTGTGTCTCCAGGTAGATAACAGATATACAGAGTGATTATTGTAAATCGGCGCATTCAATGTTGGCCTATTTATATACTATGTACAATGTACACGCGATACACAACATCCCGATGTACAGACAACCGGCCGGCATATCTAGCGAGCCGAGGGTCAAGCCGCTTCACTAGCTAGGCGTGGGTTCAACACATCAGGGCAGCCCCAAAGGTCATGCGCCATGCTAGACTGCATTCTGGTGGTTGCATTAATCTCATCTTCCAATTTGCGTCCATGATCATGGCGCAACGCCACCTGAATTGATCCCATCAATATACGCACAGACAGTGGGAGGTACGAGACTTGCAGATGATTGATGCGAGATGCGTTGAATGCCGAATTGTTCCTTATGGCGCAGTCGCAGAGTAAGAACAAGAGACTGGAAGGGTATCACTGAACTAATATGAATGTAAGGTGGGCAGGGTATCACGAGGCATGACGAAGTTCGACGTCTTGGGGGTGTGGCTCGCAGTAGCTTCATTTCCGCTAACCACCTCGAGTGAGTCTAGAAAGTGATAGTCAGTACGAAGAACGATCAGGTAAAAAGAGGAATTTCCACTCACGGTTCCTTGGTGATCTCAACAGCAGGATTAACGACATGATCCTGAGCCGACTCTTGTACATCGTTCTTGACCTTTTTCGCCAATTCCTTCTCTCCACTCTCATCTTCATCTCCACATCCACAGTCATATTCATCGAGTTTGTTGCAGTCGTACTCTGGTTTCTTGAGCATGTGATTCACCTCGTTGTGGATAAAGCAACCCCATCCTGATGCTGCGTCGCGCGACGAAACTTGCGGCGGATATTTTTTGAGGTGTCCCTGGAAATGCGATGCACATTCACCGCTTTACAGCAATGTTAGATCCTACTTCAGAGGACACGGGGCAAGAGATCTTACCAAGGGTAAAGTCGTGCGAATAAATACACAAAAGACCGTAAGGCCTCTTGTTCCTCCAGTGTAGGCTCTTTCGGGTATCTTGCCATCATCGTATGGAAGAACTTCCAAGTAGACCGACCTAGCTCCGCTCTGAATATGCGAGGAAACGGTTAATTCAGTCCCTTGGTGCCTCAGATGATGCTTGATAAGCATGTACATACTTGGCAGTCTCATTGGCCAGCTTCGGCATGACCACATTTCCTTTCAGCACATCATCATCTAGAGCTAAATTCGACGGTATGGTGTTCTTCGTATCGGTCAAGTGACCAGGTGCTCGTGTTGCGGGACTGTCTGGGCCTCGAGGCTGGAGGAAGATGAAGTATATGACGAAGAGGAGCGCGAAGGTGCTGAGGAGCACATAGCGAGTCGTCGGCCGAGCAGCCATCGTATATTATATTTCGATGAAACGAGTTGTCAAGGATGTGAACCCATCCAAGGGTCATGTCAGTTTATTTGAACAATGAAGCAGAACGGATACGTTGCTTCGGATTGATTGCGCAGCACGGAGCACGCCGTCGGCCAATCGGAATTTGTTGCAGCTTATCCAGTCACATGATGTCACATGACATTTCTCTGACGCTGTTCTCTCATTGGCTTGTTTTTCCATCTCCCTTTTCTACCATCCACCGCGAACTTTTGGAACAAAGAGAACAAAATGTTGCCTATCAATGCAGTCTATCAAGAAGCACAATAACAGCCAGTCTACTTCGCCTCAACTTTTTAGCTACTTCAAGCCCGCCGTACGTTTCTTTGTCCAGCACCCGTGGTCGTCGGCCTACCTATCCAAGCTATTTAGAAGAAAGTTGGTTGACGAAATTTATACCACAACACTATCTCATTGATTAGCATCGAGTCCAGAATTTTCGGTGCCATCTAGTATGAGTACCCACCTCCATGGATGCTCAACCATTCCGTATTGAATGTCTTCGATCCAGTTCTTCATGGCGATTGTGATCTCTCCAAACTCCTCTCCGGCTTTCAAGCCACAGTCGATAACTTCTCCGTTCCACGAGATAGACTTGATGGGGTTCACGATGAGCGCCGTGCCTGCGCCAAACACCTCCAGCAATCTACCTTGTTTGGAAGCCTCTTTGAGTTCGGTCATGTACACGCGCCTTTCAGACACCTGCCAACCTTGGGGCACCAGCCGCTCTTGAGCAAGATCAATAATTGAATCACGCGTAATACCAGGCAGAATAGTGCCGTCCAGAGGCGCGGTGACCAATTCCTTGGCCTTTGTCTCAGGATTGATCCACGCGACAAACAGATTCATCGTACCCACTTCGGTAATATACTGCTGTCCAGGTACTTCAGGGTCTCCAAGAAGCCAAAGGATCTGTTGAAATCCACGGGACCCGGCTGTCTCTTGAGCCACGATTGTTGGTGCATAGTTTCCACCGACCTTCTTGTCGCCCACGCCACCAGGCCAAGCACGGACTGGTGAAGAGCACGCCTCCAAGGAGATAGCCTTCATGCCGCTGCTGCCAAAATAATTACCGACTGGACTGGCAATGACGTACAACAAAGCTGATTGTGGACGCGATACACTCAGGTCCGGCTCTGTACCAATCAGAGTTGGCCGTAGATACAGCGCAAATCCTCGCCCACTAATCACGTCTCAATTTAGTCATCAATCTTGTAAGAAAAGTAGATCATTGAGGTAAAGAGAATATCTTATGCAAAGGATACTTACTCGGGAATCCAGCGACTCTCTGTTTTGGTATATTCAGCCAGCAATTTCAATACCGCTTCTTCGTCAAAACTGGGCAATGCGATGCGGACCGCTGATGTATTGAGTCGGCGAATATTCTTCTCAGGTCGAAACAAGCGCACATTGCCCTTGGCATCTTTGTATGCCTTCATTCCTTCAAAGCAACAGAACGCATAGTGGAATACTGCTGCGGCTGGATCGAGAGAAAGGGCCTTGTAGGGCTCAATACTCGGAGTGCCCCAACCTTCTTTTGCATCCCATGTTGCGGAAAGTATATGATCTAAAGATTTGTCAGTATCTCAGCGACTATGGCTACTTCCACATTGTATCAGATATTCGATGTTATGCTATGGATATCTTGACTTGTGTGTGCTACTGACCAGTAAAAGATCGCCCAAACTTCAGTTGGTCGGGCGGCAACAAATCCTTGGGTGACTTAGTGTGCTGGATCGACAATTTCGTCGCATCGGGTCCAGCGAATAGAGAGTCTGCCATGGCGATGAGTCGCGAACTGCAAGATACCTGTTATCTGTAAGCAATTGATGGTTGACTGTCTGATTAACCTGATGGTTGATGTTGTTGAGTTGAAGCCTGGAGAGTCTGAGGTGAAGATAAGGATGAGCGCGGGGGCTGTTCTAGCACGAACACTTACGCTGTTAGTTACACCCACGTCCAAGATCCCGGTCAAAAGGTGGACTGGCATAAACAAAGGATGGACACAATGTCGTACCGAGTTAATTTATTATCGACATAATTCTTCATGGAGCCAACAATAGTCAATCCCCGTCCTTGCACTGTAGTCTCAACCCTAACCCTAATTGAGCCGGATGGAACGGCAATCTTTGCGAGCTGCGCGATGTTTATGTAGATACAGCGTTACGTGCTATGAATCTGGAATCGCTTAGTCAAACGTGAATCAGTTGGACTAACGTAATGTCATAAGCCCAGAATTATATAAACTATGGTCTCGTGCGGGCATGTATGGATTACAAATACCTATATTCCATGTCTCCTCACACGTCAACTGGGAGTTAGGGTTTAAGTCTCTATCTCCGGCTCAACGTAGCCTCTCTAATTGGCTCTACGAGATCTCAATTGGATGATCTTTTTTCCATTCCTCCTTCGTTTGCAGGGCGCTATACATCAAGTACGTTGATTGGTGAACGTTGAGAAAGTGTCCGGAATTAGAAGTGCCGGAGATGCTTGCCTTGATTGACGTAGCTCGGCTATTCCTAGAGATGGTTATAAATGACTGCTTCAGTCCCAAGTTGAGTCCCAAGTTGACCTGAATTGTGTCAAGTGAAGTCCAGCAAAAGCAAAACAGAACCAAAAAGAGAACCCGAGCCCATCACCATGTCAAATCCTTTCCGTAGACCCGCGCCCACGCCAAAGAGTGCTCTCGGTTATCACCGTGTCCTTGCTCCCACGGCCGGCGTGCGGGTGTCGCCATTATGCCTGGGAACAATGAACTTTGGCACCGAATGGTAAGGATATCACTGAATGACGAGTCGTGTTTTCCGACTAACCCCCTCAGGGAATCGTTCATGGGCGAATGCTCAAAAGAAAGTGCCTTTGCTATCCTTGACGCTTTTTATGAAAACGGAGGCAATTTCATTGATACGTATGTCTCAGGCACTGCTCGCCTATCATATAATGGTGGCTAATCCCTCTCAGGTCCAACAATTATCAATTTGAGCAAGCCGAGCAATGGCTCGGAGAGTGGATGAAAGCTCGACGGAACCGCGACCAGATCGTGTAAGTGATGAAAGAGTCCGATAACAAAGATTTGGTCAGCAAACACATGACTGACATTATCATTTTCTTCTCCTTTTCCCTAGCCTTGCAACTAAATTCACAGCAAACTTCCGGGCTGCACACTTTGACAAAGAGCCCATCCAGTCAAACTTCTCGGGTAACTCGATGAAATCAATGCACGTCTCCATCAAGAAGAGTCTGGAGAAGCTGCAAACAGATTACATAGATCTATTCTATGTGCACTGGTGGGACCTCACAACAGGCGTGGAAGAAGTAATGCATGGCTTGAACTCGTTGATCACAGCTGGTAAAGTGCTTTACCTCGGTATTTCCGACACTCCAGCGTGGGTAGTTGTCAAGGCCAATGACTATGCTCGTGCCAATGGTCTCCGACCTTTCTCCGTATACCAGGGCAAATGGAACGCCTCGTTTCGAGACATGGAGAGAGAAATCATTCCCATGTGTCGTGATCAGGGGATGGGCATTGCTCCCTGGGCGGCTCTCGGCCAGGGAAGATTTAAGAGTGCTGCCGCGCGAGAGGCCGCTCATACGGGGGCCGGAAGAGCAGCGCAACTGTCCGAAAACGAGGTTTGCGTATCTGACGCTTTGGAAGCCGTTGCAAATCGCAAGAACACTAGTTTGCACGCCGTGGTAAGTAGATTCACCTGCAAACCAGAAATATAAATAATCCAATGACTGACACAATCCAGGCCTTAGCCTACGTCCTTCAGAAGACACCATATGTCTTCCCAATCATTGGACAGCGAAAAGTCGACCACCTCCTCGCGAATATTGAGGCCCTTGAAATTGAACTGACACCCGAAGACCTCGATCAAATCGATTCTGCAATACCCTTTGACGCAGGCTTCCCGAACAACTTCCTCATTGACGGGAAGTATAATCTGAATGTTACTAGCTCAGATATGTGGTCAGTTAAGCTGGCGGGCCATCTCGACTCCGTGGGACACCCGCGAGCTATCAGGCCGCATAAGGAATAATTGGGATTGAATGTGTCATCCGAACTTTTGACGCAGGTGATTATTTTAAGATGTGAGGGAAGATCAAGCGGCCCAGTATGCCAAGTAGGATGTTGCTTCAGCCACCAAAATCGAAATATTGTTTCCGTATAGGAAATCGTGCCTTACCATAGTCTTTAAGCGTATTCCTGATACTATCTCTAATTCATATGACGCGTCAGCTCAATACTAGAAGAACGGTAGAATCTACCGCATTTGGCGATAGGAAGGAAGATATGAGATATCTTAAGTTTCCGGGGATCTTATCTCCAATAACGCTTCAAACCGCAATAACCCAAAAAGGCAAAATTTCAAGGACTTCTGTCAGCCTACTGCGTCCAAGGTCTAAGCCACTGTGCTCTGTCCACTGTGCAGCAGACATCGCACCGATTACCGCATTTGGACAGTCGTGCCAAGATGCATTGCGGCTTCCCGATTGGTCAGATCGCGACAAAAGCCCTAAGTCCTTCATCTAGACTCTCGATGATTTACGAAAATCCTAAGAGACGTTCCGATATTGCGAATTTCGTGAACAGCGCCATCTGAAAGTATTTGTAGAGCGATGATTCCTCTGCATTCTCGTCTCTTGATCATATCCAATTCCCTCAACTCCAAAACAGTCCTATCAACGTTCACCTTTTGAACAATTTATATTGAGTGAGGCTCAAATCCTGAACAATCTATTGCATCTTTCACATCGCTATGTCGAAACCTCTCAGTTCATCGAAAGCATGTGTGACCGTCGCCCCTGGCAAGGATGGCTATCTGCCACCATATGCTTGTGGAGCAGTGCTCGATTATGTACCTTCATTCGGTGCTGCAATAGCATTTACCATACTTTTCCTTGTGACAACAGTGATCCATATAACACAGGGCATCAGATACAAAAAGGTATCATTCTCAATTCCTCTGCCATATAGTCAAACTTATCCGCGGTCGAGACAAGCACTTACTACTTTCCAGTCATACACTTGGGTTGTGATCATGGCCGGTGTCTGGGAGGTAATCGCGTTCATAAGCCGCACCCTTCTCACCAAGCATCAAAATAAAACCACATACGAAACCCTTTTCACGCTCTTTCTTCTTCTCGCTCCCCTCTGGCTCAACGCCTTCCTATACATGACCCTAGGCCGCATGGTATGGTTCTTCGACGAAACTCGAAAACTCGCCAAACTATCCGCTCAGAGATTCGGCACGCTTTTCGTTTTACTCGACGTCTTTTCGTTCATTGTCCAAGTCATCGGAGCTGTCCCAATCGCCATTCCCAAGTCTTCGCATGACACCCAATTGTTGGGTTTGCATATCTACATGGCTGGTATTGGCTTGCAACAGTTCTTTATTCTATGCTTCACCGGCCTGATGATCACTCTTCATCGTCGACTGCTCCAACAAGAGCAACGCGGTGTTCTGCTTGATCGGTTGCAAAATGGATCGCTGCGCTGGCGGTGGTTGTTTTACGGTATCTACTTTGTTCTTCTGATGATATCAGTAAGCATCCGCCTACGACATCGTTTCGATGCACTCTGTTACTTCCGGGCTAAAAATGTCTCGTGCTAATGACTTCTGCTTACTAGACTCGTATCATCTTTCGTCTTGTCGACTATGGTCTTGGTGGGGAGGGAAAGAGTGGCGCGATTACTTCTCACGAAGCTTACGAATACGGGCTTGACGCGGCACCTATACTTCTGGCACTTTTCACCCTCAACTACACCCACCCAGGCCGTATCTTGAATGGGCCGGAATCAATCTGGCCACATCTGAGTCGCAGTGAAAAGAAAGAGCTCAAGCGACAAAAAAAGGCTGCCAAGGCCGCCGGTGATGGCGTCTATTCTCCTATACCTTTTGTGTCGATGAGACGTCAGGAAGAAGGAGGTGTTGATCATAATCACTAAATATCAAGCATTTTTCGGATGCGGGGGCTCATTCGATGATCGTTTAGCTTGTCTAGTAGTCTGTCTCTGAGAGTGATGTTTGATTTCTGTTTATTTTTCTTAGAGACCTACTTCAGATATATTCGATGGTCTGTTGGTTGTCAATTTGGATTTCCAACCTTCAAATAGATGATAAGCTCGCTGGTGCTGACATAAACCAGAATACAGTATTGAAATATTACTGTAGGAGACCCTATTCAAACCAGATCGTTCACGATGCAAAATACCTATAACGTACTGAATCATGACCACACGCAAATTGAATATGCACACTGAAAGACAAGGTAACAACTAAACGACGAATGATCAAAAACGAGTGTCGAGAGCAAAGTCAATCGTCATCTCAATGTGCACATTTATGAGCAAGAAGGGAACGGAGGGCTTGACGAAGACACGCCATCACCGTAAATGACTTGATTCCCAGGCTGAGCAAAGATGGTCTCTTGTTTCTCCACAGTCTTACAACCATTACCAACATTGGCTGCAAACATTAGGGGGTATGCAGACTCGAAAGCATCAGCACTTCCCTTGCCGCCGGTAATGGTAACATCGGCACAGTTCATGTACATTTCACGGTTTCCTTCGAAGTTGAACCAAGTCCATGCAAACAAGGCATCGCCATTAGCCGCATCGCTAGGCATAGTGAAGTCGTAAGTCGATTCCAAGGGGCAACCGCCTTCCATCGACTGGATTACGTGGAATGATGTGCCGTTATCGTAGCTCAGCGACAGCTGACAGGACCCCCCGCCATGTACAGCGGAACCAGCAAGGCTGATGTTGTATTTCTGTCCAGCAGTGTAGGTTGTTACTGAGCGCCAAGGAGTATTGGTCTGGTAGCCTTTGCAAGGAAAGTTGGATCCTGTTTATAATTCATGCAGTCAGATATGTGCTCAACTGATTAAAAACTCCATTTTTGGAAATAGGTGTATATACCATCCGTCTTCAATGGGTCGGTCATTGAATAGTCAGCCGAAGTTGATTGAGGATCGTATTTGCTGCGTAGAGGATATGGCCAGCTCAGTTCCATGTGTGCAGAGGCAATTCCAACGGCCATCATGCCGACGACGGTTTTGAAAATCATATTTAAACGGTATGAGCTCTTTGATCGAAATATGTACGGACCCAAAGTGGCGAGAAGAAAGATAGTAGGATAAGAACGAGCAGTAACTTGTGACAAACAAAGATACAATGTATGAATACAAGAGATGGAAGATTAATTTAGAAAGCAGATGCAAGAAAACATCTTGGCTATGAAATTAAGTCATAAGATAACCGAAGTTCCTAATTCCTTCATTGTTTGGAAGAAACGACTCATGAATGAGATCTGAGGAATGTCGCATTCCTGGATAGTTCTTGAAGAAGCATCCCCGTAAATTTGCAAAGCCCTTTATAAAGTCAAAACTTCCCACAACAAGCTAACTACGTAGCTCCAAAATTCTTCGTCTTTACAAGGAAGGGTTCTTTCAGTACTAGCTTTGATTTCCCGCTCATGACCTGTTCATGTTTCAACTCGTGATGCGTTGATCGAGCAGAAATGCTGCGAAATTTGTAGCTCATGATGCTCTCGTTTGTATGAATTCCCGGGTCTAGTTAACGCTTTTCTCCCTCCAGCGTTTGTTCAGGTTGGTCTTTTCGAGGTGAATGTACCGAATTAGGAAATTAGGGCAAAGGTTTGCACATCGTTAGGGCGGCCAAGATTTATCTTGATGGGGACGCCATACGTATTGTGCACATTCTTGTCCCAAAAATTGACAACCTGTAGGCCTATCTTTTTCCGAAAATAGTATTCTGTAAATATTGATCATAGGATTATCCAAGTAATTCATACTTTGTAGAACGCGTAAGTCAACGATCTCGCAAGCCATAACGAGGTATGTTGAAATGGATGACGAACAAGCGCGATTTACTTCAGATTCAGAGCATAATTGTGCAATTTCACTGGTCTAAATCAACCGTGCCGATCATCACAGTGCGCTTCCTGAATTCTCCGTAGAGACGAAAGGGCATTGTAAACAGGATACCAGGATCTGATTTGAGTTAGATAAGATGCCATCTTGTCGCTCTTTATCTACCTGACCCACGCATGGCTTTTGATTCTTCTTTCCACACACATAACATCATGAAAACATCAAGTCAGATATTTCCAACTCAACGGACTGTCACCCGCCTTCAGGCCATCTATCTCGACTATTTGATCGTCACCAGGCACAACATCAATTGCGCTGTCACTTACTGTTACGCCATCTCGCTCTTCGAATACGAGGCATTTAACCGGTTTTTGAGTGCTGATGGCAACTTTCCGTTGTCCTTTACCGTTGTTCGTGGATAAATTTTGATTTATCTCGCGCACTTCGACGCCCCTATCGCTGAAATCCAAGTATTTGAATGGCTGCGGCCAGTCAACATCTCTTGCGACTAAGCGTCCATTAACCCATAGACGCGACGCCAGTACATGCGGATCCGGATACTGGTTATGATCAATGACACCGTCCAGAATGATATTGGTTGTCCCGTTCGGAGCCAGCCGAACTTTCTCATGCACGATGCGGTGTCGGATCTCGAGCCCGGTCACAATAGAGATAAATCTTAGTTCAACAAGGCCCTCGACCTCTTCTTGCAAACTGCTCACAACCCACAGTTCATATTTGCTCGACTTTGGAGGACGCGCATGTGTGACACTCCAGTCGTGATGTTCACGGCTTACTGCTACTGCGATGGGGGCGAGAACTCTCGCCATAGCATAATATGCAGGCTTCGGTCGAAGGAAGTAATCAGCTATGGCCCAGGAAATAGTAGGCCAGCAGTCATTCAATTGCCAAAGCAGCGCTCCACCACAATGACGTTTGTCTCCCCACTGGCGTCGCCAAGCCCGATAGCCAAACATCATCGTTTCTTCTTGGACGACTTGGGTCAGATAGATGTAAGTCTATGTAACATAGTTAGGTTCTCTGTTGCCCACCGAAGGGTACTACGCAGATATATGGCAAAGGTGACAGGAATACTAACCTCCAAGTCAGTCGCGGTCCTGAGATTTTCCACAAGATAAGTGGCTAGTCGCCGTTCATGCCCATCAGCTTTGTTGTGAAAGTCAATAATATGGGACTGCGGATAAAGCTCCTTGTTATCCTTGACAAAGTATTTGATGGTTTCGAGGTGTGGGAAAGCCTCCATGCCGAATTCACTGTTGAAACGCCCCCCGATGCTCCCGAATATCTGATACTTCTCCTGGCTACCATGCCACACTATAGTAGTCCTCTGTTAGACATGATCGTACTACAAGGGCTGGTTTGTCCAATAAGGTGAAGACTTACCGTTCCATTGGTGTAAGTCACCAACTGTTGGGTCGGAGGTAATCTTTCCATCTCCCCATGGGCTTCCAGGATGATAGAAGACATCAGGGGAATATTCTCTTATTACTAAAGGTAATAGATGTTCGTATATGAAACGCGCCGGGAAATCGGTCCGCAACCAACTATCAGGGTCTTTGTCACCAAAATCGTACGTCAATCCCGCTTGTTCTTGGACTTGATAGTCTTCATTATTGCCTGCGTATAACACAATAGCTGGATGATGTCGAAGTCGCACCACATTCTCAACTGCTTCCCGTTTTATTGAATCCAGCAATGAAGGCCATGTCGGATAATTACCGCATCCAAACATGAAATCTTGCCAAACCAATATACCTAATTCGTCGCATGCATCATAAAAGGCGTCTTCCTCGTAAATACCACCTCCCCAGACTCTATATATAAGGTCAATACGAAAGCTGATCGTTTCAGATCCTCCCTATTCAGACTCACCTAATCATGACTTGATTCCCTCGTGTCATTAACCTGATCCACTTCCGATACTTCTCCGCGCTTACTCGGGGAAGAAGACTGTCCGCTGGGATCCAGCATGAACCACCACAAAAGATATCAACTCCATTTATTCGAAAGAAGAATGATTTTCCATGTTTGTCCGGTTTCTGGACAACCTCTGCAGTCCGGATACCGATTTTTTTGGTTAAGTGACGGAGTGTGTTATCACTTCCATCTCTTATGGTGAATGTTAACTCATACAAGTTTTGTTCGCCATATCCGTTTGGCCACCATAGCTTCGGCCGGTCGACAGTAAATATTGTCTTGTATTCAATATCAGACTTCAGCGATATGATCTGACGGGAGACTTCGCCGCCATTGAAAGTCAATGAAAATACCCCTTGATATTCATCCAATGCATGACTCGACTCAAGCTTCGCACAAGCTGTTATATGAGCAACATGGTGATCTCCAGGAAGCTTTATTTCCGCCCAGATATCGGCGATTCCAGCGTTGTAAACTTCCAACCGAACATCTCGCCAGATGCCAGCTGTCATCAAGATCGGGCCCCAATCCCATCCCCAGTGATACTGTGCCTTGCGCACTGCTAATCTTGCTGTCTCGCCATTGAAGCAGATCCATTTATGATTTGGATACTTCTTCTGGATTTCGCGTGCTTTGAGCAATGCAGAACCGAATGTAACCTCTAAGGTGTGGCTCTGTGTGTCGTCTTCGAGTAGCTGTTCAGTCACATCTATTCTATGCCCTAGAAACATGTTGTCACTTTCTAATATGACTTTACCATCGAGACAGACGGTTGCAAATGTATCAAGACCATCAAACACGAGGAAAGCCTTGGCTCCATCTGGAATAGATGGTTTTTCTAGCTTTGTGCGATAGATCCATGACTTTCCACTAATCCACTCTGCATCGAGTTCATTGAATCCGATGAAGGGGTCCGGAATTCTGATGGAGATCAGTATGATTGAACAGGGATTATCTGTTGTACTCTACCTTTTGTGAGCTAGTAGGTCTTGATGTACCACTGACGGGATCGACGGAACTTGAAGCCATGAATTCGGAGAGAGATCGTCGGCTTGCTTGAACTCCCAGCCAGACGATAGCGACTGCTTAAAGAAGGGTTTCATGATGACGATTAATCGGCTTTTGTGAGTCTTCTATCCTACACTTCTTAAGACTCTGCACCTAGATAACAAGTCAAAGACCCTTGATCTTACTCCGATCGTGAAGAGCAGAAAGTCGTAGCAGCTCGGTGGTCAGCTGTAACAACGATGATGTGGATGTATAACGCGGGGAATCCCTCCAGTAACACGATTTGCGGGGCAGACTACACGATCGCTAGATGACGCTCTGTCGGAAAGAGAGTATGGCCATTGGAATTCGCTCGCGCACAGTGCGTTGTCGATAATCCACAATAATCAAATAATTGGATGCTTGGCGAGTCATGCATGCAACGGAATTCGGATGCGTATAAAACTCAGGCAAGCTACATACAACGTGAGTACATGTCTTTCCTCTACAAATCTGCCCTACATACTTCATTGTAGCTGGATCAGTGGAGGGTTACCAAGAGTTTTGTGGTCCTGTCACCCTATTTATTTTGTATGGCGCCTTATGCCTCCTGGTTTCAAGCAATTCTCAACTGATCACCACCGACTGACCGCAGAAAGCCTGTCTGCGTACGAAGCGAAGCGATCCAGTTCTGCGGAACTGAGTCTTGAAGCTTTTCTGGTAGCTCTACTGTCTGTGCTTCCAAGTTATTGTAACACGATAAAATACTGTCCAAAATCTCCCGGACTTCAAGCTCTCTCCGTCTCGATGCGCCAATCCTGTCATCTAGAGCCTTTGGACTTGTGGACTTCATATTCCGCTCTTCAGATATCGTACCACGGGATCTACGCCGTGATTGAGTGGCATTATGAACGGCTTTGGCGGAGAAATTGGCACCCCCGGCAATCTCTAAAGCTGGGAGATTCCCATTTTTGGCGTTCCCTAAGGTTTTGCTGACTTCTGATGGTTTGTATCCCTTTGCAACTTCAAATGCAGCGATTAATCGCATTGCCGAGGGCATCTTAAATCCAAGGGTGGAATATTCATGATTCTGGGTTTCGGCTGAAGATTTCTCGATAAGCAACATACCGGCGTATTCAATGGTCTTAACCTGGCAAGGGCAGCCGATTGGGGTTCGGCTAGATCGTTTTCTCTGACGCTCTTCAGCCGAGGGTCCTTTGTAGGGCTTTTTTCTCCATAATCGACAGTAATAATAGGTAGTGGTAGTTCCTTTGCTTTTGCAGTGCGATGAGCTGTTACGTACATACATGTTGTCGACATACTTCCACATAGCTTCGAACTGTGCTGTTAGCATCTGTAGGCGCCTCCATGGCAAATAACTGAGTGCGGAATTGAGCGAGATTTGGGGGCATGTCGTTGAATATAGGGGAAGGTCGATTTGAGGGGAAAGCCATGGCGAATGGGAAACGGACACGAGCAGTTACAAAAGTTAAAAGTTCAAAGGACGTGAAAAGGCTCCAATGTCAACAGGGAACTTCTTTTGAAACCTGAGAAATGTCCGTGAAAGATATTTTACGCCAAGCCATTATGATGCTGTAATAACACGTGCCTGAGTTTTAAGCAGTCCCGCTAACCCAATTTCGACTTGCCTCAATTTATTCTCTCCGATTATTGTTATCTCGAAGCATTGCGCAACGGCCAACATCGACTTGCAATATGGCCTCGTTCCGGGTTCCGCGGCTACATAATCTGGCGAGAAGCCACAATAGACTATACCAACCTCAGCAAAGAAGATGGGCCCAAGTGCACGATGTGCGCTTCCTGGCCACCCATCGAGACCCGCAGCAAGTGCTGGAGAGATACAAGCACAAGCTTGATCAGAAAGCGAAGCAGTATGCTACAGCCTTTGCCTCTTGAAAGGAACTAAATGCTGACCGATTTATTGCTATCCTTAAAGGGAAGGCCACGAGTCGGTAGAGTCTCTGAAAGAAGCATACAAAGAGAAGATTGCCGAATATCGTCGCAATGCATCCACCGTCGCAACGCCTGAGCCATTCCCAGTTCCTTCTCCAAGTAGCGCATCGCCTGTCTCTACGAATTCCTCCGCTTCATCCACTTCCGCAAATTCGATGACATCGTCCAAGATTGCTGCGGCTGCCAAAGCAGCCACGGACCCTAACACACCAGGCATCAAGCCGCTGAGCTCCTTTCTCAATGTCGAAAAGATCCTAACTCTCCCGCCGAAAGAAATCGAGACTCTTTGGAGACTGCGACATGCAAACAATGCTCGGTCAATCTGCGCGGTCATTCCTCTAGACACTTACCAACGTATGGCGGCAGCGGCGCGCTCAAACCCGCAATTTATTCTTCCTTTGCCGCGGCAAGGAGATACCACGCAATCAGAAGACTCGGCTACGGTAGAAGGCGGTGCTGATATCCATTTCTTGCAATGGGGGTTTCACCCTCCTGCCGCATCGCCTTCATCGCCCATTCAGACGGCCAATACACATACCTCCACAATAGTTTTCACGCACCTGGCCGCTTACAAGCTGCACGGCTCGTATGCTCAACCTCATACAACGATCACACACCATCTTGACCTGGCCGATGAGAAGGGGCTGGTGCTTATGCACGGACAAGTCATGCCGGACAGTGGCGTTTCGGTTTCTGAAGCCAGCTGGCTGGTTAGTTGCGTGCAACGATTCTATGACTTTGACGGTGAAGGTAGTGGACGCAAAGGCGAGTTGCTGCGTATGTTCACACGTGGGGATGTCGAGGGCTTCAAGGTTGAGGATCTAGTCAGCGAGACAGAGACACTTTCTTAGTCGCTATCGCGGCGGAGCATTGCTTCGTCCTGATGGAGCCTGAAGTTTGTACGAATATGTTGATATGTAATATATAGGTGACATTAATGCGCATCGAATACGTCCTCCGTAACGATCACAGCTTACAAAGCCATCATAAGGTCTATTCACCAGAAGCCGGCATATCGAGGGAAGCTACATCTGTGGACGAAACAAAGACTGAGTCAAAAGATCTACCATGTCCCCGAAAACGTAGAAATAAAACTTGAATATGTACACCGAAGAAAACACCGTGATTCTTATAAGGCAATGGATCATGAAAAGCAACAAGACTATCGTTCAGAGTCAGATTCCTCGAAGTTTCCGAAGCTCGAGTCTGAATTGTGTTAAGTTGGGGTATCTTTGAGTAAGGGAGAAAAGTATATAACACCAGAAAGGTGCAAGGAAAGAGAGAGCAAGCCATCAGGAGGCGAACAGTCCGACTGAATCAGTCGATTACGTAGTCTACGACGAAAGTTCGAATATAGTCGAAATAGTTGGGCTCTGCGACACTGTCGTTATGGCCTCCATTGGGAAGTTCACGCCACACTTTCGTTTCGGCTTTGCATAATTCGAACAGTTGCGACATATGCGAGGGACTGTCGTTGAGACCGTTAGTTGAAAGGACCTCTTGAAACTGAAGCGCAATTGGGAGACGTACGGAATCATTTCATCTTTCAATCCACTCAAGAATAGAATAGGAATTTTCTCTATTTTCGGAAGCACATCTTCGCTGCTCCAGTACTGATGACATAGGCGTGCGAGATAGCGAGCAGGCGGGAAGACACTAGAGACATTAGTATCACAAGTAAGAGGAAGGGGAAAAGGCGACTTGCGTGACACGTACGATGGGATAAGTTTACGAATGCATAGAAATGTGTTCTCGAGGATGAGACCTGCGATGACACCCTTCTCTAAGTTTCTGGCCACAAGATTGATCGCAACCGCACCACCAAGACTTTGTCCGTAAACTACAATTTTTGTGTCTCTGGTCTCTGCTCGGTTTCGAATGTAATCGAGAGCTGTTTGAGAATCGATATTCAGTCCCCTTTCATCAGGCGTTCCCGTGGACAGCCCGTATCCACGATACTCAAGCATGAACACATTGCAATTCAGCGCCTTCGTTAACACTTTTGCAATAGGTATTCGATGGCCGATATTGCCAGCATTTCCATGAAACATTAGGATGGTGATGTCCCGAGCGGTGTCCTTATTCGACGGGCGGATAAACAAGGCATTCAGTGACTCGCCGTCAGGAGTCGGGATTTGAAGGTCTTCGTAGTCGGAAATGCCGAAGGACGATGCCTTGGGAACGTTTGTACGAGCATCGACTGGTACAGTTCGAGGATATATTATTTCACTAGTGAAAACAGACGAGTCAATGTCAATGTCAATGTCCCCATGCAAACGAAAGAAGAACAAAGCCTATCAATTAAAGTGTGACCACATACTTTTGTTTAAAGTATAGCAGACTACTTGCAATCACTGCTAGTCCTGATGACGCCAGCATCGGGAGACGCAGAAACTGCATGGCGTTGCCAGCCATGGTCGAAATGTTCCATTGCGGCGGTGGGGGAGGTGACTCCGACATTATGATAAGAGGAGGCTGCGACTTTCGGCGGATCAGATCCTCACGGAGCGCAACGGAAAGCAAGGTATTCGATTGAAAATTAGTCCGTACGGTTATCTGGTCTTCACGTAGGCATCTATCCTTAGCATTGCACGGCGAGTACGGAGTACGTAAGTTGTAACTCGGCTCGCGTGGGCGGTCAAACGACGGAGTATATAACCACTCCGATCAGCGGACGAAGAAGGTCAATGAAATATCTCGGCAGAACAATGTATCGTGAGTATAAAGAAATGGAGCAAGGCCTCAATTGCTCTTGCTTTGCTTTTAGTAGTGGATAGATCGCGATAACTCTAGGCAGATGGAGTGAAGTCAACATCTGAGTCGTTGGCAGATGACGACACACTAGTCCATTCGTGGTTAGACAACATCCCACCGACATTAGTCCTGATGAAGACTAGTGGCTCCATTTATTGCCGCCCAATCACAAGCTCCATAATCTGACCGCCCTGGAAGCTTGCGGTGTTGGCTGCCTCCAGAGCTTCAAGCCGACCAGACCTGTCAATATTGTCATCCATCACGTCCATTTAATTACCGTCTCGACACCCAAGATCATCATCAAGCACGACATCTCTAATATCACTTCTTATACATTTTGCCTGCTGCCACCTCAAAACTCATCAACGGCTGTACAGATACTACAAGATGATCTCGAACGCGAGCGGCTCTCTAGGGGAAGGTAGGCAAGCTGTCGGAACGCATGGAGCTATGACGGATCACGAACTAACGCTACCTTAGATGGTATTCACGTTGATATGAATCACTTGAAGAAGGGCGAGGTCAAGTAAGCCGTTACTATACCAGCAGTCATGGATGAAACGTCGGCTAACTCTGATAAACAGCCTGGGTACCTCGATGTAAGCTTGTGTCCATCAAGTTCATCCTCCTCCGATCGAAAGAGCTAATCAGTATTGGCAATGCAGTATGGCAATCAACTTCAAGGACGGCGTTATTCTCGGAGCGGACAGTCGAACGACTACCGGTGCATACATCGCCAACCGAGTGACAGATAAGCTTACACAAGTGCACGACACCATCTGGTGCTGCCGATCCGGATCAGCCGCCGACACGCAAGCAGTTGCCGATATTGTTTCCTATCACCTGAACATGTACGGTATCGTGAACGACGAGCTACCAAGCACACAAACGGCAGCTGCCCTTTTCCAGGAATTGTGCTATGACAACAAGGATCAGCTAAGGTAGGTCGTCGATACATCACATACTACAAACAAGATGGCCTTGAAGACGAGACTGACTTATGTTCAACAACAGCGCTGGAATTATCATCGCTGGCTACGACCGACGACACGGAGGCCAAGTCTATTCGATTCCTCTCGGCGGCTCCCTTCATAAACAAGCGTATGCTATTGGCGGCTCCGGATCTACCTACATTTACGGATACTGCGACGCGAACTGGAAAGAAGGCATGACGGAAGAGGAAGGTGTCAACTTTGTGAAGAGTGCACTCGGCGAGGCTATCAAATGGGACGGCAGCTCCGGTGGTGTGATCCGTATGGTTGTGCTCACAGCCAAGGGCGCAATCCGTCATCTATATTTGCCTGACAATGGATATACCGGGCCGGGACCTGCCAGATAGAAGAGGACTGTCATTGCCATAGACCTATCATTGACCGAGCTCGTTTCTTCGTTTCCCTGTGCTACTTCAACGCTGGTAGACCGAGTAGAATCAAAGTAGCTAGAAGCCTTTTTCGACTATTGGTAGTGCCACGACATTATGGGAGCTCAATGATCACAATTCTGTCTGACAGCGCTCAACTGCGAGAAATGGACTGGTTAGCAATCTCGGTGTCAGTCGACTATTCTTGGGTGATGTAGTAAATTATGGCAGAATGCCATTCACGTCCACGGCCTTGTATCTGCTATTTATCACAATCAAGTAAGCGGTCAACATCCGTCAGATATGCGCGAGTAGTTGCAGCGATGGTGTATCTATGTATTACCGGACTGAAATCATGTAATAAATCAACAGGCGTTCCTTCACCACCTGCTCCGTCGGTGTCTCGTCATTCGTCCGGCGACGTTTGCACGATACCGTATTTTACGGTATCTGGCCGGACAGACGATGGCTTCCATGTACACAACTTAAGGTCGGGGTCTAGCCAGCGCAGTCCTTGGGCCTTCAGCTGGCCATATCAATCAATTTATTTCTTCTCGCGGGTTTTGAGCTGTCTTTATTGCTTCATCATCGATAGTCGATATCTGGCTCTATTTCAATTGCTTTTGAACACCCTTCAAGTGATTGATCGCTATGCGGGTGCTTTAACCTCGCCGGACAGGCCATGATATATAACTATATCGCTTGACTGAGTGTGCATTGGGCACGCACAGTATCTCCCTCTTTCGCTGAGATTGCCCAACGAGAGTCTTATTGATGATCTATTCTAGCTATCTTATCTGCTCGGCTTCTAACAATTTAACTGAACCTCGAACTTACGAGACCAGATTAAACTGCCGTACTGTGACGCTGCACAGCGTTGATTGCAGAACATTCTTACATACCTAGGTAGACACACCGTCTATTTTACCTACGAGACTCCAATCATCAATTGCTCTTATCGAAGCCTTGTGAGCAAGTCTGCAAAGCCACTGTTTATCCTTTTTCCTCACCGTTCGGGTCCGGTCGTGGCGACACTGAGGATTCGGGCTTCAAGTCCCTCGAGCGAGCAATCGATTGACGATCAACCGAACACGTCCTAATTTTCATCCTGATCCGCATTTCGACGCTCTCGAGCATAGCAACACTCAGACAGAACGCGAAAGAAAGAGATGCCAGGATCTGCTGCAAGGCGTTCATCCTGAAGACAGTGACGTTGTCGTTGTGTTGCGGGCTCGGTCTGGCCCATTTGCCGCAAGGCTCCAAGGCTCCCAGGCCATAAGGCTCCCAATCCCGTAAGTCCAGTCGCTAATTCTCATTCCGGCAACTACCTTCCTGACCCTTGGGCTTCACGAGGGTGTAGCAAGCTACAAACAACTACACCATATTTGCAGACAGCGTGACACACCTTCAGTCTTCGGAGTTGTCTTCGCGTGCTCGCTGTCCCTCCTCACTGCCACTTCTTTTTTACCAATCCCACTACCCAGATCTTGCTGCATTTTCTATCCCGCATTCCTGTTTCCCCTCCTCCTCGATTTTCCCCGCCCTACTCTCTACCTCCTCATATTCTATCCAGCAACTTTTATCACACACTTGCTACATGGGCCAATCAGCCCCGCATCGTCTTCGGTAGAGAAGAACCAGCACCTGGCACGTCGCTACCGCCCAGCAACTTCTTATCTCACTACTTGTTTCTCTTATCGTTCATTAGCGGCCAATACTGATATGGGCTTTGCTTTCGTTAGCCCAACCACGGCGTCGGATCACGTTCATCAACCCGTCAGTTTGCGACGGAGCCACCATGCTTGGAAGAAGCACTACGATCAACCGCGTCGCCAATTCCTCAGAATCACCTTATCGCTCGTCGCCCGTGCATCCTTCAATAGCGCAACAACATAATTATTATCATTCATCGTCCACCACGTTTGAATCTAGACACACGGCTTCTCCAACCTCGTCAACAGTCACGCCCTCAGCTCCTTCTTCCGTTGCATCGCATACACCCCCGTATTCATCCTCATCGCCGCCGTCGCATGATGTACCAGCATACGTACAATCTATACCCCAACAACCATACAACAGCAACTACCACGGTCCTTACCGGCAGACCCCAGACGCTTCGTCTGCCACGATGACCCCAGCATCCTCTCGAGAAGTTGGCAATGCTGGATCCATGATGTCAACAACAAATGCGCGATACTACCCTACAGATTATCAAGCGCCCTCATCTGGTGCGTCCTCCGCCAGTCACTCCGGCCCGCATCACATACCCGGAACATCGAATATACCCTCTCCTTCGTCGCCACAGCTACATCCCACACACCCGTCAACAAGATCGTTGGGGAATTCTGAGCCACCTTCCCCAAGTCGAATCAAAGTCCGCTCTCTGTCGCATATCCAAAGCTTTGCTAGCGAAGAATTCCTCGAGCAGTCCCAGCAGTCGAGAAGAGCCGCCGGTCGGGGGCCGACTGAACTCACCCGTCAGTATGAAATCAGCTCTATGCCGGTGGCGGACATCATTGAGATGGTGGCGGGCTTATTAACGAAGATCACCGCAACGAATGACATGCAGCATGAACATATTCACCGCCATATCCCTCCTCCCGACGGTACAGCCAACCTGAGCGCGCAAGCTAGCAGTGTGCTTGCGTTTCATGGCAAAAATGTGCCTTCGATCACGATTCTCAACTACCTTGCGCGTATACACAAGTATTGTCCCACAACCTACGAAGTATTTCTCAGCTTGCTAGTCTACTTTGACCGAATGACGGAGATGGTGAACAGTCGACCTATTCCTCGTAAGCGAAACAGATTAGAGTCAACATCGACGCGATCTCACTCTGCGTCCACCACAACATATGGACCGTCGCTTAGTGGCTACCCCTCAGTAGTCACGCCCCCGTCTTCGAGTGGCATTACAGCACAAGATCTGAAATCTTCAGAGACCCCTATCCCGTCATCCTTGAATCTGGACGAGGATGAGGAGGACGAGTTTGCCAACTTCTTCGTTGTTGATAGTTTCAACATTCATCGACTGGTTATTGCTGGTGTCACTTGTGCTAGTAAATTCTTCTCCGACGTTTTCTACACCAACTCCCGCTATGCCAAGGTATGTTTTCTATTCTCCAACCACATAACTTGGTCTTGCTGATCGGCTGCTGATTGTACCGTACCGTAGGTCGGGGGGCTTCCTCTTGTCGAACTCAATCACCTTGAACTTCAATTCCTTCTCCTCAACGATTTCCGGCTGGCGGTACCCGTTGAGGAGCTCGAAGCATACGGGACTATGTTGGTTGAGTTTTATGCACGAGAAGTGATTGCTCAACAGCAGCAGCAACAGCAAGCTGTGCAGGCCAGCATACCTAACTCGATAAATTATCCAAATCGTGAACAGCAGCGCCACCACCACCGCCGTGATGGGTCCGAATACGGTCAGGCACCAACACCACCACGAACATAAGAGATTGATGATTGTTGTATTTGGCTTCTCGATGAAGAGTTGAGACATTCTTTCGGTCTTGTTCTTTTTTGTAGCCACGTATACATTGCGCTTATTCTCATTGATTAATTACACGATTCCGCATCAACATAGAGGAAAAGGACATGGGAGTTTTTTTGATTTCTCTCTCTCTTTTTTTTTTTTTTAATATGCTGTCTTCTCACTGGTTCTTACACTTTTCTTCAACATTGCACCTGTCTCTGGCGAAGCGGATCTTTCTATGTCGTATCCTAGGTATGTGGGTGTCCTCTTGTGTACGTATTTATGGCGGGGATACATTTGTCTCATTAGTTTTTCAATCATGATTCGTACTATGTATGTGCCTCGTTCGTACAATCTCGACTGCATCAACTACCTCTTGAATGGCTTGTCGTTTCGAGTGTACCACGAGATCACTTGAAGTTTGATCACTACTTAGGTGTAGCGGAACGCATGTAGCCATCCATGTATATACATGTGTATATTCTACCTATCATCCTTGTCGCGCCTAGCATGCGATCCTTCAGGTTATTTACAAGTCAATATCATACCTCCATGGCGTTCGAACGGATGTCGACTGAATTTCATTTGTGACTGATTGTATGCCTGGAACTCCATTCACCACCCCTAGACCCCTTTATGTACATCAATTCCGGCAAAGACATAATTCATGGCTCCTAAAATCGTATCACCCTGGACGACCTAGGTAGTACGACGGTTCGGTTGGTCTCGAGGCTTCGTGTCGACGTTTGCGGACGTATTGAGGAGGTTCGAGGGCGACATATAGGAGGAGGTTGTTGTCGGCGATAGCGAAGAGTAGTAGCAGTTTGCGAGAGGGCATATAGATGGGTGCATGTGCAGTCGTCAGCGGCCTTTACTGGTACCTAACTCTGCCTAGGTAGACACTCCTCTTGTCTACCCGGCTCTCTGGCGCGGTGGGCTACCTCCTTCCCTTGTACCTGGGTACCTAGGTAAACAAACATCCACGGCGTACCTTCCTTCCGACTCCAGACTCGCTGATCGACGGAAGCACTCCAGCAGCAATGCTGGGTGCATTGTCTTCAAAGACAGTCTGATACGACTGCTCTCTAGACTAGAGTGCGATTGGAGGGGACTAAACTGGATTGTCCCCAGCATGGATGACCGTGACTGCACTCGAAGAGCAACTCTGTCGACTGTAGTACACCAGACACTCCCCTGAAGCCATTCCTTGACCGTCGCCTACTATCCTTTCCTCTACAGCGTTCCTGTTCTCGCAAACTCGATGCTCTGCTTACGGTGGACGGGTCGTTGTTTCCTCGCGCGACAACCACCGCCTACCGCCCACCGCCCACCACTCGCTCCTTCCTCCTCGCTCCTTCCTCTTGTGTTGTTTCTCTTGTTTCCTCTACCCCCCTCCCCCAAAACAAACAAACAAACAGACCAGACTCTCCCACCTATAAATTCCCGCCACTCCCCCCCATCTTCTCCCTCTTCTCTTCTTCTCTCTTCTCTCCCACTGTGCTGCAGCCTTTTCTCTCTGTTCACATACTTTCCATCTCTCACGCTCTATCCACGCTTATACTATCGATCTTCACACTTTCACGCTTCCGCACTTCTACTTTCTCATCCTCTTTTCTTTCCCCCTTCTTTTTCTCCAGGTTCTTGTGTTGGACATCCTTCGCAATGCCTTCCTCTACTCACATTCCCGGTATTCCCTACGTGAAGGGCCCGTCTGTCCTCGGACGCCTCACCACTGCGTCTGCTTTCCTCCAGCTACCCCGAAGTCCTGTCAAGTACAGACCAAACGAACGCGCTCGAGCTCTGCCATCGACCCCTGCTTCGAGGCTTCCTCGTCGCATCGCGCCCGATGCACCTCGTCGTCGCCGTTTCCAAGCTGCTCCTGTTGCCAGTGCCATTCCATTCCCATATCTTGCTAAGTTCCGAACACATACTTCTTCACCACCACGTTACTGTTGGTGGCCCACTCCTTCGATGTCGAAGAATGGGGTCACTCGCGCTCTTCAGAATCGCAGATTTAATCCTTCTAGCCCCGAACCAACCCGCATTCCTATTTCTGTTAACATTCGATCTGCCCTTCCTGTCATCCCCTGCCCCCTTGCACCACGCAAGAGGGTCAGCTTTGTTGACACTCGCACTGCTGCAGTTCCATCTGATGCTGTCTCGCCTTCAAAGGCGGTAGTGTCGCGTCGTACCTTCTTCCGAAACCCTGAACGTGTAGCCCGTGCTAATTTGTATGCCAGACTTGCAGACGCTCGCAAATCTATCGTCAGCCGCAGTGCCAACTCGATTCGGAGCATCCTTGTTCGACCCGATTCGGACAAGGTCAGACCGAAGAAGGGTGTTCGGTTCGGCTCGACTGAGATTCGTGAAGTGGACTTCTGGATTGACCGGAAGCGAAACGTCTTCCAAGACGGTGGCCTTCACGCAATGGGAAGACTGCAAGGCTGGCGCGTTACTCCCCTCGAGACCCCGAACGAAGATGGTGAAACCGAGAAGTATATGACCATGTGGGGACACGATCACAGTTCTATGTACTATCACCATCCAAATGATCCTGAATGTCCGCATGAAGGTTGCCTCTGGCAAGCAATTGCTCGCTTTGCCCGTCGTTGTAGGCGGAAGAAGATCGACCTTGGCAGTGAAGGAGAAAATCTCATGCCTCTTTGGAGCGAGTACCGTCAGAGGGCTCGTGATCAAGGGTATGACATTCTCTAATCTTCCCATCGTGTAGTTCTTCCGCCTGTTACCCATCATGTATTCCTTATGTACTTTTGCTGGTGGTATTTCTTTGTTGTTCGTGTCCTTTCCCTGCATGTACCCCTTTCGCTTCCATGTATCACCCAGTCATGTCACATCTCCTTTTCTTTTCCTTGGCACATCGGCACAGGAGTTGGCCGTACAATCACTTCGGATTTGTCCAGGTACGCGGACATTAGCTCGGCACGGAATTGTTGGCCCGCAATTCATCGTTCAGAGGCAAGTACACATGCCCGCGATGAATAATCAACGGTGCATGCTAATCGGATGAGCAGTACATTGTTTCGATCGTTCTCTCGCTCAGATTGGATTCTCTTGTCGTTTTCGTTCCGTTTTGCCATTTCCACCAAAAAAGAAAAAACAGCAGAAAAAAAATTGAAAAAAAAAAAAAAAAAAAAAAAAAAAAAAAAACTCGAAAAAATCTGGCTTGGCCTTGCGGTCTTCTCTTTCTCGGCGGTTTGCATTGCTTTTATTGCTTGCCGTTTGCTTTCGCGTCTGTCTCTTTTCCTTTGCGCACCACAAAAAGAAGAAACCCTCTCAAAAAAAGTTGAAAAACGAAAACCCTGAAAAAAAAACTTCTATTTCTGCGTTTTCGTTATGCGTCCTTGTTCTCGTTCTTGTTCTCGTCGTTTGTTCTTGTCGTTATCGTTCTCGTTCTCATCGTCCATTCTTGTTCTTGTTGTCGTTCTTGTTGTCTGTTCTTGGTGTTGTGATTATTCTCATCGTCCGTCCTTGTTCTTGTTCTCGCTGTTGTTCTCACGCCGTCCGCGTTCTGCATTTCTGTCTTATTTTCGACTTTCTCATGTTGCGCTCGAGGTTACTCTCCATGTTCTGCTTTCGCCGTTCTCTCTTCGTGCCTTTTGCACACCAGAAAAAAAAACACCAAAAAAAGATGAAACGAAACAAAAGCCAAGAAAAAAAAAGTTCTCATTTGCCGTTCTCGGTCTGCATTTCTGTCTTGTTTTCGACTTCTTCATGTTGCGCTCGATGTTCGGCTCTTCCTTGTCTTCCTGCCTTTTTGCACACCACAAAAAGAAAAACCAAAAAAAGTGGAAAAGAAGAAACCCCAAAAAAATCTTCTCTTGCTTGTTTGTTCTGCTCTTTTGTCACCGTTGTTATGCTTCGGAATTGTTCCATTCCGTCCCGTTTGGTTTCTGGTTTTTGTCGGAATTCGGGTCTCCGTCTTGTATCTGCACAGTATGTACCCCATCAACTGTCTCGTATATCGAGGGGCCCGGGGGGGGGGGGGGGGGGGGGGGGGGTAGGTATGAAAAAA
>JAMAGL010000025.1:0-52770 GCA_023626215.1 Talaromyces sp. PL2406 | reverse complement strand
TAGGGGGTACTTATGCCTAGCCGAGGTCGTCCAGTCTTGTACCTAGTGTTGCTCTCTTCTCGAAACGAGAGAGGTTCGAGGTGCATACAGGAGGGATATCAAGGGAATGTCAGCACCGCGTCGTATGATCCTGTCAGGTATTTATCGGATTGGATATCACCATGAGCATGTATATAGCAAAGGTCCTCGTCGAGAACGGACTCATCAACAAGTTCTTGTCGTACCATGACTGTTACTTCCAAAATACCTTCCCTTTCATCAGCCTTCACGCTGTCCGGTAGACCGTAGGCTTTCGCGGTTCTCCTTTGTCATCATACTGTGCTCCCACCACCAACTTCCTACTCGGATGACCGACAACTAGCTCTGTCTCCATGCGAGGTTCAGCCGACGGACAATCGTGGACAACAGATCCTGCAAGCCTTGCTGCAGCAGATACATAACCCAGCGGTGATCGGCAACGCTGTATAAGGTTGATCAGTTGATATAAGATGCACAGATTCCCTGCAGCGATGCATGTGACTCGAACTCTATCAATGGTGTCCATAGTGTTCGCAGTTGGAAGCGTTTCCCTTTTTTCGAACCGCCGGGTCGATGAAATCAAGGCGCAGCAGTACCAGACACACCATCGATTGCAAGCCGCCTCATAGACAGTCTCGGGCGCGTCACTGGTGATAAGAAACGTGGCTTGAATAATTTTTGGTGTTGATATTGTACAAGAAAACACTTGTATTGCCACTATCTTGATAGAAGGTCTCACCAAGCCTGTATCATCAGCCAAAGGTCCAATGGGACTTGACATATTCCCGAGCAGTCGATTTGATCGTCCTTGACACCAAACTGTACGAAAGTGAATTCTATACTTGCATTTCTCCGATCTGTCAGAGCAACGACGCATAATTTGGGTAAATTCTACCCATTCCGTAGAGTTGTCTGCCATTAGGGTCAGGTGCGCCGTGGTGCCTAGAAAAATCAGTGGCTAGTCCTTTGTGTCAAACGGCAGATCTTTTTATGAAAAAGAAAAGCTTGAGAAGTGCTTCCACGATAGTATGATGCAAGTACACTATTTTGTTTCTCTGAATGGAGGGACGCAATGGCGAATAATGCTCCTATATGATCTTTCGTTTGAGGTCCAAGCCAGGGACGCACAAACCTCGGGGGCAGTGCGAAGCCTATAAATCGCGTCATGATGCCTTTTCAGAGACAGCTGCTCTATCCACTGTTTTTAACAAAATTTGAGCGTCTTATGAGAGACAAAAAAGTTAGAACAAGCAGCAAACCAACAGTTGACTTGTCCAATGCATGGTTTGCTACTGAGGGTTAGATGTCGTCGCAATAAGCTCCCCGGATCAACAAGCACGGCCCGTAGATCCATCCCGCCTTGTTCATTCTAGGTTAGGCGGGATATCAGACAGAATGTCAATGTATCAGAGTAGCATTCCATCTACTACAACCCGACCAGGAGTTTATAGCAACCTTTATCCTGATGAAAGAAAGGAAAATAGCTTATGCAAATTGAACATCCTTCTCTTGTATCAATTTTTGCCTCCCTTGCTAATAATAATGCCGTTCATAGCCAGAACGAGCAGGCAATATGGGTAAACAAATATACAAGCACTTTCTCGAAGCCGGAGGATCACAAAGGCAACGTTAAATAAAAATCTCCTTTCCTGCAGCAAATTGGCTGAGGGGCTATCCAGATTACCCTCATAGGCCAATTGAATTGAGTAGGAATTTGTTCGATTTGTTCGATTTGAGGTTGTTAGAGCCAATGTGTGGTCAGGCTCATAATTGTGAAGTTATGCAATTACAGTATGGCATTGTACACATTGATAGGGCTAAAAATCCAAGGTAAACCAATCCCAATGAGAGGTAATTGAAGAGAGTAAAATAAGATGGCCACAGCAACATGTTAAAATGTCGGCGCTGATATAACTGTAGGAAAGGGATTGAGCCCTCACAACTTGAGAGATTTTATAAATCCCTTAGTTAAAGAGTGAAATCATAACAACCATTAAGTTATTTTAACTCTAGCAATTTCTACTAACTCTATTTTTTTCGACATATAACGTGCCTCTGAGTATCCACTGATCCTGCGAGGAGTTTGACACCCTATAAAGGCAATACCTGAGGTTAAAGAATCCCCTACCCCCTTCCATGATGTCTGTAGCCATGTCCTAACGTCACATTTATCATACCAAGGAGCTAAAATCAATGATTCTATTCTAGCTCTAATATCATTGAAAACTCTTTATCTCATTATCATACTAATCCCAGAACCTTTCAGCCACGCCAGAGCCTCCTTAATACTTTTGCTTCATGCCTATTAGAATATCTTCCCTTAGCCCCCTAGTATTAATCCTTCCCCATGGAATTACATAGGCATTATTGTCCTCTATTGTAATATCCGATGACCAGCTAGACTATAGCTGTGTGTAAGCGCCATATACAGGAGGTTACAGTATCCTGGTCATCAGCATCCTCTCCACTTGAGAGGAATACCTTTGAAGCTCTATTTGTAGGTTGCTGGGGTTCCATAAGATGATAATAACACTATATTTACTATACCAGCGCGCAAACTCGGAGGATAGAAGGATATTTCCAGCTTTTAGCTGGCCATAGTTAGCTTGAGGTGACTGTGCACTTTAAAGTTGCTCTGAAGGTTAAATTCAACCCCTTTTTTAGCGAGAGGAGAACTATTGTAATCAAGACAGGCCAGGTTACTCTTATACGGAACCTGGCGTTGACGAGGCGGCTGTACGTTGTAGAGCTGGAAGAAGAAGCTTACTGAAAAGAAAAAGACGTAGGTAGTTGCTTCCTATCTGTAGTTCGTGTCCGTGATTATCCTTCGTCCTAGCTGGAGGAGTCATTACGCCCACATTATTAGTCAACACATCGAGTCTTGTCTCCTTTAAGTTGAATAAGGCGACGGCCTCCTTGATAGATGAGAGATCTAAGAGGTGTAAAAGGAGAAATTCTAGTCAGCCCTTAAAGTAAGGAAATTCCTCTATAATCAACGTGATAGCTTTCTTTGTCTTGGACTCGGTGCATCCGGCGATATATATGGTAGCATTCTTTTAATATAGAATTTTTACCAATTCGAAGCCACACCCTCTGTAACCACCTATAATAAGCTGGACTCTACCAGTCTGATCTCCAATATTTTGCGCAGTGAAGGCTGGTTAGGGCAGCTAAACGGATTATTTCATGAAAGTAGAAATTTGAGCCATTACCAAAGGCAGCCGGGACATAGGGTGGCTTGTTAACTATATTGCTGCTTAGCCTGTCCCTGGAATGATTATTCACCCTTAGCTTGGGCAAATAGACAGGAACTATTTATCTATGAACCTGAACAGGACATGTTCACATGATTTTCTCAAGCCCAGGTACTAAAAGGCTCCCATGCCGCACGCACAACTTGCCCAAAAATTCACTCCCTTCTACCAAGTTACCATTATTGATCATCATATCGCATGTATCATACTACCCCTATCCCAGATCACGGATTGGCAGGGTCTAGTCATGCTTGCGCACCCTGTCGCATGTCCAAGCGGAGGTGCCGAAAGGAGCTTCCGGAATGCTCCCGTTGCAGGAAGCTTGGATGAGCTTGTAATTATGTTAACACTCGCCAGATCAGAGACTCCGCAGATTGTCTTTCTATTGAACCAAACTCGAATACCCCACTAGAGTTGGCACAGAAACCGCTTCCAAGAACATAGTCACTTAGCGCGGTTCCTTTTCTGGCCTTGTTCTTCCTGGACTCAAGCCTTTTCCAGTATGGTAAAAGTTCGGTCAATATAACGGATACTAGTCTGCCACAGGAGCTCCTTAACTGCCTTGGAGGTACCTAAGAAGTGCGATATGTGGTGGATAAGTTTTTAGTTCTGTTTATACGTACACTTCCTGATTGGTATGTTTTCCCCAGGCCTTATGCCATCAGTAGGAGTCCTATATCTAATATGTCTAGTGAAATGGTGTTCAAGTTGCGGTTATATTCAATAACTCTCTATTTCTGTTTAAATAACTGCTGTGGATACAGCACTGTTGCTCCTGTCTATGCGGCTGCAACCTTAACTAATTGGTGATAGTGACCCTCTTTCTTCTGCTATCTATAGTTATGTAAAGGTATGTTTTTCATATGTTGAGGGAAGCAATATCCTCTCTATTAAGGTGCCATAGACTGCTCTTCTCATTGGATTATATGAGCTATTAATGCTATTTACCCCACAGCATATCTCACAATGGGGCATTGCGTAAGATTAGGGTATGCAATGGGAATAAACAAAAGAGAATGGGCTCTTTAGTTGTTCTCTTTATCTGGTAAATCTAATTGTTGTTAAATCTACTCGTCTCCGTCCCTTATATGAAATAGACACGTTGACCGAGCTGGAAGAAAGATGCAGAGTATGGTGGGGTGTGATTATACTGAATAGGTAAAGGAATAATAATACTGGCATGTGTCTCGCAGGAATTGACTTACTTGAGCTATTAGGTATGTCAATATTGGGTTTAGAAGTCGCCTATTTGCCTGTGAGGATGTAAGGCTGGATGATTTGCTTCTTATTGATTTATTGATGATAGATACTGGGATTGAGGGGTATGTTTTCTGTTTTGAGAATCTTATTGTCTAGACTAAAATTGTTGTAGGAGATTATATTCGTGCAACTATTTGTGGTTTCTAGCAACCCTTTAATAATAATAGTCCCTTTCCCTTTAATGTGCTAAGTATCATACATCCTCTCTTGAGTTTTTCGTCATGTGAATGATTGTGACATAGATGCTGGCTTTCAACACCAGGAGGCTGTCTAGCTCTATTGTATTTTATAGGCGCTATCATCTACTATTTCTCATGAGCTGGGAGAACTTATGGACAGCGCTTTGGATATCGCTGCTCAGCTTCCTCTGTGTTCTGTTATTGGACTCTGCTATAGTGCACAGCTTAGTCTTTATGATATGTACTGCCGTATTGAAGGAGGTGATTATAGATTGGGGACACCGACGTAAATGGAAATATAGGAAATAACTGTTATAGCCGCTAAAGAAGTTTCTACCTCTGTGTATTAATTGCGCGGAGTATTAGGGTAACCGCGGAGCTTGGAGGTTTGTTGAAAATAATCTCTATTGTTATTAACTGTCTATATCAGGCTGCCATAAACTATGTCCTGTATATCTGTGAGACCTGTAGATATGAGTTTCTGCTAATTGTTACTGAAATTTAAAGCGTCCTTGAACTGCTATTAACTAGGTGGGAATCTGCAAGGTAAGTAGCTTGATATTATGATAATTTAAAAGGGATCCCTTAATCTTAAAATTCATTGTTAATTAAAATTTTAGAGCGGTATATCTGGATTTTGGAAAGGGGTGATTTCTAAGATCTTGGGGATTAGTAATCATCTGTTGCTTGGAGAGAAACTGCTTGAAGTGAAAACGTTAAAGGCAAAGCATTGGCAATAGCGAGCATTCTTAGGGCCAAGGGAAGAACACGCATCTTGCCCTTCGTACGGGTGATAAGGATAATTCATCCATGATTTGGGATACAGTAGTCTCGCCGCTCAATTAAAGGCACAGCTCTGGAGAATTCCGGCTACTATTACCTAACTACATGACATTGATATCTTAGCCGTTGCTGTAGATCCCGCATTTGGAGGCATTTATCCGGGGAAGAATCCTTCACACACTAGTACTTATCAACAATATATTGGATTAAAGGTCAATCTTGCGGAGAGAAGACCGAAACGAATGCATGGCAACTGATCCGAGAAGAATCATGAAGGCCTTCTGGAAGAACAGAAGTACAGATGGGTCAATGATTATTCTAAACAACTTTTGAAGTTGCCTATTCCCAAGCTGCTATTCTGGTTTCACTGATGTCGAACTTCAATAATATTTCAACGTATCTGTGAATGCTTTCAGAGCACTTGGGTAGACTAGACAGCTATCCAATTCTCAATGCAATTTTTCTCACTTGTTGTATAGACTAAGTCGTCACGAGTTCCGTCTCAATGATACCTAACTGACTATAACTTCGTGACATTGCGCATTTGCAATTCTATACTGGTCGGATAGGGCTATTTTCACCAGTTCAAAATTGTAGTTTATCCGACATAGTAGTCAATTGTCAAGAAGTAAGGTGTTCTTTGTGTTCATATACACGAATAGTCCGATTCCGCGGCCATCATGGACTATATCATCGAAGCGATCATCGTCAAGCATTCCTTTGTATGCTACACAAGATTCAGGCATACAATGACACAGGGTATTGCTGTCGCGTATATAATAGATGTCCATGCGAGAATTATGCACTCCGTCGACCATACGGCTCGAAGGGGAGCAGAGCAGAAACAATGGCCATAACCGCGTATAGGGCTGCGCAAATATATATGGGAACTGGGGTATTTGTCTGCCGAAAAGTTAACAGATGCCTTGCGGAACTGAATGGTTCGAGGATGAAGGAGAGAATCGAGAATGAAGTGTTGGGAAGAGAGTTAGTCAAAAGGAGGGTACTCACATCGGCATACTTTCCGACTATAGCACTCACGATACCCATGATTCGATTCAATCCAATGGCGACTCCATTTCCGGTACCACGATGGGCTGACGGGAAGATCTCGGGTGTATAGGCGTACAGAGTGCCGTAGTATATGTTCAAGCAAAAGTTGACAGTGCATGAAAAGCCGATATTCTGACTTTCGGTACGAACCTGAGTATAGGCAAAGAAGAACACCATGGTGACAAGAGCACCGATGATCATGGTACCTCGACGACCCCAGAACCAACGAGAGCGACACATAAAGCCAGCGAGAACTGGACCCCAGATGCCGGAAAAGTTGACGAGGGCATAGTTCCTCCAAGTGATGTATTGGCTGTCGGCGCCGAATTCCGCACCACGCGTTTTCAGGTAGGTGGGAAGGAAGACATTGTAGAGGGGGTATGCCAAACCGATGAGCAACCATGAGAACCAGACTAGGGTAGTAGATAAAGCCATTTTGCGGGTCACGAAAAGGCCTGGAAAATGACTGCCTAATTCAGTGAACGAAAAGCGGAATTTCCTACCACCTTGGCTGGGCTGTTGTACATGGCCAGCTCGCTCTAACATTTCGACAGTAAGGCCACATGGCCGATTGTACTTATGGGCAATGTCCTGTAAGACTCGTACAGCCTGCGCATCGCGGCCGGTTGTGACAAGAAATTTGGGGGTCTCTTGCAAACGAACGACCGTAACGCGCAGCACGGATAGAACGAAAACAAATGCGCCAGAGGTGTACCATACGTAGCGCCAACCCTTGTTGTTGTCATATGTACATGTGGCGGCATCCGAGCAAGAGTAATTCGGGATAAAAGCCCAAGCGAACAAGCCAGCAATAAGTTGGCCGAGACCTTTAAACACGCAGCAGACATGTTAGCAGTTGGTTGCAATGGGTTAGAAATGTGAGACGCACCCCACCAACAGGCCATCAGCGTGATCAGCCATTGATTCTGACTAGGGAGGTACTCCAAGAAAACTGCAGTATCCAAAACCAGATTGCCTCCGGCACCGAAAGCGCTTAGGCAGATGAACAGGCCCAGCACGATCCAGCTGGGCGAGACGCCTGCGATGATAGTAAAAATAGACGAGATAAAGAGGGAGACATTGAAAGCGAATCGACGACCGATGACATCAGCTGACAGACCCCAGAACAGAGCACCGACGAGCATGCCTACATATACAGCAATGGTAAGACCTGTAGTGAATGACGGCTGAAACTCGAGGATAGCCTGGGTGGAGATGATTGACTGGAGAAGCAGAATCAATGAATCGACGGCATAGCTAAAACTTCGGGTTAGCCGCAAAGGTACGATGTGAAGAGCTAGCGAGTCACGCCTACCCGAATCCATTAAGACAAAACAGCTTCCATTGGTGGGGAGTAAGACCAATCTCGTCAATGGCCTGGCGTAGCCAGACTGTTAGTCCATTTGTCTCTCAGAGCTCAATATAGTAGCGAGCCACACTCACGTCGTTGATCAGGGTCATTTTGGCGGCCAGCACTTGGTCGACGATCTGGGCTTGGAGCAGGTCATTTTCGCCGTACTCAACGGAGCGCACATCAGCAAGATCAGCCTCCTTGGTGACCTTGTCGTCGGCCACGTACGGTGGAGCTTGGGTAGTCGAAGCGATTGGATCCTCCATGACGAGACAGCAGTGTCGCAATGTCTTTCTACTGGTAGTCGCTGAAGTGAGACGATTGAGACAGCGTCATGCGGCAACAGACGATCAGGAAGCAGAGAAGGACAGAGGAGGAAGACGAGGGGAGAAAAGGGTTTGAGCCACTGCTGATCGCATTTTGATCGCTTGGTTCGCTTCTGGTTTCGTGAAAAAATTCGATTCGAGCTTAGCTTGGGCAAGATAATCGTCGAGGTCGCTAGCCTCGACAGGCAAAAACTTCCAAAGAGGAAGGAAGAGAGAACGGCGACGATAGCAGGAGCGATGCGGAGTAGCGCTAGCCGGTAGAGGTTAGCTCAGATGCTGACAGCCAACCGAAAGGCGGCATTTGGTATCAGTACTGTTCGTCAGTAACTGTCAGTAACGTTACAGTACAGAGCACGGACAAGCTATTCCCAAGCGGGCAGGTAACACGTGATTAAAACAGCCGATCTACTTGTACGCTCTCTGAATGGCTCGAGATAACACAATCATCAGCCACGTGATCGAGATGTCATCATTGTTTGGCCGAGGATCACAACCCCGCTACAGAGTACTGCTCCGTACTGTCCTCGCGTAATATTCCGTAATTGTATTACCCCCATACGTATCTGTACCGGCTCTACCAAGGTCCGGTGCCATCACACATGACTCGCGATTTCCTCCCCATCGCCAAAAGGACAAAACACCACGAACTACAACTACAACTACACAGACCGGCGAAATACACTCGCTCTGCGCTACGGAGTACGTGGCCGACTCTGCATTATTCCATCATGATGCCAAGTCGTCAAGCGCCGCCAAGGTCTTGGTGAACCAGTTTTTTTTGTCCCGACTCAGTCGACTGTGGCAATGTGCTTCTGAGGTATCGCCGCTTAGACCAACTTCGGTATAGAGCCAACGCCGTGCGAGTTTTAGCCTCAGACTAAGCCGCTTAGCGTTCGGGCTAATCACAAACCAACTGTGCCCAAGATCCATCTTGTCCACTCACGATGCCTCAATTCAGCCTCAACAGCCTCAAGTCTTCGGTTACCTCCGACGGCACCAATCAGAACCGAGACAACATAGTGCTAATCATGAAGCATATTTAGGATAGGGGCGTCGGCGTGAAGGGTTTTCCGCCATGCGCAGAGCCTCTTATTTAACCTCCTTTCCACCTTGTGTTTCTGTCTCTTGCTCGCAACGTCAACATATCCGTCTTGTCATTTCTTGCTGTTCGTTCGTTTCCAACATGGGTTGTCGTTACTGTTGATTGTTTACACACTCGCTAAAGTTCGCTCGTTCAAGTTCATCCGTTTTAATTGCCACCATGACGGCGGCCGCCTTACACTCGCTTCGGCGCCAATGGTGCTTGTCTCTCGCTATTGCATGCCTTTTTCCAATCCTGTCCGCAGCGAGTCCGTGGATTGTTACTGCGAATTACGAAGAAGTTGTTACCGTTATACCCGGCTATACTGATTACGCATACGACTACACTGAACCCGCAGAAACTTACTCTGACATTGTCGCCGTTACCTCTCCCTCCGGATCTGCCATCTCGACAACCACCATCACGGGGACTGATTATTACTCGCGAACATATACCATAGTCGAAGTATTGTATCCATATAATCCTACCCCAACTTCAACCAGCACAGCGTACGCAACAGCAACCACCGACGATTACAACTACCCCTACACGGACTATGTTGTGAACCTCATTTACACAGCCCCTGCTTCCTGCAGCACGACGTGGACCTATACCACAGCAGTGCCAGTTAATCCGCCTTCTGAAATTGAAGATGCACTCGTGCCAACTAGTGTCTCTACAAGCTATTCGGTGGACAACCGTATTCCATTCCAGCCCACCACCTACACCGAAGTGTATGCCTACATAGATCCGACCCAAGTACCTTCTTCCAGCCTGTCTATGCTTCGCTATGAATACGCACCTTATCCTTCATGCTACAACCCATCCTCAGATGACAATACTTCTGGGGACTCGTCATCATCATCCTCCTCTTCCTCATCATCCTCATCCTCCTCATCTTCATCTTCCGGTACCTACTCTTGCGGCTATTACTACTGTAGTTCAGACGATGATTCTTATAGCTGGATCAACGACCCCAGTTATTATGGCATCTCCCCATTGGCAATCATCCTGATCACTGTTCTCGGATGGTCATTTGTCATTTTCGTGGCCGGTCTGTTTGAAAGCTACTTTTATTTCCAACGGTTAATGAAAGGATGGCAAGCTCGCCGTGGCCTACCAATCACATGGTGGTTCTGGATATTTCCAGTAACTGTTATCATTTGTCTAGGGTTCAGTCGGAGGGGGTTCCAAGCACGGAATGAAGAAGACGCTCGAGAATTGCGACAAAAGTGGGAAGACATGGGATTCTGGAAGAGAAAGAGACTCTGGTTACGGTATGGTTTCACTTGGGGCTACCCTTCCATACTTGGTCCTGCTCCTCCGCGAGTCGGAAGACCCTCAAAGGCCAGGTCGACACAACCGTTGCTTCAAGTGTCACCCCCTGCTAGCGAGACAGGTGGAATCAGCCGTCAACCGACACCACGGACATCGAATGGTGATGATGTCGAAGCTGCTGCCGTGACAACATCTACTTCTCATCAAAGTCAACCGGTCATGTCTGGTGGTCTGCCATCTCAAACCCTACAGGTACCACCTTCTGTGCCGAAAACACCACAAACAGTGCCTAATAGGTCAGTGGAACCGATTCCTGATCAAGATGAGATTACAGAGGCGGCTACCGGCGAGCGACGAACTGGAGAAGAGGTCGCTAAGAAGCCCGTCTCGGAGAAAGAGGATTCTACGACGTCTTGAGTAGTTCTTGCATTCCTGCGTTCTATTATCCGTCCGATCCTTGTACGCTATTACGGACAACGAGTCATAAGATCGAGATTGTATTATTGGTACCTAATAATAGATAATGAAATGTTTATATGCGATTACTTCATTGCTTACGGGCCATTTCTGGGTGCCACAATTGGATCACATTCCAAATTGTCCAGTCATCCGCACCCATCTTTCCAGTAAAATCTTTCCAAGATACTAATCTAGTGATGACAACTAGCAGTGTGAATATTCAGAAGAAGAGAGATGGGTAGAAGAGCTAGTAGGATATATCAGAAAGGTCTCTATAGTAATTAAAGAGCGGCATCCTACCACCTTCTAAGGAAGAAGCTGAAGAGACTACTCCTGTGATATGCAATTATAATCAAAGGGTAGATAGAATCATTGAGCATTGCTCCTAATTCCGGCCCTTAGGCTTATATGCGAACAGTCCAGGACTAGGCAATCAATGGAGTGATTCGGGCCAACCTAAGATCTGTGATTCTAATCTAGAGCCCACTCAAATCCGCTTTTCGGTATGCCCGATCAATTTGTTTTCAGGGTTCACAGTTCCCTTATTTCGTGGTGGTGCATAAAGTGTGATTATTGACAAGGTCACAAGGTTACTGCATCGTGGAGCCATTTTGATTATATATTAATGCTTATTTTGGTGTAGCATTTCCATTAATCTAGTTAAGTTACTAGAATAATAGCTAATTATCTGTGATGCTGTATTTCCAGTTTAACTCTTAAGTCTCTTATATATTAATAGGTATAATATCCTTTGAATGGATTGTTGATGGTGACTAAAGATTATAGGATATAGTACGATCTTAGACTAAGCCCTAAAGACTTTAGTATAGTATAGATTATTATGCACTATAAGTATTTGAATAATTTGATAGAGTTAAAAAAAGACTATCCTTATAATAATAGTATCACTCTATTTGTAAGAGGGGGTTTACGAGGACGCAGTAGTTCAGATACGAAGGTGGCTAGTAAAGAGGATAGTAAAATATAGATATATATATTATCTACAGCTATCGAGTCTTGACTACTCTCTAAAATGCTTCATCATTATAGCACATACCTAGCCATATATGGATGTAGCTATCAATTTGTATGTTTGTTAGAGCAAAGACTAGCTCGCAGGGTGGTATACGCATCCAGTATAGGTCACCTACTGGAAACTATGCACGTACGATATCCTCCATTGAGACATCCACAGGCAGTCATCCATGTAGGTAAACAGACAAGCATCATGTTTTCAAGAAATGACTGAACCTTGCCACATTGATCCCCAAAACAGCTTTCTCCCCTCTTTCAATGTCGTTCAATCTGATGATTAATATGTCAAACATCGCTCGTGGAATAGTATAATTGATTTCATATATGGAATAGCTTGCACGCCTCTACTTGATACTCTCCATTAAACTGTAAAGTCGACCTTAAAAAGCCGCGCAGAGGGTGCACAGGGAAGTGTGACAATCATTCCACCTCTTCTTTCGTCCCAAAGACCTTCCACTGGAAGCCATGCAGGATATAAAACTGTCAGAGTAGCCTTAGAAGTACCAGCACCTTTTGGTACAGACAGCTCGATAGAGTCAGGTGTTGTGCCCTCTCTTCGCCAGACAGAAACATAGCTCAATCTTTCAGAACATCTAAGGCCCACGGAAATCCATCCGTCAGACCACTTCGGCAAACCCAAAGGCCAAAACGGGGTTCCGAAACGCAAATCCTGACGAATATTCTTATAGACGTCAATTCCCTTCAAAATGATCTCCAACTGGTGGTCGTTGAGTTGGTCAATACGTCCACTCAAATGCACTCGTCCTAACAGGCTGTTAACAACCGAGAAGGCATTCAGCTCGTCATTCCAGTGAGGTTGCGGATAACACCATGTGGCACCTTGCTCGGGAAGCACAGCTGTCATGATACTTGCTGCTACTGCCGCGTATCGGACAGGGTCTTGCTGATCACTCGTTGACTGAAGAGCGCAGACAGACAGCATCGCGTAGTCCAGCCGTTGACCACCACTACTGCAATTCTCAATAACCAACCGAGGGTGTCTATCAATCAAAGCTCGTAGCCAGGTTCGATAGGCTCGATTATGGGATAGCTGACCATCGCCGGGGGAGCGGCCGTAAGTGTCTGTCCCGTAGGGTACATTAATGTTGTAGTCAAATTTGAAGTATCGGATGCCGAAAGTGTGGATCAAATTGTCAATGATTCTGTTCATCCTTGAAATGACAGCGGGATGCCGGAAATCAAGATGATACCGGTCTTTCTCGAGGACTCTAGCACCGTTGCGTTGAAAGAAGGCCTCTAGTGGTAGGTCCCCAAGTGCAGGGCTATTGACTCCCATTACCTCTGGCTCCAGCCAGAGACCGGGCAGCATACCTGCCTCCTGGATTTTCTCTGTGACAGATTGCAGGCCAGATGGAAACCGCGTTCGAGAAGGCTCCCACTGTCCGACAGAGGCCCACCAGTCTTCTCCTTCAGAATACCATCCGGCATCGATGCAGAAATATTCAGCCCCACAGGCTGCAGCCTTCGGTATCAAAGCAAGTACCTTCTCTTCTGTCGGATCGCCCATTAAGCAATTCATATAGTCATTGAATATCACAGACATTCTGGTATTGTCTTCGTGTTGTCGAATGATTTTTCGTCTGTAGTGACACATTTCCGAGAATGCCTCATCAATTCCTTGAGGGGTTACACACAACGCGACAGGCACGGTTGTAAACGACTGCCCTGTACCAAGAATAGTACTCCATTGGTGGTCTTGATCTGCCGGTCCCGATGCAAATATGTACAGGCTATCTCGATAGTCGCCAATTTCCCACCGCCAATGGCCGTTTGTTTCAATCTGCCAGAGCCACGTTCGTGATCCGTCGTTACTTGAAAGGGCACCCATAGCGAGATGGTCTCCTGTGGAAAACGATCCTTGGTTGGAGAGGGCGTAGCAATACTGAGAGGATTCGTAGCCTAACTCAACGATACCGATGTCATCAACACCGACAGCAGGCAAGGGTACTGTTTGCCATTGTGCCTCTCTAAACCAGGTGTTGTGAGCGTAGGAGACGCTATATTTCTTCCACCACCCCGGAGGTGCAAAACCGCTGAAGACGAGGGACGAGACCATGCTCAGGACGACCTCTGTTGCTGATTCATTCTGCACAGTCACTGCAGATCGCAGGACGGCTACATCGGGATAAGCCGAGAAATGTACGGTGACTAGGATTTTGGATTCTGGATCGTGCAATACCACATCGAGGTGATTGATGAGCCTGTTTCCTGAGGACGCCTCTGAGGACAACTGTGAGTACTCCCTGTGTTGCCTGTATAGCAACCGCTGGCTGCAATAAGTGCGAACATGACGTTTGCCCGTCTCGAACCTGTTACTCTCGCCTCCAAGCTTCAATTCTACCAGGGGTAGAGCCGAGTCACGGGTCGATGGGTTGATTGTGTTCTCTTCAAGAGCTTCGACAGGGGAAATGGAACGTAGTAGCGCATTTCCTCCCTGGTTGATTTCAATGACTACTCTCAAACGCCCGCTCAACCAGACGATATTTTTCGCCGGACCCATTATGCTGGCAGAGGATGCAGCGAAAAGGGTTGGAAATTTGTCTTTTCTTCTTCTTCATTTTTGGCTTTTTACATATCGTACACTACCTTCAGAGCCATTACATTTAACCGGACCAACCTGAGTTCAGCCTACATATGCTAATCTACATAATGCTCCGGAGCATAGGAATTTTATCTCACCTAGCAAGGGTTGCCTTGTGGTAATCTTCCGATTGGATACCGGTAGGCCTTTACGCTGCAGCTAATATTTGAAGTCTCACGTCTTGGACAGTCTGGGCCGATTTGGTTGGTGAGGGGAAAGTGATATTTTGGCGAGCTTCCCGGCTGCGGTACATTATCGAAGAATAATCTTCCGCGGATAATTTTTTGGGGGATTAGCATCAAGCACTGATTGGATGAATTCACACGCGAGCGTCTAGAGCCAGTTAAGAACAGAGCTCTAATGCTCCATGGGGTACCCCGGAATATCCACACTGAACAATCCATCGTAGTTGTAGCGTGCCAGTTTCCACGTGAGCAAGAACCATCACCAGCCATGGAGATATTTAAAGACCTACGGGATAGTCTTATTTCCCCTTCGATTCTTGCACCGTTCAAGCATCGTATCGTACAATTGAACTATACTTACGGCACTGTCTCTGAATCATGCGTCGGCCTCAGTTCATTTCGGCGGAAGCCTCTGGCTACAGTTATTTCTGTGGTAAGTAAGAACCTCGCGTCATTAAATGAAGCACTTTTATAGACTTTCTGAAGTAGAGCCCCACAGCTGACTTGACACACCTAATAGCATTCTTTGTTGGTATCGGCTCGCTCCTATGGGGTTACGACAGTGGTATCTTCGGCACCGCCCAGGCGCAGACGTATTTTGAGGAGAAATTCCACCCATCCTCTGCCATGCTCGGCGGTATCATTTCCGTCTATACTGCCGGTGGCGCCGTTGGTTGTCTTTTGTCAGGCCCTATTGGCAATCGATTTGGCCGCCGGGGCACGATCCAGATCGGTGCGGTGATCGCCGCCATCGGTACTGCTATCCAGACTGCTTCAGTAAATACGCCCATGCTTGTTGTCGGACGTTTGATTGCAGGTCTTGCTATAGGTATCATCTACTTCGCCATCCCACAGTTTCAATCTGAAATCGCTCCTGCCTCTCATCGTGGCTTCTTTGTCGGGTTGCATGCTCAGTTCATCGGCTTTGGATATGCTCTTTCCAACTGGATCGGATTTGGGGTCTATTTCGGCAAGGGCCAATTTACGGTATGAACATGTGCTGTGTTTCATAAAAAGTTGTCCCTGGTTAAAAACTAACCCTGCATCCCCCCCAGTTTCGTTTCCCTGTTGGCCTCCAGATTTTCTGGGCTGTGCTGCTTCTTGTCGGATCAGTTTTCCTCCCACGCTCGCCACGTTGGTTGATTGAGAAAGGTCGCTATGACGAAGCCCGCAAGGTTATGTCTCGTCTCAGAGCACCTCATGCTAACCTCGAATATTTGGAAAAGGAATTTGTTCAGATGCGTGATCAAATCGAGTACGAGGCCGAGCATCAAGAAACCAGCTTGATGGGAATATTGCGCAAACCATCTTACCGTAAGCGTCTGATCCTCGGGTGCCTTATACAGATAGGACAGCAAATCTGTGGTATTTCCGCTATCAACTACTACCAAACCGTTATGTACAAGACACTGGGCATCAAGGGCGTCACTGTACTTGCGCTTGCCGGTGTCTGGGGCTTGACCGGTCCATTGGCAAATATATTTTGCCTGCTCTGGATTATTGACCGAGTCAAACGACGCACGCTATTTTTCTGGGGTTCAATTGCCATGACCATTGATATCGCCATTGTCCAAGCAATTGTTGCCGTTTACAGCGGCTCCGATAACAAGGTGGCTAACGGCTTTGGTATCTTCTTCCTCATCCTCTTTGGCGTGCTATTTTCGCTTAGCTGGAACTCCGGTGCGCCTGTCTACACCACGGAGATCTTCCCGACACAGATTCGCGCCGTGGGTGGTGCCATCTCGACGTTCTGGTCGTTTGTTATCCAAGTCGTTCTCGCCCAGGCCTCGCCAACTGCTCTGCAGAATGTGGGATGGAGATACTACTTCTTTTTCATTGCGTGCAACTTGGTATCGGCCGTTCTTGTCTATCTCTTCCTTCCGGAAACCCATGGAGTCAGTCTCGAAGAGATCAGCGAGGTCTTTGGCGATCAGTTTGTCTCTGTGCATATGAATGAGGCGCTCAAGTCTGCACCAGCTGCTCACCACATTGAGGGCTCCGAAAGTAAAACAGAACAAGTCACAGTGGCCGATAGATCAGAGATCGATCTCTGAGCTAAGTTCCGGAATTTCATATTGAGTTGATATGGTTCTTTATTTGGCACGTACGCTCTAATATGATTCTACATCATCTCAATAATCTAATGTCAATCTCATGTCCTTGGTTGAATCACTGGAATCTTGTTCTGTCTGGTGGTGGACGATGCTACAGCAGTCTTTAGATACAACCTTGCCGGAATGAAATGTATAAGCAAATTTTACTTCTGATCACATTCTATATTTTAAATTTATTTCCTCATCTCAGCCTCAATGAAAGAGTACCTAGGTAGATGAGACTATCTAGGTAGTATGCTGGCGCTTGTGTTTGGAGTTAGTTACCTAGGTAGCGATTTAGTACCTAATATATGGGTCAAAATTGGTTCCATGCAATTGATTTTCATTCAGGTAAGGTGCTAGAATAGTCTTAAGTAATAGCAAGCAACTAGCAGCTCTAGTCCATCCGATGTATCGGTAATTTAAACACGGCCAAATTCTGGCAACGTTGGTCTTCATTAACAGTCCGAACCATTTATGGTTTCTGTTGGCAACCTCCAGTTTCGGCTAATAGCTGTATAATTTTCCATGTACTTAGGTAGAAAGCTCTGAATTTATAAAATTTACCTAGGGTATTGGTTCATCTTACGACGGTATTATCGCTACCTAGGTATTGGCACAGTTTGCTCAAACCCTGCTCAAACCTAGAGAAGTGCGACGATTGCTGCTAGAGATAGACAAAATCTCCTATTTGATTAGGATTTGTAATATATATATATACTAATAAGAATGTATTGCACTTTTTGATGAAAGCAGCGGACAAAAGGAAGTTTTCATAACGAAAATTTGGGACCAACCCCTATTAAGAAGGATGCCTGCCTTAAGAGTGTTTTCTCGCACTGTTGCAACGGCACATTTAAGCAAAGCTCAGTCCGCCAAACACACCGGTGGCATTTTTAAATCCGGCATGCGACGAAACCAAAACTCCAGCGTCAGAGGAAGCCCACCTTGATGGCAGAGTCACCGATTGGAGTTCCGTCCAAATCTGGCCGTCGGACGAGTAGAAGCCAGTGAATTGCTTACCAGCGACGGCAAGTCGAACCCAGATCGGGGCTTTGAGGTTATTAACTGTGGATAAAGTTTCAAGTTGGCCATCGTTATTCCCGTCCCACTGAAAGCTGACCCCGTAGTCACCGGTTAAGAATACTCCAGCATAGCCCAAACTATTATCGTTGTCATATTGTCCGGAACTTGCTGTCAAGTTATTTCGGACCACTACACCGGCCTTTGTCCAAGGATCCTCCGCGTCCAGAGCAAGCACTTGTGCAGTCACGCTGCCGTTCGTCTCGAGAGAGCTGTGTTTGTAAATAGCAGCCCAATCGTCATACGGCGCATAGACGTCACGACCACCCACCCGAATCCCGAGCACGGTGTTATTGGAAGAACTGCATACTTTTCCAGACGTGACAAAAGGCCAAGTTGAACTTGCAGTTAAATCAGATGGTACTGGTTGCATCCCAGGGATTGTTCCACTGTCGGTAATGGAGTTAGATACCTGAGTGCGAGGATTGTGGTATGTCACATTGACATATACTGTTGGCGGCATCACGCACAGCAAATCATTTTTGGTTGACAAAGTCCAGTTTGCGGAAGTAATACCATTAGCAGGAACAGTTAGTAAAGTAGAACCCGGGGGAGTAAGTTTGTAATTCACATTGTCACTTAGGCTTGACTGGAACACCACATTGGTGAAGTCAGAATCGTCAAAATTGGACATATATGCCATGACAATAAACTCGCCTGGCTGTGAACCATTCAGGAAGTTTAGGGCGAGATAGGAATCTGAAGTCCTTGGATTGGTGACGGAGCGAGAGCCACGACCACCCGGCGTAACGCCAGCACGATAGGCCGCTCTGTGGCCAGCTTCACTTGTCAAATCTAGGCTCGGGACATTCAGATTGCCAAGAAAGGTGTTATTGAAAGGGCCGGTGCCGTTAGGGGAGTTGACTCTATCTCCATTGTTGTGGCCGAAGTTGTTAATAAGCGTATTGTTTGCGGTGTGGACACCACAGGTAGCACAGCCCTGGTTGGGTGCAAACCACGAACCATCTGAAAGGTAATTGTTCTGGGTAGCTATAAGCGAGTTGGATCCTTCATCGGTATACAAGCCGTACCAAGACGAATCATACGCGTAATTCTCGGAAATATGTGTATCGGGACTCTTGGACAGGGTATAGACAGCACCTAGATCTGAGTGCGACAGACCATACGAGTGTATCAAGTTGCCCTTAATTATATTATTCATAGACGTAGTTGGCGTGTCGTACAAAGGCTGGTAATTATAGAGTCCTCGGGTGATATACGTCTGACTGCCACCGGCGTCGTTAGCGCCCCAGCCATAACCATGGCAGATGCCCGAGTACGGCACGCTGTAGACGTCGTTGTGGCTTATTTCGGAATACTGAACATAGGTCGCAAGTATGGAGACTGTGGAGCTGAATAGGGACGAGATATTGTAAAATATGTTACCAGTCAGGTGGATGTTCGCATTGATCATGCGAGGATCGCTGGGATGATGGGCATCGGCTTTGATTCCACCAGCAGTAATAGAGTTTGCCATAACCTGTGTAAAATAACCATCTGCTACAGTAACGTCGTTGGCTCCGAGACCAACCCCCGTCAAGTGCGCATTGTCATCGTTGCCAATCCCGATGCCACCAGTGCCAAGTTCGGTATAGCTGCCACCGGTAAAAGATATACGCTCTGCAGCACTGACCTGGATGGCACTAGGGATCTGCCACCATCTGGGCCTTGATGCCTCGAATTGCGGGTAGGTCACATTCTCTCCGATATATCCCCCCGTTTGCTGGTCGACATAGCCGTATTGGCGTGGCCTGAGCCATGTGGTATGTTTCTATAACAGTTAGCTATTATTCTTCTCTTCCTTTTCCCTTCGCCATTAGACTTGGAAATAGTGGTTTCAGCTCACAAAATTGAGTCCCACAAACGATATGTCATGCGCAGGTGAATCGTAAGTTCCGCCAACAACAAAGAGGGCCTCTAGCCGGCCGAGGAAGGCATCCGCGGTATCCATGGACTCATTGGCCAGGGGAATGTAGTATACGATACCGGCGTCGCTGTTTAAATAGTGCTCACCACCTTGACTCAACAAAGCCAGCGCGTTTTGCACATACATTCCAAAGTCGGCATTTGGCTGAGAGATAGTGTCGTAGCCAATAACGTTATTCGCCCATGAGTTTTGCTTCATGACAAGCGAGCGATTTTCCACACTCTCGATGGGTGCGTACCGGTCAGTGAAGGAGTTGATAGCGCGTATCTCGGCGTTTTCGATACCAGGGGTTGTCATGAGCCAGTCGTACTGTGGCGAAGTCCAGGTGATCGAGGTGTTGGTAAATTGGAAATCTCCACGATTGACCTTTCGGCGGGCATAGTTTGCAGCCCAGCCGTTGACGAACAGATTTCGAGAAAGTAAACCCTTGGTAACGTTGGCTGAGTAGATGTTGCTGCTACCGTTCACTAGTTTCCAGTCGGTAACTTGGACGCCTCCAGAGACGGTAGCATTTGTTCCAGTTGCCTGCCAAATCACAGTGTGGCCGTTCTGGCCCGAATCCGCGCTGGTGAAATTCAGTGGAGCATCCAGGATATACAAGCCGTCGGCGATATGAACCGTGATGTTCTCACTCATCTGATCAGTGACCTTTCGAACTGCAGCTTGGGCATCGACCAAGTTGGAGAAGGGGCTGTGTGGCGAACTTCCATCGCCAGATGGATTAGACGACGAAGCGACATAGAAGTCCAAGGCATGACTGCCGACAGTGAACGCCGTCAAGCTCAAAGCCAGCAGTGGCAGGAATAGTACCATAACAGCTGCCAAGGATCAACACTCTGAAAATGATATCCTGAACCGTTAATATGTCTTAAAAAAGCCTAGGAAAGAAGTGACCTGGCAGCAGGCAGTGGCTGGCTTTATAACGACTGGCTGGTAGTCGGGAAGATGAGAAGTTGCCAACCCCTTTAAAGTATGATGACAGCAACCCCCCTCCTCCCGTTAACTGAAATGTAGCTATTAAATTTCCGCCATGTCTTCGGCGGACCTTAGCTTACCCAGGTAGCTAGGTTAACCTAGCATGTGGCTGTCGTTCCTTTCCGCGGCTATATTTCCTACCAACTTTGGATATAGCTGGCGTTGGACGACGGCGCATGGCGTTCGCCGTAGCTCCATCGACGCACCCCGCATCTTCATGGCTGCTTTCATGGGGAGATCATTCGAGTAGCGTGCGGGGTGAGCTGATGAGCTAAGAATAAGAGCTGCTTTTCAAAGTTGTTGGGGTTGTCGAGAGCTCCACTCAAGGCTAAATGCAACGTAGGTGATATTTCCGTACGGAGATTTAAGTGCTTTAATTAGGTAATATCCTATTATCCTATTATCCTAGCGTCCGCGTCATTCAAGATGACATCCTTAGGTAGGGCCTAGAAGGCACATTGGAAATGGGAAGAAATTCAATTGCGCAAGAACTACCAGTACGAACAACGAGCAATTGGTCATCGTAATCACCACGTCTGATGCGGAGCGTGGGGAATTAATAGTGCTGGCATGTCACTTTAGTGAAATTGCGAATGCGGATAAAAAAGAGGCGCATCCCTTCTACTCACCACGTTAATCAGGTATCTCACGTTTAGCTCAATAAATTATTTTCTGAATAACTAGTGCTATCGATCATGTTCAGCAAGCAAGACCAGCGACTAGTCTACACCTATGACGCGGAGCAATTATGGATTGAGCCATGGGGCCCGAACGCGCTGCGTGTTCGGGCGACAAAGCAAGCCGAAATGCCGGTAGAGAATTGGGCTCTGCAAATGGAAGTAGAGGCGCAATCCGAAGTAAGGATTGCCATCGATGAAAAGCAAGCATCAATCGTCAATGGTGGGATCAGAGCAATGATGAGTGCTGCCGGCAAGCTCACAATATACAACCACCTCACGAACAAGTTGCTCCTGGAGGAATATGCTCGCAATCGCAATGACCTCCTGGACCCCAAATGCAGCTCTTTGGCCATTGAGGCTCGGGAATTCGCACCCGTCCTTGGAGGAGACTACAAACTTACGCAGCGATTCGAGTCGTTGGATCGCAACGAGAAAATCTTCGGCATGGGCCAGTATCAACAGCCAAACCTGGATTTGAAAGGCCTAGATCTTGAGCTTGCACATCGCAACTCGCAAGCCAGTGTGCCTTTTGCAATTTCCTCCCGTGGATACGGGTTTCTCTGGAACAACCCGGCTGTTGGTCGCGCGACTTTTGGCAAGCATGTCATGAGCTTCGAAGCCTATTATACAAAGGCTCTAGACTACTGGGTGGTTGCCTCAGACTCCGGGCCTGCTCCTATCGTTGAGGCTTATGCATCTGTGACAGGAAAGGTGCCGATGATGCCTGAATACGGTTTAGGATTTTGGCAATGCAAACTGCGGTATCAAACGCAGGAAGAGCTCTTGGAAGTTGCGAGGGAATACCGCCGTCGGGATCTACCAATTGATCTGATTGTTATAGACTTCTTCCACTGGCCATTGCAGGGAGAATGGAAGTTTGACCCCACGTACTGGCCCGACCCCGGTGAGTTCCCGGCTGTTAAAAGAGTCCCATAACTCTTACGTTCTGACCTATTTGAAAGATGCAATGATACGCGAGCTCAAGGAGCTTAAGATCGAACTGATGATATCCATCTGGCCGACTGTTGACAAGCGTAGCGAGAACTATGAAGAAATGGTAGCCAAAGGTCTGTTAGTTCGCACAGAGCGGGGCATTCGTACGACTATGAATTTGGAAGGAGAGACAGTTCATTACGATGCAACAAATCCGCGAGCTCGGGAATATCTCTGGAACAAGTCCAAAACAAATTATTACGATAAGGGAATTCGTGTGTTCTGGTTGGATGAGGCCGAGCCTGAGTATAATGTGTACGATTTTGACAATTATCGCTATCATCTTGGTCCTAATGTTTCAATCGGAAACATATATCCCTTATGTTATGCGCAGACCTTTTATGATGGTATGACCGCAGCTGGGCAGAGCAACGTCGTTAACTTACTTCGTTGTGCATGGGCTGGGTCCCAGCGCTATGGTACGCTAGTATGGAGTGGTGATATTGCATCGTCCTGGATTTCATATCGAAATCAACTCGCGGCAGGATTGAACATGGGGCTGGCAGGGATCCCCTGGTGGACGACCGACATCGGTGGTTTTCATGGAGGTGATCCTAATGATGAGAGATTCCGGGAGCTTTTTGTCCGTTGGTTTCAATGGGGAACATTCTGCCCCGTCATGCGCCTTCATGGTGACCGTGAGCCCCGGCAGCCTCAAGTGGGCACCACTGGTGGTGCAACGTTATGTTCCGGTGCGGAAAATGAGGTCTGGTCATACGGCGCCACCGTGTATGATATCTGTGTGAAGTATATGCGCATTCGTGAGAAGATCCGCGGCTACACGCGGTCGCTCATGCAAGCGGCGCATGAGCGAGGAACACCAATCATACGCCCATGCTTCTATGATTTCCCTCAGGATCCTACATCGTGGGAACTTGAAGATCAGTATATGTACGGGCCAAAATATCTCGTGGCTCCGGTCTTGAATCCAGGTCAAACAACTCGGACAGTTTATTTGCCTTCCGGAACTTGGACCTTATTCGAGAACAGTGAGACGTTTGAAGGTGGAAGGAACGTCGAGGTCAGTTGCAACTTGGACACGATTCCGGTATTTGTGCGGGAATAGATAGTTTACACGGAATGGTTGAGGCGGCTTTCATCAAAAAGTCGGTGCCGATATTCCAGCTTCGTTTATGTACTATATGTCATAGATTTCAATTCATTATGCGATGAGGTTAATTTTTCTTGGGTCAAGAGCGTGATGAAATCGCTGCAATTCATCTTTTCTATCGTGATACTCCCTTTTCCTGCCCAAGCAGCTCAAGAAAAAAGCAGCTGAACAGCAAATCTAGAAGTGAGTCAGAACGGCCGACCCTTGGAGGGTTTGCTGCAATAGATACCTGACACTCCCAACACTGGAGGCACCGGCTGAAATTTCCCAATTGTACCTAGGTATCAACTCAGGAGATACTTATTAGTAGAGAAGAATCCTACATCTCCACCCTAGCTTGTTTGGAGACTAGTCATGAGAATCAACCTCGACGTAAGAATTGATTAGGAAAAAGTATTCATACAGATCACCGTTGTAGTATGCTGTAACTACATTGTTGCTAGGAAGAAGGGTTGTTTCTGTGTAAGTAACCCTTAGGGTTGGCTTTATTTTAATCGTGATTTGTTCACGCTTGGCGCACGTGACAGCGGCGGGAAGATTATGTAAGCAGGCTGTGATTGGGTGAGCGCCCCTCGCGCCATCGTGCCATTCCTTTCCCTCTCCGTTCAGGCTATTTCGAAGACTACAAAAAGCCAGGATCTGCATCCACACTCCGCAACCCCAGTCACGTCCCTCCAAGCTTGTACCCTCCGCACAAATCATCTGTGGACCTCTAGGTTAATCCGTTGTCGTTTTCTTCACGAATTATTCACACCGAGATCTGCAAAGCTTCAAGTTTCCAAGGCAAGAACATCACGCAGCATCTTGTAAGTGAAAACTACTTGTAAGACCTTCCACCAACATAGACAACTTTGCCACCAAAAAATTTCACGCTGAAAAGTGAATGCTTCTCAGCAGCGAAGATGGCCTCGCCTTCAGGTAGCTCTTATAATCAACAGAGTACAAGACTCCGGCCGACTCGTATCAAGAGAGCATGCGATCAATGCAGAGCAGCCCGATCGCGGTGCGATGGCAATCATCCCTGGTGCGTTCGTGCTGTCCTTCAATATAAGCCCTTGTTTATTCGCCTTAGTGAAATCATGTCAGTTGCGCTAAGCTGACAACAAGATAATACAGTGCGAGATGTCAAGGTACGCAAAATTCCATCTACTGTTGAGCTGCCCCACGTATTTCGTTGTAAACGGTGGCTAAATCTGCAACGCGATTCGAACCCTTTTGACTTAGCAGAATACGACCGCAGCTGTGCTTATGATCGCAAGCAAAAATCCCGCGGTCGACCCCCTGGGCAGTCTTCTAAGAAGACTGCCACGAAGACCCCGGTGCTTGACTCAACAGCATTTGCACAGCATGAGAGGACCCAGTCTCCTTCGCAGATGTCCCCTATCGGCCCGGGGCATCTCGATGCCATGCAGTTTGACTTTGGAGAAGTGGCAGGCAATCTAGCCGCATCTTCTTTGCCTCAAAATGTTGACTTGTCCGCATTTAGTAAGTCAAAAACATGAAAACAATGCAAGCATCGTAAGCTCTAGTTCTAAAAAGCAGTGCTGAAAACCTAAACCTCGACTCATAGATGACCCATTTGGTCTACCAAATCTTCTTGCGGCTCAGGCCGTAACCTCAGGATGCAATCGCAACACACAAGGCTCTCTCAACTCATCTAAAGGAGACTCCACCAACGGTTTCTGTGATGGGTCGGAAAGTTCTTGGAATGAGTCTAGTCTTGGTTGTCCTTATACAATCCTGCAGCCGGTATTGCCTCATATCTGCCACATGATACCCCCGGATGTCGCGTGTGATTTACTGGATTATTTCTTCAATGACCTTGGCGTTACAGTCTTTCAAAGCCGGTCTCCATATAACTTGGCAAATATCTTTCGGAAAAGCTCGTTCCTGAGATTGAAAGAGCCCCGTTCAACATCTCCAGCGCTGCTTGCCGCCATCTTGTTTGTAGCCGCCCAGACTTGTGATCAGAAGATTTTCCGCAACCGTACATACCTCAGAGCAAAGATATGTGACGAGTTACTCGCAATCACTGTTCGTCTTTTGGGAGATGCATCCCCAGAGCCAACTCCGAGTGTGATCTCGAATCCCTTGGAGCCAGTCACTGCTTCACCGGTATCGAGGGCGACCACCTCGGCTCACACTAACCCTGGGACATGGCCTGCCACTTTTCAAGCTCGTCCAAACGACGAATACGATCGAATCAAGGCTTCTTTTACCCTCGATCATGTCGTTGCCTGCATTCTTTGTGGCATCGTGCTTTCTGGTAGTGACTTGAAATTTGAATGTCTGATGTGGTTCGACAAGGCGAGGATGATGGCTTTGATTTTGGAGCTGAATCGTGAGCAGGACGATAAAGATCTGCCCACGGTAGTTCACGATATTTTGGTGCATGAAGAGCGTAAGGAAGAACGGCGACGGACTTGGTGGTTACTTTACGCAATGGATCGACATCTTGCCCTATGCTACAATGCACCAATACACCTCCTTGATACCAAATGCCAAATATACCAGCCTCTTGGAGATGAGCAATGGCAACAACTAGAGCTTAATCTTGCTGTGGCCCAATCCCCACAGCGACCCTTTGGACCTCCTTCCGAAATCAGTGGGCCTGGCTTCTTTCAATTTTTCCTGCCATGTATGGTGGTTCTGGGAGACATCGTTGCACTTCATCATTTTCGGCTCAATCCTCGTTACGCTTCTTATGGATATGGTGCGTTTGAAGAGGTTGTGGAGACCGCGTTGCAACGGCTGATGGCGCCTGTGACTTCAATGTCGGGGGCTACTGATGTCCTAATGCGCCACGGTGCTTTGGGGACTTTGATTGATAAGGATGGAGACTCAAACGCAATGCAGATCGTAACAGCTTACAGTACATTCTTAAATCACACTTTAGCAATATTGACTTATGGCGAATGGGATGTTATCACTATGCTGGATCCCAGTTCAGGAACATTTAGTGATCATCATCTCGCCCAGTTTACCTGTCATACCTTCCTGGCATCTCAGGCCATGGAACAAATTCTTGATTGCGATCCGGAATTGACATTTATGCCTTACTTACTTGGCATCTATATTCTGCAGGTTGGGTTCGCTGTCTTAGTTGTCGCTGAAAAGACTGGGAATTTTGCGAGCAGTGAGCTTCAGAGTTCCATCGAAACATTCATTCGGGCTCACGAATCCTGCATTGCTACTCTTGATACCAAATACCAGGTCAGTCTCCGAGACTAGGATACTTCCTCCCCTTTACCTACCGTAGTTCCTCTTCAGTCATTACCTACTTTGGTCTCTTACTGACTGAGGAAGCAGAGAAATTTCCGCAAGGTCCTACGCGGTACTATAGGTGTTATGAAAGGCATGGCGCACAGACGTATAGCGGAACATCAAGCACGTCGCCAGGAGATCTTATCGTTGTATCGTTGGAACTTGGACGGCAATGGACTACTTCTTATATAATTGCATGCCATAATTTTCAGAAATGAGCATATCCCAATACTTCGGGGATCGTTTAACTTAGGGGTAGGGTAGAAGAAGGAGAAATGACCAAAAGTTTGACGCTCGAATGGGAATTTATGTGCACGCTTGTCATGCTTATCTATGGTCTATGTACATTCACAATTTCGAACATTGTATGAAGGAGGGTTGCGAGAAAATGGCCCGGAAAAATCCGGAGGCCATGTTCTTGCAAGTTCATCCCCCCCTCACCGGTGCTGTTGCTAGTCAAATGCACAGCAATGCAAGAAAATCATGCTGTGCGTAGCAGTTTTCTCCTCGGCATCTATTCTTCTCACGAATAAGACGTGCAATCACATCGGAATTAACCTGGAAATCAGGCATTCGGTGGGTTTGTCACAGATCGGAAATTTAAATGCTGAATTATCCGCGCGCATATGTAACGGCCCGGATATTGATTCTGTCGGCTGAACACCCTGCAAAGTCTCGTACCTAGGTACGCTTGTTCGATATAGGATTTAGCCCTACGGACTGCGGGAGAAACTATTCCAAAATGACTATCTGGGTACAGGAACCTGGGACCTTGCATGGTGCGTGGGATACCATCCAAGACTTAGCAGATTAGAAATCATCCCATTTGGCCGACTTGTCCAATATCATTTTTACTATTCGTGGTTGACTCATTGATGATAAGATTACTCCGACACTTGTTCAGCATAACGAGCTTTAGGTGGAATTAACATTCCCACCTTTCGTTATCACCATCAAGGTAGATCATATCACTCCCGTAAGGCTCGAGAGCGAAATACCCCCATTATCGCAGTCCCTTCCGTCTCTCATTCTAGGCACTGGCGGCTTCAGCAATCAGATCAATCCAGACCCAAAGAGCCTGCCAGTTCGGGCTATCATCTGGACAGCATTCGAATTGGGATTTCGTAGTTTCGACATCTCGCCGTACTATGGACCCTCCGAAGAACTCTTAGGGGATGTGCTGTACCGGCTGGAGATCACCAAACGATATCATCGTGACGAATATATTATTATGACAAAAGTCGAAGAAGTGGCAGCAAAGGAATTTAACAACTCTCCAACGTGGGTCGAATACTCGGTTCTAAGATCTCTGGATAGGCTGAGGACTCCATATTTTGACGCCGTCTTCTACCACGATGTCGAATTCATGACCGAGGAAGAGGCTTTGGTTGCTATTGGAGTTTTGCTTCAACTGCGGGCGCAGGGATTGATCAAGTACGTGGGCATCTCTGCCTACCGTCGAGACTGTCTCGTCCAAGTAGCACGAGCGGCGCAACAACGATGCGCTCGGCCACTTGATATAGTTCAGAACTGGGCACTATTGACATTGCAAAACTTTAACTTGCTATCAAAGAAAGCCGGCCTATAAACCTCTATAGGTGAGGGCGTATCGTGTGTTTATAACTCCAGTCCGTTGCGACTTAATCTTCTCCGGTCCGGTGGTGTACCACAGGGCTCCTGGGGAGATTTCCGTTCGGCCCCTGGTGGACTCCGAAGTTTAGCGCAGAAGGCTGCACAATAGGCTGAAAGCCAGGGAGAAAGTCTATCCGCGCTAGCAATGTGATGCTCAATGACACAAGCATTGCTTGCCTCATCATAGACGTTCCGTGTGAGCACTATCACAGGTGTCAGCTCTGTCCAGGAGTCACAAGAAAATGTGGCAGCAGCTAGACAGGTCTTGGACAACAACACTCTATGTATGAACTTAATTGTAAATGACAGGAATGACCTAGCTTTTACATATTCGCCACCACGACTGTCTCAATTACAGAAAGACTGGGCTTCGTACGAGGGAGTCCAAAATATCTTCAACCGATGGTTCGGTTGGTCTTTCGTGGTGCCTGATGAAGGATGGTGGGACTTGAAACCAAAGATCTGATTCAATGTACTCATTGAGTAGTATCAATTAGTATTCAAGGTCCTTTTATGAACCTTGGCTAGGCTTGTACTGATGAGGAGACAGTTTTTGATTGATAGGACTTGCATAAAATCGAGGAGAGACTTCGAAATGAAACGATGACTTTACATATTCTAGACATATCTCTCTCTGTATGTACACATTTATCTATCAATGTATATTATACATTTTCCTTGTTCATTTGACAGCTTGCCCGCACGGATTGTGGGCGTGTGTGCGTACCTATGGCCCCAGTCATAAAGAGAAGCGGATGAGATGGTCTTTCAGATGACAGCCCACCCATCACCATGGTTTTGAGATTTTTTGGTGGCTGTTTTGTGTTTACCTTGCATGGAAACAGTTTCAGTCCCTTAGAGTATCGTGTTCAGCCCGAGCACTACCAGAAGCGAACTGTATCTTGTTTTTCTATGGATCTAAGACCAATGATACCAGTCCACTACCAGTCCACCCTCACATGCTATTCGACGTGAAAACATCCTCAATGTCCTTCCACCAGCCTGGGCCTTCTGCACTATTGATTGCACCATCGAGAGAGCTTTTCTACAAGCTAATCATTAGAGATCCTTCAATCGACTTCATTTTAAGTGACATGACGTACCTGCATGTTGTCGGTCATGTTCCTCACGCCGGATTTTCTCTCATTTTGATCATGCCCTCTCGAAATCGTCGCCTATATATTTGTAGGTCGCAAATAAAGTGATCTCGCCGTCAAAGAAAATGGAATCTAGACATGCCAGATATTACTTTGATTCAGTTTTCGTCCTCGTTTTAGATGGCAGTCACGGATGTTGCAGTCATTATATTTGCTGCAATACTTCTAGCCATACATTGGCGTGGCATTCTTTGTATATCTCAACAGCACCAGGCTAAAGCTTGATGATTTGGGCTATACGACAGATGTTTGGGTGTAGCCTTGAACTCGCGCAACTACTGTAAAGACGCAAAATAAACTGACGGGTGTCATTATAACCAGACCGGTGTCATGATATGGTGAATTGTCTAATCTAAATAAGGGAAAATTTACTATTTCGAGATAACCTCTTCATGAGTGATCTTAATCTAGCGCTAAACTTCTTGGTGATTAATATGCTTTAGATCATCCCACGGATCATTTCCAAAGTAACTATATTGGAGATAGCTGTACGACAACCCCAAACGAACGAGCAGACACCACCGTCACACACGCAGGTGCATGCCATGGCGATGGTAGAATCTGGACATTGTACCATGAGGCTCCTTTTCGAGGCCTCGTCCATTGGTGTAGTTATTCTTGGGTCCAGCCTTATTTTGAACATATGGTAACTGATACACTTCCTCAGGATTGTCTGCCGACTAGGGCCAAGACGATGTCATAGTAGATAGCTGTCTAGAATTTCGAATTGAGAGATGGCTCATAGAGAGCTAAGCTCTACTTGCTTAGTGTGAATCACCCAGTACTCAAATACGCTGAGAACGTGTATACTTCATTTCACATTATCCCTCTCTTTCAGTAAATGCACCACATGGTCATTCAACCAGTACCCCTCCAGCTGGCTCCTCTGCATATTTCCCGCGCCATCAATTCTCCCTTTGCATTTGGAACTCCCACATGTGCAATCGAATGGTTGATCCATATACCACTCAGTTGATGGGTAGAAAAAAGTCAGGGCATCACCGCTCTTCAATGGACGGCCATCCACCACTCGCACCTCGTTTCTATGCATATCGAACACGACTGACGGGTCGCACGAGTGGTTGCAATATACAAGGTCGGAATTGAGCTCGATATGCGTGTTGCGGTCAATCTGCACGGTTGTGTAGCGCTGCTGGGGAACAACGCTGATGACGTCTGGTTCAATACGCGCGAATACAGCGCCGGCTGGCAGCGAGATGAGCGAAACAGCGCCTGAGCCGAATGGTTTGTCGCTGCGGACGACCTGTAGTAGCTCTGGGTGCGTTGGTGGGGGGTAGGATTTCACCGAATATATGGTTGGTGGGGTGACGTCCTGGTCTGCGATGGGAGCCATCTTGGTTGAGGGAACCGGATGTACCTAGATGTAGTAGAAGCACGAAAGTCAAGTGATAGAAAAAAAACTTGTAGCAGACTTTGAAGCAAAGTAGAACATTCCGCCAGCTGACGACTGGAATAAAATAAAAAACGGTACCCTTCTCGAATCTATTTGAAAAATAAAGTTGATGTTTCGGGAAAACGCTGTCGGGAAACCTCGGTCTAACTAACATCGAGTAGGTATATTTCGGATAGCCAGCGGATATATGGGGGTCAGGTTTGTTAGGACATGTGTTAGCTCGGTAATACCAGGATGGCGAGGCATCCACCAAACAAACCTTGGAATACCTGACGTTTTTTGCCAGTTCGAACACTTGTTTTAGGAGTCATTTGCCTAAGCAAACATTTTTTAGAAAAAGGTAATCAAGCATCATGGGCACCAGGTTGTAGGTATAAATGCTATGCTCATTCTCGATTCTGAATCCGGTGAAAGGGTTAGTAGAACGAATTAAGGGTTAATAGGGTTGGGGTCAGGGCGACTGCGCTACCTAGATAGTTAGCCTCCCAAATGCCGGTCGTCCGACAGAGGCTTTGCTTGACCAAGTCAAGAATAGATCTTTGACTATATAGTCTTACGGTAGGTTTTTGTTTATTTACCAAGTTCAGATGTAAGATTTACCTGATAATAGTCATCCTTGTGTTTGATTTGATGGTCGACCACCCTTTCTAATGAACTGTTTCATCCTACTCACTACGGTACTAGCCGAAGAGTATATAACTAGCAGCAGAAAAAGCATGCAGGAGTAACTATTCAACCCTATCTAATCTCCCTTTCAACCCCCCCATCGTCGAGGATGCTGCCAAACATAGCAGCCTCGAAAACATAATTTACCTGCCAGGCATGGTGACTTGCATGTGCGGCAAACCATGCCAGCTCATCAATTAGGGCATATGAATATGCCCTCGCTACTGCTATTCTCAGCCCTTCAATCAGGTACTCTTCTCTCACTTTGTCCACTATGCCTTTGGAAGCGTATTCGAGCGGTCCATCGGCCATGTAATACCAAAGATACTTCAACAATGGATCACCATGGGACCGAGCAAGACGTTCCTCAACATGATCACAGATCGCCTCGCCATTGCAGGCGTAATCAAAGGATGACTAAACCCAGTTGTGTGCAGATCCTCATTGAAAGCTTCTTCAAAACCAGCAATTTGTTGAGTTGGTCGAGAGCTTCGTTCTTTGCAATACTCCAGTACAGCGCGTCGAAGAAAGTTATGTCGGTCATTCACAATGTGCCAAGTATATAGAAATGAATACATCCGCGCCCCTGGCTCTGACCATCGTTCTGTGAACATTCTAGCTCCACAGTGCGCTTGTGCGTCATAAATGCGCCTAAGGGCTTCCTCTGTGACGACTCCATTTTGAGTAATATCAGCTGCATTGAGGAAGCTGTTAAAGAGCTCGGAGTTGTGTATATCAGAGCCGACATCGAAAACATCAGTTGCTGGACAACTAAATGCAAAAGCATTGACAACGCCACCGCAGTAATAACCTTGCGCTATCATCTCCGCAGCCATGCCCCACAAGCTAGATTCGCAGAAATTCAATGCCAAGGCATCTTTCCGGTTCCGCGTTGCGGTTTTGTTGGAGAGGTGTGCTATACGTTTCTCTTCTAGCACGATCTTAGTTCTGATGTATCGCAGTCCCAGCTCTGCTGCTGCTCGACGTTCTCTACCTCCAACAGTAGAGAGGGCGTAAGTGTCTGTTCCTGCGTGTTCAAGTAATGCCTGGTATTCCGGAAATACTTTGTCATATCCATCCTCATAGAAGAATCCCATATCAGAACAGTAATTTGAGTACAAAACTTGCGAGTCATATGCACCAAGTAGAAAGTTCAAGAACCCACTACCGAAGAGGGCTGCATTTGTCAATAATGGTGGTGGCCTGTCTCCCACACCGAGCAAGTCTATGACTGCGTCGGAGACTCGTGTAATCCCATATCCCTTTGCCGGCAATATTCTCCCAGCTTTGTGTTGCTCATCACGCCATGCAACCAATTCACTGGATAGGCAAATGTCAACTACCTGGGTGCTGAAGTTGCCTCCTGCGGATTTTTGAACTTCGCGGAAGTCTGCTTCGAGCTTAATGAGTCCAAGGTCAAGAACCCTTTGCCAGCTGTTGGCGCTCTGATCCTGGAGCAAGGCACGGGCTAGTGAATAGCCAGAGCACTGTGTGGCACGTAGTATAGCTTCCTCGCTAAGTCCATATCCCATGGCCCGAAAATAATTGCTTTGAAAGAATTTTGGGTTCTTCGGGGTTGCGCTCTGTGGAAGTCCTTAAGTGGACTCGAAGTCGGATACCTAAGTTGTCTCAATTGGACTACAGATCGAACCCATCTTCTTAACAGTACTACTTTCAAATCAAGATATTGAAAATAATTCATAATGCACTTGCAAACTCTATCTACACCAGTGGAGAAAACATCTCTTCTTAAATAAACGCATAGAAGGTTCGCTTTGTTTTCCCTATACGGTGATTTCACTCATTGCCTTTTTGAACGAATAGTTTTATTGGATCCACAATGATTGAAGGAGAACCTGCTTCTCATGCGCAAATCTAAGGCTAGCTGCATGGAATTGATTAATAATGTTGAAAGCTACCAAAGTTGTAAAATTATACATAGTAGGTCTAAAGTGAACTCGTTTCAGCCAGCCTGCTTACTAGTTCGGCAGAGGAGAGCGCGACTCGAAGCGCCAGCCAGCCACAAAGGACAGCAATCCCGAGCTGCGTGGAGTCGTGGAAATACATACAAGATCTGCCGGACATAGAACAAATTGCCCAATAGGATTAACAGGCTGGAAGGTGGACTCGGATACTTAGTTGCTTCAACTTGCTTAGTTCTCCGGCACGCCCGTCTTTTGATCCCCGCGAATCTTATTGCTACGACGCATTGTATGGGCCTGGATACACGAGGTTTTTGCATCCTCAATGTCGACGGCCCGTATGATATTCTCAGCGCCCAGACGCATTTCCACCTCAAAGACCTCGTCAATTTCCTCTAGCGATTGCTTGCCTGTTTCTACCCAGTAGAGGACTACAAAAACAACCTCCAGGACATCCCATGAGGCATTGACCATGTAGATCTTCCATCCGATACTTTCGAGAGCAAAAGGCATAATGAATGTGGCAAAACAACTTGGTGGATAGGTCAGCAACGATCACATTTACAGACACTGATGGACGCGATTAAGCCGGAGAGACGAGTTGCAATAGGTACCATATAGAACAGGAAACGGTACTAACCTAGCGGCATTTGACGCGAATGTGTAAATAGCCATGCCATTCGCACGTAGGGAGAAACTTAACACTTCCCACGGGAACATAACAAGTAATGTAGTCCATCCAAAGCTGTAACCACCTGTTGCCTATTAGTATATAGCGGCAATTTTATTGATTCCTCCTACCTTGGAACAAGAAGATGCATGCAACAGTGCCATACACCGCGGATGCGTCGGTCGAAGAACCATATACTGCATGGGAAGGTTAGCTAGCTTTGAGAATGATCGCCCAACGAACTCACATCTTGTCAATGCGCCTACTATGTACAGGAAAATGAGGGCGAACGCTAAGCTCCCAATTGCAAGTGGTTTTTGTCCAATCTTGTCTGCGAGTAATGTGCCAGCGCCTGCACAGGCAAGACACCACACGTTGAGGGTTACATTAATCTGTAATTGGCTGTATGTGTCTGTCACCCCAGCTTGACTAAGCATGCTTCCCAGCAAATAGTTTCGCTATTCGTCAGCAACAAATCGGATTTCTTGGATAGTTATTATGACTTACGACGCTATTGCGCTCCCACTCAAATTACCGATAATGGCGACAGATACAGCCAGTGCGGTTCTTTTCCGATTGGATGGAGTTTTTATAGCCGCGAGCCAGCTCTGGGAAGCAGGGGTCTCTTTTTGATACACGATAGACGTCAAAGTTTGATTGTAAGCTGTGTGCACTTCCGAGTTCGAAGTATCGCCGTTGGACAAGGTGATGGCCAAAACCTTGAGCGCTTGCTCGCCCTTGCCTTGAGAGACGAGCCAACGAGGTCTTTCGGGAACGAAAGGTAACAGGACCAAACAAAGTATGCTGGGAATGGCCTGAGATACAGAGGGGCAACCTCCAGAAAACGGTTCTTCCAGTGCCGCCTATCAAACGTACTCTATGGCGGGAGGCCTCTGTCTATCAGATGTACCCAGCTTCTTTTAAAGACAGCAATGGTGACGGACTGGGCCGCATCCAGGGAACCATCTCTGAGCTCGATTACATCAAATCTCCAGGAGTCGACATTGTCTGGTTATCCCCTGTCTTGAAATCTCCACAGGCTGACATGGGCTATGATATCTCAGACTATAGGGACATCTACCCGCCCTAAGTCCTCGGGACAATGGCTGACCACGACGCCCTGTTCGAAGGCCTCCACGATGGTGGTATGAAGTACGTGATGGACTTGGTCGTAAATCATACCTCTGACCGACATCTATGGTTTAAGAATCCCATTCTTTGAAGACAAGCAAATATCGAGAATGGTATATCTGGCGACCCGGCCGCTATGACCCACAAACGGGTGAACGTATTCCACCGAACAACTGGGAATCCTTCGGCGGCAGCGCGTGGACTTGGGATGAAACAACGCAAGAGTATTATCCTCATCTTTGGGCAATTCGGGCAGCCCGACTTGAATTGGGAAATCCCGCCGGTCGTTGATGCCGGATATGACGTGATACGCTTCTGGCTGATACGTGGCGTTGACGGGTTTCGCATGGACGTCATCAACTACATCTCAAAACAACCTGGTCTCCCGGATGCTAAGCCCAAGAAGCCAGGCTTTTTGCAGAGCGGTGCCGAGTATTTCTCTTGGGGTCCGCGATTACACGAGTAGGGCATTGGAAGGATTCTCAATCAATACAATGCGTTCAGTGTCGGCGAGATGCCAGATGCCAGTCCGGAGGACATTTTGAAAGCTGTCGGCCAAGATCGCGGACAGTTGGCCATGGCATTTGAATTTGAGATGTGAGCAAGATCCCTTTCCTCGGCATTTTTTAGTCGCAAATCTCGGATATTTTTTTTTACCTCTTTTATGTGTTTTGAACCCACAAAGAAGGGTCAAGATTTTGATAAGATCGGAGAACAATTAGACCCTGTTTTATGGACTTGAGCTGATGGCAAGATGGCGACGTTTTATGCTAGAAAATTCAGGCTGGAACGCGTTGTTCATGGAGCACCACGACACATCTCGAGTTGTCAGTCGTTATGCTTCCGATTGTCCAGACCTACGGACAATTTCTTCGGCGAAGATGATAGCAAACCACATCGCTTTCCAATCTGGGACGGTTTTCCTGTACCAGGGCCAAGAGCTAGCGATGGCCAACGTTCCTCGCGAGTGGGGAATGGACAAGTATAGAGATATCGAGTGCCTAAACCATTGGAAATGGTGCTGCGCAACTACTCCGATGATCTGCAGACACAGATAGTGTATCGTCAGCGATACAGGCCTGTCGGACGCGAGAACACGCGAACGCCGATGCAGTGGAACAGCCGAGGCCCAACTGCAGGTTTCATGCCCGACGGTGCTCAAAACACCGAGCCTTGGATGTCTATCCACACTGAATATCCCACATGGAACGTTGCGAACGCAGTGGCGGACCAAAAATCTAGTTTCCATCACTGGCGAAGGGAGCTGAAGATGCGGAAGCAGTACCTAGACATCTTCGTTTATGGTTGCTTTGAAATGCTAAATCTGGACGTCGAGGAGGATGTTATCGCGTACGTTCGTGCGATAAATCTGGCTCCTGGATCTCGTGGAAGCCTGTCGGCCGAACCGAGCCAGGCCCTAGTCGTGGCTAGCTTCAGCGCTGATGAAATCTGGTGGACTATCCCTCGGAAAGCGCTGGCTTTCTTGGTTGACTTATCGAAGGGTATGGGAATGACTGTGCTGAATACCTGCTATCGTCAGTAAGCTAGGTAATTATGAGGGGTGGAATGAACTCAGACTCGCGAAAAGGGGATGCGTGGCCCTTAGACTGAGACCGTTTGAGACTTTGGTCGCGATGATAATGAGACTGAAAGGAAAGGGGACGGAATAGAAACCTAATTGCAACTGAACGAAGACCACCTTTGCCTTATTCTAGACGTAATGACATCGATCCGGCGACGTCGGGTTCTGTATCGTAGGAAGCCATTTCTCTATACGCAAAGCTTCACTAAAAGATGCCTAGGCGGGTGGCAAAAACCGGGGTGCAGGCAGCAGTACCGGTAGATAAGACTTTAAAATTGAACGAACCTCCCGCTGCTACTCATGACTTCTAAGCCCCATGGTAATAGGGTCAGCAACAAGGTCTAAGTAGCGCTTCGCATGTTCATTTTCTCAGAGGTATAAAGGATTCCGCCACCCGTTATAAGCAGCGCGCATTCCGTCGCCACTATGGCGCAGATTTGAAGCTGGAAGGCGTCTAACACCAATGACTTCAACAAGCAGGAAAGACCTAAGCATGCATGCAGCGAATACCAGTAAGTTCAAGGAAACGACTGACGGAAACGAATCATTGTCTTACTTGGTTGGCTTGTAGGAAAAGTAAACGCAAATGTCATACTATTGGGAAATATTCACCTTGCAAAAGATGTCTCGTCTGAGTCGCTACTGTAGCATTATCGGGCCCATTGACCTGAAGATCAATACAGGTGGTGTGGTAGGTAACGATGACTCCGAGATATTGCCCGGCCCTGAGGTATGCAACGAGCTCGTCGATCTCTATTTTGATATAATTCATGATAAAGATCATTCCTTGTTCCACCGGCCGTCATTCATCACAAACAAGCGTCAGAGATTGGCTGATACGATGCACATATTGGCCATGCTGGGTCTCGCAGCTCGGTATGGCTTTAAATTATCCTTCAGTCGGCGTGGGAGTTACTAGGCTGTCTGAAGTCAAAATGACATCTTGGCTGCTATTAATTCCTGCAAAGTCCTTTAATAACCGCGAAATTCTGCAGATTCTTCGAAATCTCCGACCTACGGAATAGAGCAATGGTTTGGGCGAGTCACAGCAAGCGCCTTTTCGACTAGCGCACAGAAGCAGTATCCTTGGCTGTCATTCAGGCTGTGTTTTACTCTGCACGATCGCTTTCGGCGAGGGAGGCGTGCAGATGGAGTCGTATATGGCGCCCAAGCCATCCGCATGGTTCAATTGAGAGGCTTCCGTGCGTCTCTCTCAAATAACGCCATCCAACAAGAAACTGAGATTCGAGGTAAGTTGACTTTCAACTATCAGCTTATCGTCTTATCTTATTTGATACATTATGGTTTGGTGGACCGTTTGGATGCTGGATAACTGGGCAAGCGCCGGAGCTAGACCTCTGCAAGTCCTATAGGAGTATGCCTATAGAAGTGTTTATAGGACTCCCATAGGCACTAGATAGGACTAACCCCCTAGTCCTATAGGCAGACAGGACCCCTAATCCTATAAGACTATAATCCAAGTCCTAAGGGACTCCCATGGGACTGGGACTAGATTTTTTTATTTCCATGGGACTGGGACTAAAATTATTTTAGTCCCATGGGACTTGCAGAGGTCCAAGGGGGTCAGTCCCATCTGGCGCCTATGGGAGTCCTATGGACACTCCTATGGGCATACTCCCATGGGACTTGCAGAGGTCTAGCTATTTTCTTATTATCGTATTCTTAGTATATCTTTATTCTCTCCTCTTTAATAATAAAGAGTCTAGCATTGCTAAGGCGAAGCAAATGCTTAAGCAGAATTTTGAACTGATGATATATTAACGCCGATATTAGCCCAGCATCGACCTGTCGATGTCACGATTACAGACTTTCCATCAAGCTTGTCAGCGGAGTATGGACACAACATTCATGATGGACCATTGGATGCTGCAATTTCTCCAGCGATATACAAAATCAGTTGGAGATAGAGATGCGTCAATCTTTTGGGAGATGGAGGATCCCCCTGAGATTTTCTCGGCATTGCCTTCCGTGAGGGCGAATTACCTGGATTACAAATTTGACTATGATAGTAGCCAGCACCACCAATCTGATGTCAGCATAAGATGAAGAATTTTTCAAGACTTTCTTTCAAAATGATAGAGCTGTTAATACAACTACCGCCATTTGTTGCAAGCGCTGTAATCTATCATGAGCTACCTTTATTGAGAAGGCAGTCGACTGAAGAAGATTCAATTAGTAACTAAGAAAAGAACATATAACTAACTATTCAGTAACACCACGTAAAGCTGTCTCAGTTCGTTGGTATAAAAATGTACATAAATGTGATCAACAGTACTCGATAATGTGGTCAATTCTGTGAGATTGACATCTTTTTTGAATGATTCCAAATCCTCCATAACATATTATGCCTAGCACATGTTATTCGTCCACGTATCTCCCCACTCCAAATCTTGCAATACCTACAGTTTTGGTGTCCAGCTCCGAACGAAATCCGGTGTGTTGGTAAATGTCGGATCCGACTATTTAGAACAGCCCCGCAATGAAAAATTCATCGTCATTCAATAATAAAGAACTCAAATTCGGATTACTGCTCGTGAATAGTATGTACCTAGGGAGTTCCTAATTATTTAAATCACGTCCGAGACTAGAAAGTTCTCGCCGGGATTGCAACCCATACTCCCAAGGAATTACACATAACTGTTTCATTGAAAATGTTCTCCTCGACGGAATTACAGGCCTTGGCCGATATCAACCCAGAACTAGAACAAGTACAGTCAAGCATATGGGTCTCGTAATAGGTGTTAAATTTACTTACGCCGTTCAAGCTCCTTCGTGACTCTCCGATATGGAACTATGACTCAAACGTTGACATACGCGAATTGCGGTCGAAACGAAGTGCTCTTACTAGCATAAAGCCGGCTGGAGATAAGTATCCTGAAGAGGACCACAAGATTCCAACGCGTGATGGTGCGAGCATCACGGTCCGGATTCACCATCCTAAGGTGATACCTTCGAATGGATGTCCCGGACTGGTGATATATCACGGAGGAGGTTATTGTTTAGGAGGCCTTCAGAACGAGACCGAACTTTGCAGGAGATGGGTGGATTTGGGGGGAGTGGCAGTGAACGTGGACTACAGACTTGCACCTGAGTTCCCATTCCCAACTCCCGTACACGATGCATACGACGCTTTGAAATGGGTAAGTTGATAGGAGTATCTTGCGAGCATACATAAACGTCATCTACTGGTACCGGGAGACTTACCCATTGGATAGACCGCATCTAATCTGATCAGTCTGCGCATCAACACTGCTATAGGCTTCATTGTCGGCGGAATATCTGCAGGAGCAAACCTTGCTGCGGTTGTGTCTCATTTGTACCGTGATGAAATACCAGGCCCTCCTTTGACAGGCGTCTATCTTTCCATTCCATTGCTATTGGATCCCCCGGGTGTGCCTGAAAAGTATAAGCATCTCTATATGAGCCGGGAACAAAACAAAAATGCACCAATATTGAATGCTTCAAGCATGGAACTTTTCGATCGTATGCGATGAATTCGTGTTTTTCAATCAACTGAGTCTGCCCTCTAACATACCATATTGCTTCTAGGCCAGTATAATCCCGACCCTTTGTCCCCACTTCGATCTCCTCTTTTATTTGAGTCGCATGAAAATTTACCACCTACCTACTTTCAAATCTGCGGAATGGACATATTGAGAGATGAGGCGTTGATCTATGAAAAAATACTTCGAGAAGGCTGTGGGACTCAGACCAAGGTACATCTTTACAAAGGATTGCCCCATGGATTCTGGGATTTCTGGTCGAATGCAGAATTTACTAAGGGCATGCGCAAGGACTCTGTGGAAGGACTAAAATGGTTACTGGAGCAGAGTGTATGAAGTTATGGTTATAAGAGACGGAGATAGGAGCATGATACATATCCACAGGGAGTACTTTGACCTGATAATGAAGAATCTAGTCCGTAGACCTCATTTCTTGACAATTATCTAAAGAAAATCTAAATCTCTCTATCATTAATTGCCAACGTGGGCTTTTCAAATTATTTTGGTGAGTTTTTGTATGCCTTACATCGTTGTACAATTACCCCATTATATATACGAATTTCACCTGGTGTAGGGCCTTTCCTTTCTCACAGTACCTAGGTATGTAAAGACATCCATACAGATAGATTTTGAAGTAAGGTAATTGCTCAGAAAATGCTTTTCAATTTCAATTATTGAATTACGGCTTAAATATCATCTTCGCCAAAGATATACCACCCAGTATGAGAATGTTCCAGACCTCTGAAAGTCCCACAGATCCTTAGACTTAGACGGTGTAGCGAAATGCTTCGCATCCTTCGATAATACGCTTTCCACGGTCTGCCTGCTTGTTGCAATGGCGGAACCATAAAGTCAACGACCCAGTGAGGACCAAAATAAGAATGTTGGCCCTGAAGTTATGATTAGTATCTGAACGCAAGACAGTTGACGACATTTCCACTTACCCAAGTGCGGTCCACACGCCTGGTCTATACCTAGGAGCATCCAGTCCAAAAACTTCACTGGCAACTATACCACCAATGCCGTCGAATGCAACCATTGATGCACTGGAGAATGCACGACTCCATTGTCCTCGCACATTGTTTGCTTGCCATGCCATTGCCGCGGGCACGTTGGCATTGGCACCGGCCACAGTAAGAAAAACGCCGACAAAACGTGAGGCAGTATGCGACGTGAAACCCATCAATGATAGACCAACTACGGACATACAAGCATTGAAAAATATCACTGGGGCCCGGGTGCGGTATTTGTCTCCTACCCATGCGGCGATAAACATCAAGATGGCAGCAAAAGCCCATGGAGGAGCAGTCAAGCATTGGGACACGCCGACTCCAAATCCTAGCCCATCAGACAGAATAATGGCAAGAAAATAGGCCATAGCGTATGTGTTGATAGTGAGGCAGCTGGGAATGCGTTCGTTTTAGCTTTTTTCACATTTTGTGTGTTAGGCCTTCACGCACCCGAATATAAATGCATAGGCCCATAGCTTGAGATCGAGCGATGGTTTCAAAAACCGACAGAGGCTAAAAGGCTGTCTTTCCGCATCTGCACGATCACACTCAATTCGATTGATCATAAATGAGCACTCTTCTTTGTTCAGGAATCGCCAGGAGCGATGTGCCCGATCCGGAAAGTCCACGATCAAGACGTAGCAACCCAATCCGATAGCACAGGTAATCTAAATAGTCAGTCACCCAGTGATTAAATCTTAGAACTTCCCACCATATACTTACCACACCCTCCAAAATGAATATCCACCTCCATCCTGCAAGGCTCTGTACACCATCCATTTGGCTTAGTCCGAATGACAAAATGCCAGCTATAGCGGAGGCGAATACGCCTATGCCGTAGAAGATCGCAAAGCGCTTTTGAACCTCATCTTATACAAAGTCAGAATACTTTCTGGGACCAAGAAAGGAAACATCTGATGCATCATGATATGTCACTGGGTAATACTTACAACGAGTATACCAGCTGGAGAGTAGATAGAAAGCACCGGGAAAGTATCCAGAAGCGAAGAAACCTAGCAGGACTCGTACTGCAATAAGTTGCCCATATGACTTTGCAAATCCAACTCCCTAAAAGTGAGGGCATTAATATGCCTTGATATATTTTGCGAGCCAACAGGAGACGTACAATCATCAATACACCCCAGCAGAGGATAATAGAAGAGAGAAATACAGATGGGCCCAGCTGTCTGATAAGAACCGTGGCTGGGGTCTGGAAAGCCACGTACGTGATGAAAAAAACGAGGACGACGAGGGACTGTGGTGATGGCTCTTGATTAACAGCTAGAACATTCGGACAAGATATATCATATGATTTAGCTCACGTAGCGATTTCCGGTGAGATCCAAGTCTTCAATCATGCTATTCAACAAGTTAATGATGTACTTGTCTGCCTCAAGAAGACTGGAAATCATCGGCTTTCTTACCCAGCAATCGCTGCCAAACTGATGTTGCCTCTATCCATCAGGGAGATTGAATATCCCAAAGCTGACACTCCAACGAGACGGATATCTGCTCGTCGCAAGATGCTCTTTTGCTGCTGGGGCGAGAACTCATGCTCACAGTCCTCGGCATTTTCGAGATATTTGTCTCCAGCGATCTTTTCATCCGCAAGACTCATGGTGTACAATGTTCAGATGGTTTCGGTTTCCAAAGAACGAGATATTCAGTCGAAAGAAAATAAGCAACTCATGAGGGGCAACAAGCGACTATTAATGTTGAAAGTGGCCACTTAAAACACATTATCTCCAAAACGCCAAAAAGGTTATGTGCTCGTGCTCTCAATGAGTCTGGGGTTATGGCATATCACATTTACTCTCGGATCCGAGAGTGCAGGAAGCTCGTACCACCTGAGAAACCACGTAGTATTCCCCAGAGAATGGCTGAAATGGAACTAAAGTAATAAAATATTCTCCTTGACTTAACAAGTTAACCGAAAGCTTAGCCCAATAGTAAACATACTAGCATACTAGCGCTGGTTGGGTTTGGAAGCAGGTTTGCTTTCCTGCCTCCATTCCCATCTCTGTATGGAGAAGTACGAGTACAACAGCTCCGCTTCGTCAATGAATCCGGGAAGAAATGACAAGTCCCTTTCTGAGCACCTTTCTGAGCACACGTCCTTCCCCATCTGTTAAGCTAGGTGATTGTCGGTTTTCTGGCTTGACTAAGGCAGTCTAGTCATCGGATCCGAAGCAATGGTCATGACTCATGTGGCTTGAAATCTCCTATGCAAAATCATCAAATGCCCCAACGATCCTGGAGATATGTTTACACGGTGATGGAGATTAGCATCCGCAGTCGAGCCTTGCACTTGACTGTTGAAGAAACTAAGATCTGTCTGTTGTTGACTACAACGCTCCCTACGCTCGGGCGCGGAACTACGGCGGACTACCGTCCACGCCTGAGGAATAAACCCACCTGGGGAATAATTTTTTCCATACAAAATTGTAGACATGGCAAAACCCGACCCGGAAACCTGGAACCCAACCCAACCCAACCTCCTAGGTTCGGGTTGGTTTTTTTTTTATATGATATTTTTGGGTTGGGTTTTAAAAAATAAGAATCTATGGGTTTTAGTTTATCCGAGCAATTATAATTAAAATAATCTAGCTATTTATAGTTAAAATATAAATAATTTTCTTTTAGCTTATTAAGTTTTTCCTTAAAAAGTAGGATTCTAGGAGCTTAAAAAATAATTATATTATAATTATTTTATATATTCTTTTTATCTAATAGTTTATTAGTTTTATTAACTATAGTTAGTTCTTCTAATTAGATAATACTTTTTTAATCTAGTAATTTTTCTTAATAGTACTTTACTTTTAGTATATTCTAGAGTTAAAATAATAGCTCTTTTATTATAGATTTGGATCTACCTTAGTTAAATAGTGTTATATTAAGATATATTAGGCTTAGTTAAATTATATAAAGATTCTTTAAATAGTTAATAAATAGGTTAATTTAAGTAGATAAAGTAATAATAGTTAGACCTCTGCAAGTCCCATGGGACTAAAAAAAATCTAGTCCCAGTCCCATGGGACTACTTTCCATAGAACTCCCATCAAAATTTGTAATATATATTTTTATATATTTTTATATATTTTTATATATTTTATTGTCGGAAACTTCGGTCGAATACCGTCAGAGTATAACTAGGATAGTTATATTAACAGAAGAAGTTAATATATTCTGATATATAAAAGGCTAGATAAGCGTAAAGTCTTAAGAAGAAAGAATAAACTAAATATCCTATTGTCGGAAACTTCGGTCGGATACCGTCAGAGTATAACTAGGATAGTTATATTAACAGAAGAAGTTAATATATTCTGATATACGAAAGACTAGATGAGCGTAAAGTCTTAAAAAGGTAGGGCAAACTGAATATCCTATTCAATAGAAGAACGTATACTCAAGTTATCACAGTTAATCAAAGACAGTAGAGAAAACTAAATATATAATAAATAAATGTTCTTATATACTCTATCATTATTATAGCTATTATAGCTTTCTTCTAAGAATACGCTCTAATAGCTCTAATTATATCTATTATATCTATTTCCTAATAGATAGTTCTATTAGCTATATTACTCTAACCTTAAGGTATATTGCGTGCTTAGCGTATTTAGTGTGTTCAACATGCTTAGGATACTTAGTATACTTAAAGTGGTTTAGATAAACTATCCTCTATATATCTATTAGCTGTAATTTATTAATTCTCTAATAATCCTCTCCTCTAAAGGCTAGTATCTTAACAGCATAATAAATAGTCTATATCTCCTATCTTACGCGTAAGTAGGTTCTAATCTCCAAAATGCTTATATTGTGGTATTAGGCTAACTATATCGTTAAAGAAAAATATCTCAAAACTTAATCTTTAGAAGTAGATTAAATAGTCTAGTATTTTATTACTAATTCCTTATATTTATTATGCATCTCTAGGAAAAATATGTATTAAGTCAAAAATCTTAAGTTACTATAGTAAGTATATTTATATAACTAACTATTATTATATTGATATAGCTTCATTGGATCTTACATAGAAGAAACTATTAGAGGCTTAGAATAAGATTAGAGCTAAATAATAAGAGGCCTTTACTAAGATATAAGAAATAGCTACTAAGCTTAATTGACTTTATAAGTAAGATAACTTACTTCAGAAATAAATAGACAAGTTTATTTAAATAGATATAAAAAATATTAAAGAGCTAGAAAAACTAGAGAAAGAAGAAGAATAAAAGATAGTAGAAAAGTAGGTAAAATAAGTAGCTAAGCATAAATAATAAAAGTTAATTATATTAATACTTAATTCTAGTAATTCTAATAGCTTAATTATAGATAATTCTTCCTAGCTTACTACTTTTTCTTTTCTAAACTAATCGTCGCGTGATACTCCTGAATCTTATCGTAGTAATTTAAATTTATAATAGGTTCCTATAAATTATCTTCTAGTAAGTATCCTTTCTATCTAATTAAGTAGTAGATCTAACTATTCTTTTATCTATAGTCTAGAATCCTTTCTACTTTATATTCTTTATTGTCTGCTTCGTTATTTCCGTTTTCTGGGTTTTTTGTTGGTTCCAATAGCAATATATGAAATATTAGGTGTATACGCATTCTTATTAGTAGCTAGAGTTAATAATTATTATTTTTAAGTTTTTTTATAATTCTAAATAGTCTATATTTAACTATATCAAATTTATCACTTAGTTGCTTTGTTTTAATATTAAAATTTTTTAAACCTAGTATTTATTATAGAAGGTAAACTCTCTCTTCTTTTTATAAAGTTAGCGTGTCCTCATATTTCATATTATAATATCACTTTATTTTTTACTCTGCCCATTGAATGTCTTTAGATATTGTGTTATGCATCTATTATATATATACTATCTATAGTATTGCTTCATTAGAGCTTCTATCTATTAATATAGAAGTCTATAATATTTATAGATATCTTCCTAGATTAACAAAGTACAGTACTTCTCTTATTAAGATACTTTTTATATTATTCAATATAAATTATGCTAATAGTAGTATTTCTATCTAATTATCTTGATTCTAATCTAAATAGTGTCGTAGATACTATTTAATAAATTATATTATTCTTTTAGTTAGTCTATCTATTTGCTAGTAATTTGCTATTAAAAGGCTATATTCAATTCTATATACTTTAATAATTATTTGCTAGTATTTTGACTTGAATAGCTTATCTTAATTCAAAATAATCTTAGTAGGTAATCTAGTCCAACTGAATACTTCTCATAGTATAAGTATTATATATTATTCTGCTATTAGATTCTTTAGTGTAGGTTATATAATAATATATTTTATTAATCTATTAACTATAATAATTACGTTAGTGTATTATATCCTTATAATTAGATCTTTTGATTCTAGTAATCCTTATATAAAGTCGACTATAATATTTTTTTATAGCTTTTCTAGTGTTTCTAGTAGTTGCATTTTTCTATAAGGTTAATAGTTAATTAGCTTATTTCTATTATAACTATTATATATACTAATATATCCTTGAACTCTTTTTCTTATTTATAGGAAGTAATATTATCACTATATCTTTTCTATAGTTTTGTCAATTCCTTAGTATCCTTATAGTAGTGGATCATAATATCACTTAATAATTTCTATAACTATTATTATTAGAATAAGTATAGATCTATTCTATACTACTAATCTACTTTACTATATTACTTCTTTATTTATAATTGCTACTATAAGCGTCTTATTCTTTTTAGTTGCTTATACTATTCACTAATGAAATCCTATTTTATTAATAGTGATTATAGCGGCGAGTACTACCTTATTATTATATTATATACTATCTTAGTCTTCTTTTAGAATATTAGTTCTTAGCTATTTAAGATCTATAGCATAATCTAGTCTTCTACTAAGAGTATCTATAATAATATTTTTCTTTCCTTTAATATGTTTAATTTAAAATTTAAACTTTAATAAATATTTAGCCTATTATATTTATTATCTAACTAGTTCTTTTATTATTATGAAGTACTTAAGATTATAATAATTACTTTTTATAATTATTTCTTTCTTAACTTCTTATAGATAGTATTTCTATTGCTTAAATACTTTAACTATCATAAGTAGCTTTTTATTATAAATATTATAATTTTTTTCTACTATAGTAAATTTTCTTAAGAAGAAGATAATAGGTCTCTATTTTCTATTATTATCTAGCTACTCTAGAATAATTCCTAGTATATATCCTAATATATCTAGTTATACTAAGTATTATCTATCTAGATTATATAGTATAAGTATTAGTACTTTCTTGACTAGTTCCTTGATATTATTAAATAACTTTTCTCTCTCTTTAGTCTATTCAAACTCTAAATCCTTTTTAAGTAATTCAGTCATAGGTCTGGCAATCTTAGAGTAATTCTAAAGGTATTATCTAATATATCTACTAGCTCCTAAAAATCCTTAAATATCCTTAACGCATATTAGTATTAGCTAATTTAATATAATATCTATTTTTTCTAGTTAAATCTTTAGTCCTTCTAGTGTATATATCATTCCTAAATAGTTAATTATAGTAGTATTAAATTTGTATTTCTTAATCTTAAGGGTTAATCCTGCTTTTATAAATTTAGTTATCACTACTTGTATATAACTATTATGTTCTTTAACGTTCTTAGAGTAGATAATAATATCATTAAAGTATACTGCAATAAACTTATTAAGAAACTTAATCAATATATATATTATAAATCTTACAAATTCAGTAGGTAATCTTTTTAAACCTATAGGTACGACTACCTATTTAAATAATCCTATATCTATAAGAAATGCTATTTTTTAAATATTCTCTTCAGTAGTCTTGAGATTATAGTATCTCTATTAGATATTAAAGACTATTATAATTCTTACTTCTTATAATAGATCTTTTTTCTATTCTTAATATAGTGCTTTATTCACATTATTAATCATTCTATTGTTCAATGCTTAGTAATTAATAACTATTTACTCTATTCTATCCTTCTTTAGCACAAATATTAGTCTACTTAAGGCTAGTTCTTATCCTTCGCATATATATCCTATAGCTAGGAATTCTCTAATAAACTTATTTTCTAATTCTAACTAGTCTCGTGATTTATGCTATTACTTAACTAAAGATAATATAAATCCTAGTTTTAATAATATTCTTACTTTATATTCTTTTTTATAGTTTGATAATTAGTATTCCTTTTTTATAAATAACTTAATATAGTTATAGTATTTCTTAGGTAACTTTACTAGTACCTCTTTTAGTTCTTACTTATAAAGTTCTTTTAGTTTTAGTTATAATATTGATTATTCTATAAGTTGCTCTTACTATATTTTATTTATTTATTTCTTAGTAGACTATATCATCTTCTGCACCTTTTATTTACCTAAGCTAGTATTCATCTTTAGCTCTACTTATAGAAGATTATTCCCTAATCTTTCTTATAAGCTTATAATTTCTTTATATTCTCCTAACTTAGTTTGTAAAATCATATTATTAATTAAGACTATTCTAGTTGTCTAATCGATAACTAAGTTCTATTATTGTAATTATAGCATTCCTAGTATTGTGTTGTATCTAGTCATTATTGTGACATTAAATAAAAGGGTTATAATATAGGGTCCTAATTTTAATAGTAGCGGTTCTATCTTTATTTAATATCCTTATATTACTAGTTTTCTATTAATTCCTACAATACTGACTTATTGTGTTGTTTTATACTGTTTGATTTATAGCTTTGCTGTGATCTCAGGGCTTATATAATTGCTAGTAGCCCCTAAGTCAAATAAAATTCATAATTTCTTATTATTAACTTCTACTAGAATAATAATAGTTTAGTATTTTAGGTTGATTATAGCTATAATTAAGTGTTACTTTTAGTACTAATCTATATAGCTCTGCACTACTTAAATATATTCCTCTAGATAGTTCTCAAAAAGTCTATTACTATAATTTTAATAAAATACTACTTAACATTCTTCTTAAAGTAAGCTTAAATATACTAGATATCTACTTTCTTTATATGCGTATTAGCACTTGAGGTTTCCTTAAGGGTATATAAATTTTAATTATAAAGCGATGCCTAATGTTTTTAGAAACTATTAGTTGATCTTTTTACTAAAATAGTGAAATTTATATCTATTATTAAAGTAGGTTATCTAATGTACTTCATTGTGCGTGCATCCTACTAAATTAAGATAATGTATATAAATATAATTTAGTATATGTCCTAATTGTCTATTACATAGTTAGGTTCCATTTAAGTTCAAAATTTATTCGTAAATTATCGCTAGAATCTTATTACTATGTCTATATATTAGGCATTCTTAGTATATCTATTTATAATATTTCTTATATATATCTATATGTTCTTTCTAAGTGTATTAAGATTCTTCCTAGCAAATTGCTTTAATAGGCATATAATTATATAGATTATCTCCCTAGCTCTATAATTTCTTAATTTCTTCTTTAATAATCTATATAGTATTATAGCTATAGTTACTCTTATATATTTTACTATTATATATTGCTTTATATCTATAGTCATTTCTCTCTATATAACTTAGTTTATTTATAAGTTCATTAATCTATTTTTTAATACTTTTATAGGGGTCTAGATGAGGTTTCTATTAATCTTAATATATAAATAGCTAACTTATTACCTTTTTATTACCTCCTTACAATACTAATTAAGTATAAAATGACTTAATTAGTAAGAAATTTTTATAATTAATACTCTTACTACTATCTTCTAGTTCTTCTCTTAGTTTATAACCTCTAGGGTAACTATTCTTAGATAATTATATCCATACTTTATAGCTCTAGTCATTCCTTAAGACTATGCGGTGAGCGTCCTTATACGTATCTATAGATACTTAGATATATATATCTTATATATTAATACTTATATCTAGCGCTTCTTTAATTTCTTTTCTAATTTTCTTATTTATTAATTTCTATCTCTATTATACTTAGTACTAAATTTATTCTTTCTTATATTCTTCTAGTAATTCTTTGTTAGTTTCTAAGTATTTATTAGTACTACTCTTATCTAGGGTATATATATAAATAGCTACTACAATCTATTATTATTATCTATAATTAGCTATTTCTTAGACTTTCTTTAGCTTCTAATATTTGTTTACAAAATATCCTAATATTCTATAGTTAAAGTAGGCTTTTTTTTTAATTAGTTTCTTCTTTTCTTCTTTAGTTAGTATAGCATTTATTTATATAATAATATCACTATCTCTGTCTCTAGTTCTTCTTTAGGACGTATTTGCTTATTATCTCAGTCGATATTAATAATTTCCTTATTCTATACATTGCGTGTATAACACTATATTGATCTATAATACTGCTTCTATTATTTTCTTGAATATATCTAGTCATAGTATAATCTATGAAATGTAGTCTTTCATATTATCCTTTAAATTATTATAGAACTAATCTTATAGTCCTTAATCACTCCATTTAAGATATCTTAATACCTAAAGAAACTATAAAATATAATCTCCTATAAATCCATATTACTTGATACTTTTAATCTAGTGGATTATATTAAGTTTTTTATTAATAGTTCTAAATAGCTAGTGAAGCTTCTCTTCAAAGTATATAAAGCTGCTAAATATAAAAGCAGTTTTAGGTTTAAGTTAGTTATTATTAGCAGCTTCAATTTAATCAGTAATATAAGGTGTAAACTATCTTATAGCTTCTTTAGTAAGGAAACTTAATACTATAAGAACCTTATCTTACTTACTTATAATTTTTATAATATTATTACTAAAGTAGATATATAGCTAAGCTAAAAATACCTTAAGGATTCCTTATTCTTCTAAGAATAGTTTAACCTTTCCTATCTTAATAACTAAATAATTAGCTTATTATACTTTAAGCTTAATAATATATTATCCTAAAGTTATAATAGTATCTACTATCTAAGCTAGAGTCGGCTAAGCACTATTTATAATCATTATTACTATTTCTCCACTAAAAGTCAAGGGTGTTAGTGCTATAGAATAAGTCTATACTTATAGAGAAATAAATTACTATTAGTTAGTAGCTATAATAATCACTTAATTAAGACTTCTCTTTTATAATAAGGATCTTTAATTATTAGAAACTTTAGTCAGATACCGTCAGAGTATAACTAGGATAGTTATATTAATAAAAGAAGTTAATATATTCTAATATATAAAAGACTAGATAAGTGTAAAATCTTAAAAAGATAGAACAAACTAAATATCCTATTTAATAGAAGAATATATACTTAAGTTATCACAGTTAATCAAAGACAGTAGAGAAAACTAAATATATAGTAAATAAGTGTCCTTATATATTCTATTATCATTATAGCTATTATAGCTTTCCTCTAAGAACATACTCTAATAGCTCTAATTATATCCATTATATCCATTTCCTAACAGACGGTTCTGTTGGCTATGTTACCCTAACCCTAAGGTACATTGCGTGCTTGGCGTACTCGGTGTGTTCAATATGCTCAGGACGCTCAGTGTACTCAAAGCGGTTCGGATAAACTATCCTCCACATATCTATTGGCTGTGATTTATCGATTCTCTGACACCTATTTAATAGAAGAATGTATACTTAAGTTATTATAGTTAATCAAAGACAGTAGAGAAAATTAAATATATAATAAATAAATATTCTTATATATTCTTATTTTAATAGATTCTTTAGAGTCTTGCTTTATTCTATTACTAGAGCTATTAGAGCCTTATTTTATTACTTTATTTATTATAAATAAAGCTTTGCTTTGCTTGCTTTATTACCCTAATCCTATAGTTCTATAGATAATCTTTTATTCTATTATGTATTAGTTTCTATAAGGATTAGTTTAATCTATTAGCTATAATATTTTTAATTTTTTAATAATTTTTTTCTCTAAAGGCTAATATTTTAATAGTATAATAAATAGTCTATATTTTCTATTCTATATATAGATAGATTCTAATCTCTAAAATACTTATATTATAGTATTAAGCTAACTATATTATTAAAAAAAATTATTTTAAAGAACTTATTTCTTTTATAT